>JAJGOT010000113.1:1585000-1602500 GCA_022457155.1 Cladopsammia gracilis
AAACGCCGCATAGCCAAGGGCGAGTGCGCCAGTGCCGATAAACAAGAGTTCGCCTTGTTTCTGCTGTGGGCCCCAAACCACCAACACCAAGAATGAGAAATACTGTGTTGCTACTAGCTTCTTCATTTGTCGAGTTTTGGGGTGCCGAGTTTAGGGCAGGCTCGTTTGTTGCTTTAGAAGCTTGTGCTTGTTTTTTTGCCTCTCTTGCCAAGTGGTTGCGTTCAGCAAGCCTTTTGCCAGAAGCAACATGACCAGGGTTTTTGGCTGGAGCAGTCTTTGGGGTATCAAAGGTAACGTGTGTGTTGGTTGTGGGTGCTGCTGGCGCGACTGTTTCTTCAGGCACCGTCTCGAGTGGTTGTGCCATCATGTGTATATATGTATATTTTATTTTAAACCTTCGTGGTTCCTGCCAGTTTCCTTCGCGGTTCCTTCATGGTTCCTGCCAGGTTCCTTTCAGATTATGTGTCAACTTCATCAAAACCATCGAGTGGATAACCTTCCCCATCTCTGCTTGGGTGTACAGGTGGAGAAGGTTCAGGGGGCAACTCTTCTGGCTCCTTTTTGAAGTCGATTTGTTTTGTAGTGATCAAAACAGCATTGGCCAAGGCCAAGAATCGCCCACATCGCAGTGCAACGTTTCCTACAAGAGTTGACAGTTCATGGTTAATCATGTAGTCATTTTTGAGTTCTTTCTGCAACTCCTTCACATCTTCAATATCTACAACCATGCCGACGCCTTTGGTTACGAGCATTATAACGCTGTCAATCAGAGAGTCGGTCGTCTTGTTGCCGACATAGGCTTCATACCTTTTGTAGTACTTTTCAACCTTTTTATCTGTCAAGCGCTTCACCTGCTCGTGTGTGAGCTGGTCACCGAGGACCTTTTTTGATTTGCCGGTTGAAACAAGAACTGCCAGTTTCTCGTGTCGAGCTGGAGTGTCATTACCTGTTAAGACTTCAGGAATCGCTTAGGGGCACAGAGCTATCAGGGGCTGTCTCGAGCTGCTGCATGATTTCATTCATTATGGCTACGTCTTCTGGGTGGTTTGTTGCCATTGTGTATATTATGTATTTATTTTTCAATTATTCTCTTGATCTCAGGCAAAAGACTTTCAACCTCACGTATAAGCCTGTCATGGTGTCTGGGCACACAGTGAGTTTCAAAGGATAGCGGCTGAGAAGCATGAGGCGCAGATCGTCCGGGTCAGCGGCTTTGATTATCTGTATTTGCATCTCCTCCGCATGATTCTGCAATTTACCCAGAAGTTGTGAAAAGACCGTGAGCTTGTGGATACTGGTTGAGGTGTTCATGGTTCAGCGTATATATATGTTTTCACATTTTCACTTCAATCCCATATGGGTGCCGCAGAGAGAAGACTAGGTGAGAAAACTTGTGTCCCTTTAATTTTGCAATCAACTCCTTGTACTCTTGTTGTTCAAGCTCCCCGGCATAGTCATCGAAGATGGTCTTCGTTGTTTTGCTTGATGGGGTGTAAAAAAGCACAATCGCTGCAACGTTTTCCCTAAAGGGTTTCGCAATGCTGGTTAACTGTTGGGTTAGCACCCACACTGACAAGCCGCTGTGGCGAGCACTGAAGCCTAGTTTCACAAGTTGACTCGTGCGACCTTTCACATCCTTCGAAGCAGCACAGTCATCGAGCACAAAGAGCGTGTTTGTCCCGTCGAAGTAATAACTGGCTAAAGTTAACCATGCTTCAATCTCATGCTGCTGACAGTCCATCACGAAAATGCGTGGCTCCTTGTCCACGAAACCGTCGTAGGTCTTGTTGTGGACAAATGTTGGGCAGAAGAGAACAATATAGTCAAACTTGCCCCTGAAGGGGTCGCGCAGCTGATTCAGAAGATATTGTGTTTTGCCAGAGTTAGTCGGCCCGATAATTAGTGCATTGAATGGCAGCTTTCTTGGGTCCATTCTCTATGTACGTGTGTTTAGTACTGAACTGCCTGCAGCTGTCTGTCCATGATGTTCATCAGTGAGTCGCTGATGGTGTAGATGTGGCAGTGCACGTTTCCCGAGCCAGAGGTTGTCCTTTCGATCTCAAGATGTACGCCGTCCTTTGTGTTGACGAGGCGTTGCCCGTTGCCATGTAGGGTTATATCAGCCATTGATCTAAGGTCGATAAGGAGGCCGAACTTGTTGCCCATGAGATATTTGGTTAGATTCATGTTGGGCCTGCCGTCACCACCCTTTTTGAAGAGGCGACTGACCTCACGCCACATGTCGGTCCCGTTGATGCCTTCGTTGTAAATCCTGTTGGGGGAGCCATTGATGGTGACATTAACTTTGGTGATGTCTGGGTTGAAGTATTTTTCTGAGTCCCTGGCTCCTGCCGTGTAGGGTTCGATGAATAGCAGAAGGATGGCTTTCAGTGACCTGCGCTGCGGGTTCACCCTGAGATTCAGCCGTGCGTCTGAACCCTTCGAGAAGGAGACCACTTCCTCTCGCATGATATGGTCGTAGGCAAACTCCTTTCCGCTAGAGTATACACTTGTTGCCTCGTCAGCCAGCTGCTTACTTCGGATTGTCTCGTACTCAAGCTGGATATTTGTCAACTTGTACACAAGCTTGCTTGCATCCGAACCCTTGACAACTTGAGAAGCCGGGGCGAGCGTAATCTCGAATATCAAATCGTTGTAGAGGGCCTGTGGGTACATGACACCGTGGTCTGTTATAATCTGGTCGTCAAGATTGATGCGGTATTTGTTTTTGTAAATGGTCTCCAGCTTATTTTCCGCATCCACGCCAGAGGTCTTCTTGTCGCCGGCACTAGAGCAAATCTTACTCAAGTCTACACTCTGGATGCCCTCGGGGAGCATGTTGTCTCTCTTGTCAACAGAAAGGAATAGGTCCTCAAAGATTTTGTAAATATCGTACCTAACGGTGTCCTGGACAGTGATGGCAGCAAACTTGACAACAAGCCTGTCAACTAGTGCTCTGGAGACATTTTGTACAAGATAGTTGTTTGCGTTGCCGCCGGCAAGGTCGATGTTAAAGAGCAAGGCAAGCGAGCCCGACACGATAACCTCATGTTCGTTGAGCTTGGGCACCGAAACGTACAGGGTCTCGCCGGGCTTGGCTGTAGAGCGATCAAATGTGATGCGCTTTACGGTGCGCTCTGCTTTCATAGCCCCAAGAGTCTTCTCTGCGTTCGTTGGGAGGAGATTTGGTTGCACGGCCATAGCCAGAGTATATATATATATATATATATAAATTTATATTTATATACATCATGGCAGAAGGTGGATATGATATACCTGGCGAGAACGAAAACCCTTGGGAAGACTGGGGATTGACCGCGATGATGACGACGACGAAGAAGAAGTTGACACAATAACCCCCTTTCAACCAGGAGCTGCATCCACCCCATATCATGGCGGTGAAGAGCATGAAATACACACACTGCCTCGCGAACAGAGCGGCTTAGATGACACCGACCCTCTGCTTGCGGGTGATGACTTAAGCCAGCTGCTTCAACGAACAAGACAAGCTTCACCTTGGTCAGATCTCACAGACATGTACCCAAATGCGAATAAAGCCGCTATCGAAACATTTTACGAAACAGATAAAAAAGGAAACCCAAGGCTGTACGTTAAAATGGTTGGTAGGGGCAAAACGGCATATCCTGTGTTTACAAAAAATGCTGTAACACGGCAACTTAGGGAAAATCCACAGATTTCACAAGAAATCAAAGGCTATCTCGGAAAGTCAATGTTTGATCAGATGAAAGACTATCAAGCAGAACAAAAGCAAAAACAACAAGAACTGCAAGCAAAACAAAATCAAAAACAACAAATGGAAAAAACGATCGCAGATAGAGACAAGGTTCGTCAAGACATGAACGAACTTACAAATCAAATAAAACAGACTGATGACCAGATTCAGGAGCTTGATATCAGCATGGGACACTGAATGAAGAGAAATACAAAGGCTGAAAGATGAAAAGAAAAAGCTTGAATCTGAGCATCAAAATATAAGAAAACAACTGCTACAGTTTCAGAAAACAGCAAAACAAGCAGAAAAATTACAAGAAGACATCAATAAACTCACGGCCGACAATAATAACATAAACAGTAACATAAATGAACTTAGTGCAAAGATAGACGCTAAAAAACCGCTTGATGAACTGAAACAACAAAAAGAAGAGCTTGAACAACTAGACGCTGAAGACAGACGCGTGATAGAGGATGAGAACACTTCTCCCTCTGACAGAGAACCTGCAGCAGCACGAGTTGCAGAACGTGGCGAAGTGCTGGCAAGAGTCAATACAGAAATCGAGGAGAGAGAAAGGGGCATGCCTTTGAGAGAGCGGGTCAAAGAGATATTCAAGAAATATGGTTGGACCCTTCAAGCAGTTGTTCTGGCTGCAGGTCTAGTCGCTGTGACGATTGCCGCAATGAATTGCTTAAAGGCCAGCACCAAGGCTATTGGCAATGGGCTCAAAACCCTAGGAAATAAGGTTGCCTCAATCCTGCCAGGCTTGATCGGCTCGATCGTGAGCTTTATCTTCAAAGCAGCCGGTCAGGTTATTTCCTTCCTTGGAGAGCACGCCTGGCTACTGATCCTTGCCGTTGTGGGCTTCATGATTGAAAGGATCACCAAGCGCAGGAGATAATTAACTCATCCAGGCAACAAAGCCTGCTAAAGCAAGCGCCCCAGCACCAATGAGCGCCTTGTTTACGTGATGCGAGTCAGGTTCTGATGTGGGGCCTGGTGTTGGTGTGGGGGCTGGTTGTGGTGTGGCCTTTGGTTTTGGCGCGATGCCCTGTGCCTGTGTCGCCTGTTTGTGAATCGGGTTCGATGGGTGACTGTTTGGTGGATTTATCTTGCTCGGCCCACCCTCCATGGGGCGAAGGGAGGCTTTTTTTTGTGGCCAGATTGACATCATTGTTAACACCAAGCTTCATCCCTTGCGTTGCCTGCATAAGATTGTTATTGTACCCCACCACGCTCTCTGTGTTGATAACCATGCGTGACGGCATCAAAGTTTAGCCTCACTTTCGTTGCTTGGATGGCCTGCTGATAATGCTGTACGCTCTTAGATATGTCATTCAGTCTTACGGCGTCCTCTAAGAGTGTGAAGAAGACTCAATGCGTTTCGAACGCCCGGCCTCCACTCCCAAGAATGCTGCTGCGAGTGTTTGCTTGTGCACCAAGAATGCAGTACACAAAGGCCTCGATTGATTGGTTCATACGCGCGAGCCCTGGCTGTGTTAGCCCTTGTGCATAATTCGGTACAAAGTGCTCGAACTGACTAGCCGCGCCTTGGTCGTTACGATCGAAGGATATGCCGTTTGCGAGATAGTTTGGGTCTTTTCTGTCAGTCACACGCTCGTCATCAAACAGGGCTAGATCGGGATCAGGATAGGTGTAGTCAGCAGAAATGTCCCCCTCACCAGGAACCCAAATGTACACATTGCCAAAAACGGAAACGGAAGTCAGAATTGGGGTCGACACCGAACTCTTGGCAAACCCTCTTATAAGCGTCGATGTTAAACTTGTTGTCTTTCTGGTTGAATGTGGGGTCGTCTGGCAAAGCACTCACGCTCTGTTCCCCACCCAGCTTGTAGAGGATTCGTCTTGTTGTGAAATAGACGTGAAACCTGTAAAATGACCGTAGCTGTGGGGTTAGGGAGAGGCTGGAGTTCTTATCAAACAGAAGGTCACGCGAGATCCCGCAGCCGGTTGTTGCACACCACAGCGCGAAATTCAGTTGTTGTGGCCAGAAACTCATATGCGAGCTGCCGAGCCACTTTCGGCCGTATTTCGCGGTTTTGAATGAAATCTGTGTGTCTCTGAAAATGTTTCTGTATTTCGTTGTGAAATAATCAGTTGGCGTGACGTAAATCTTTTGCGCTTCATCGTTCAAGATTGATCCAATCATCATATCCTTGTCGATTGAGGTGGAGAAATCAACAGAGGGGATTGGCTTTTGTGTGTTTCGGTTTAACGTCAACTGATAGGGGAACCCACCAATATACTCTAAGCCAAGGGCGTCTTTCAGGGCTTGAGACCAATTCTTGTGCGATATGTCTGAGGGCATAGCCCATGAACCTTCCCCCTCTGGGAAAAGCACTACTGCTGAGGCTTTGTGCTTTTCGTCGAAAGAAACTTCTGTTTTGAATCTTGACATATCAGCGTGCGGGAAACGCCTTTTGAAGTCTGAGATAGCCTTCGCTTTGGCCGCTGTAGAAAGTTTTGCGGCTTCTGACGTTCTCATCCAAGCCAGTTGCGGATCTACTGCAGGTTGTGTTGTTGGGTGCTGGTAGATATTAGGGGGGCTATAAAACGGGGGTGGGGGTCCGTAATCATGGCCGCCAATGTTTAGACCGAGATAAATATATATATATATATATATATATATATACAAGCATGGTTATGCTAAGAATCTTCACACATTCGAATCCTCACACAATCTACTTCGATCAGCGGCTTCCGAAACCGAGTTTCATCCGACTTATCGCTTTCTGGCTTTATAATTCGTGGGAAACTTTGAAAGGAGACGGAACAATAACATGGTATACAACTGGCGAAAATAAAAAAGGAACTGTCTTGAAAATACCCGAAGGATATTACACTCCAGGCACTCTGACGTTTTGGATAAATGAGTTATTTAAGAATCAACCAGTAAAACCATTTATCGCAACCGTTGAACCCAATGCGATAATGCGTATCGAAAAATATTTTCCTAATGATGTAGAACTTAGTCCTAATTTGGCTAAATTACTCGGTATAAGTACTAACTTACAGAGTAATACATACATTAAAAAATTTACATCACCAGCGATGTTTTACGTTCACTGTGATCTTATCGATAAAGAACAAACCTTACTCAATGGAAAGCCTTCAGATGTTTTGGGGATGGCGAAAATTAGTAGCGAGGGTTGGGGCAGCTACAATAAGTATGAGTACGCTGCGCAAAGAGATAATGCTGCATATCTTAAAACATCGTCTGGTGAATTTGTAAACAGTTTAACAATTTCAGTCAAGGGCGAACACGGAGAGCTTTTTGATTTGAATGGCTTACCTTTATTTTTTGAAATAGAAATAATATAAAACTATATATACACAATGTTGGTGCTAACAATCGTCGCGCCTTCGAACCCTCACACCATCTACTTCGATCACCCGCTTACGAAACCGAATTACATCCGGCTCGTCTCGTGTTCGATCTACAACTCGTGGCACAATTTAAAACAAAATCAAGAAATATACATAAGACCATTTGGCTCAGAAGGCAAATACACTAAGATTGGCGTTAGTGCTGGTTTTTACACTCCTAGCAGTTTAGCAAAAGTGATAATGGATAATTTTGCAGACCATGGTATAAAGCTTAAAACGGAATTGTATTCAGCTCGTGGTGCTATGGTGATTTTGAATCCAGGAGAGAAACATGAAATAGCCCTTTCACCAGGTTTTGTAACATTTCTTTGCGAGTCATCAAAAACACTTCCTCATTTAATCAGTAGAAGATTCGAAGCTCCAAGCACTTACTTTATCCACTGCGATCTGGTTGATAAAGAACAGAACCTGTTCAACGGTAAGCCTTCGACTGTTTTGGCTAAATTTGATCTTTGCGGAAAGCCATATGAGAAAGTTTTCTATGAATCAACACAACAAAACATCTTGCGTGACGTCTCGTCTGACGATTATGTAAACAGCATAACTCTGTCTGTGAGGGATGAGAACAATGACCTTTTTGACTTCAATAACATGCCTCTTGAATTTGAAATTGAGATAAATTAAAATATAATATATACAAACCATGAGCTCGGCTAACGTGTTGCCATCAGCTCCTGAATACAGCGAGACTCGATCGCTTTACCCAGCCTTGCCCAACGGTGAAGACTTCAGACTCAAGAAAATCTCTGACATGCAAAAAGAACTTGAGTCACAGGCTGACCACTATAGACAGGTCGCAAAGAAATACAAGCGAACACACACCATTGTTCACGGAACAGCAGTAAGTCTGGGGTTCGTTTCTACAGGCTTGTCTTCAGCCACAATCGCCACAGCTCTGACCGGAGCCGGGCTCATCGCCAGCCCTGCTATTGCTGGCGTGGAAGCTATGACAGGTTTTTCAGTGGCCGGCCTCACTATATTTAGCAGGCGGCTCGAGAGAAAAATTACTAAACATGAGAAAATATACACACTCGCCCTTGCAAAACGAAACTCTGTCTTTGAGCTGGTTTCAAAAGCTCTAACTGACAAGAGTATCAGCGATTCAGAGTTCAAAATAGTCCTCCGGGAAGTTGAGAGATATCACGAACTAAAGAACGAAATCCGTTCTGGCAAAACAAATCCCTCACAAGACAAACAAACTCAAACTCCAGATCTTGAAAAACTCAGAGGCGAGCTTCGCAAAGAAGTCAAAGAAGAGTTTCAAAAAAAACTCAATCGTCTTACCGCTGTGTCCAAGTCAGATTTGAAAGAGTAAACTCGGGTTTTACTCTACAAATCTTGAGGGAAAAAACCCGCCACGCCTAGGCGCTAGAAACCCCATAAATACCGAAGCGCCCCCTAAATACCGAAGCGCCCCATACATTTCGAAGCGCCCCAGAAAAACTTTTTTAAAAAATAAATTCCGAAGCGCCCCAGAAAAACTTTTTTCAACAAAGTTGGGGCGCTTCGGTATTTTGGGGGCGCTTCGGCATGTTCGAGAAGCTTCGAAAAGTTGTAATTTTCTAAATACGACCTTTACGCAACTATACCGGAAATCACGGGGAACCCCCCAATTGAAAAAACAATTTGTAATGTATAAACATGACTGACTTCATCGTACGGCTCAATGAACTTGACAAACAACACAAATTTGCCATCCTTCGCTCGCTATACGGCAGCAATTACAGAAAAGAAATACACCGATTGTGCCTGCCGGACAAACTTTATTACATCTACGAAGATATGGGGTTGGCAGAGGAAGGTAAACAATTTCTACAAAAATATAATAACAATGTGCAGCGTGAACGTTGGGACCGAAGATTTCTATCTTGTTATTCTTGCGGTGGCTCATTTTTGCGATCAATCGATTCTTGTGAACTTTATTGCAAAAAATGCGGTCGTGTGGAAGTGCTAGAGGATTATGCTCCGGCATATACGGATCAAAACATTTTTTACAAGCCAAGGCAAAGTCAGTCGGCGCGATGTTATGTGTTTGGCTATGCTTTGAACCGGCTTATTAAGAAGCTCGAATTTCTGTCTATGAGATTGACTATAGATCAAATCAATGAGACGAAACGCATTTTCAAATTTATACAAGCTCGGCTTCCGAGAATCTCTTATACGTTTGTGATATACAAAATCCTGGACATTACAATACCGCTTGAAGCCCCGCAACGAGTGCTTGTAAATTGCCTGAGAAAACAGATGTCAAACAATATGATAATTAAAAACGAACATTTATGGGACAATGCTTTCCGAGATCTGGAGTAAGCGTTGCCGCTTTCTCAATTAGAAAGGCTTCCAACAGGGCACTGTCATCGCCGATGTTGTCTTCAAAAGTTTCACCAGGTATGGTTTTGTCAAGGTGTTTTTGTTTTGATAAATTTTCATGTATTTTTTTGCGAAGACTTGCCAAGTTCTCGTGAAAGCGCTCGACCTTCGGTTGAATGCTGTTCAAGAACTCCGCTTGCTTGATAATTTGGTGTTCTGTTGCGTCCAGCAACTTCCATGCAAACAATGCAACCGGCTTCGGGCCCTCGTCTGGAGCAAGGAGAGCCTTTTTCATTCTGTTGTACCGCAAAAACTCCTCGTCTCCGTACTGTTTGCTGAACGACATTCTAACGGCGCCGTAAGAACACCATAGGTCTTTCTTGGCTATTGAAGACATTATTTGCTCAAAGGTCTGAGTTTGTTTAAGAGCGCCGATGTCAATAAGTTCGGTTTGATTGCGTGTTAGTTTTCGTTTTGAAAACAAATAACAGATGCCCCAGGCGAGTGTATTGCGCCCTTTTGTCTTGTAAATATTTCTGCCGTTTAGAAGATTATTATGCTTCAAACTTGGCTCTATCTGTTGTAGAGAGCACATTCTGAAGTAAGAATCAACTAAAAGGCCTTTGTTGACCATGGCCCCGCTAAAAGCAAGGCCAGTTTGTAGCTGGGTTGCATAATAACTAGGAACTCGAGACATAGCTATTTTCCGCTTGAAAGGACACTTGAACTCCAAAAGAATTAAAGTGTTTTCTTTGTCTAGATAATAGCCATCAGGACTGCATGTGACCTTTCGATATAATGGGTGATCTGTTGCTAGATTGAGGGATATACTGTGAGCAAAAACTCTAACAGCGTGCTTTTGCTCAAAGTACTTACGTGCAATCGGCTCGAACAGATTGCCCCAGGTACAGGCTGTATTGTTATATATGTCGGCTGGCCGTATTTTCTTTAAGAGCAAGCTCTTTGGTGTTTCAAATAGCGAAACTCCGGTCAAGGCTGCAATTTCTGATGCACCAATAGTATTTTGTCGATAGCTCACCCAGTCGACGCTCTTTTGTTTCAGACCAGTGTTCCTCGATTTGAGAAAGTTCAAGAACAATTGTGTTGTCGTCATCATTGATATACGAAGGGAAAGTGTTTATTCAATTGGTAATAACAGCGACAAGTTGTTGTGGAGTCAGTCTTTGTGCGGCTTCAAGAATATATTGCGGTACAATGGATGGAGGGGGTAAAGGAGCAGGAGATATTTGACCTAGAGTTTGTTGACAGTGTTTGCAGTCTTCAGAATTTAGATGTGTACATCCAAGACAAAGGAGACTTCCATGCCTTGAATTGTTGAATTTTATTCGTTTAACTGATTGAGTCATAACACACTTTCTTCCTCTCCCCATTGTCGCAATGTGTGTATATACCTAAGGGAGGGGTTTCTTCAATCAATAATCAATGTACGAAGTTGGGCAGCCATTTTTTTATATGATTGTAAACCGTTGCCTTAGACAATCTTCGATTGCAGCCGGAACAAAGCTCTTTCGGTCGTGGTTCTGTTCGCAGCTTCTTACAAGCGTATTTTTGATGTTTAACAAGCGAATGACCTTGTGTAAAATTCAAGCCGCAATGTCTACAAGGGTTGTATTCGAACGTCCCTTTGTTCTTTGCATACAAGGCATCACCTTCTTTCAACTCAATTCCCCGCATTTTCAAAAATGCAACAGCAGGCATTGCTTTACTGTGTGCCATTGCGTATATACAAGGGTTTTAGCTTTCTTCAATTGGTTATGTCTCGCTTGTCGTTGCGGAGCCTCTTACGGGGTTTGAGGGAGGAGTACGTATAGTAGTGGGTGGGGGCAGGGCTCAAATACCGTTTTTCAGACCCCTAAATAAGCCGCCAAACGCCCGAGTTACCGGGCCCCCAGGGCGAATGCAATGAGACTTGGGGGCCTGGTAACTCGGGCGTTTGGCGGCTTATTTAGGGGTCTGAAAAACGGTATTTGAGCCATCCCCCAGCCACTACTTAGAATGAGAAAAAATTCAGTTAGCTGCTTAAAAGTTTTTAAGATATTGCAATAAAAACAATAATCAAACAAAGTTTGTTTATTGGAAAAAAATCCAACTTTTTCACTTAAAAATGGATACCTGATCTGAATCAAACTAACATACATTTTGCTTGACTTATTTATACAACAAAGGCATCGAATTAGTTATTTAAAAATCACTTCTCGATTTCGCATATTACATAAATTTATCTGCCATTGTTGTGGCAGTTGCACAGTCAATTTTGGCTCGAAAGCTTGGCAAACAACATCCAAAACTGTTTGGTCGGGCACCCAGCCAATTTGTTGTTCTCCTGCCTTAGTCCAACAGAATACTCCAATATCATATTTGGTACCGTAAGCGAGGGTCCTTCTCAATAGCGCATCTTTCCCATTTTCTCCAACTACTTGTCCGGCTCTGAAAACTTGGAAGTTACGCTGACAGGGAACCGAACCCTCGTAGGAGAGGAGACTTTCTAGCAGGGTTGATTAGTTCTGTTGACAAGGTCCGAAATGCTCTCACACTTTTCCACCTGGCAGCATTTAATCTGTCAAAACAAAACTAAATTGTGTTACTGTTGAGGCTGTTGACAGATTTACCGGTGTAGAAGTTAATTATTACCTCAAAAATTTCCAGAAAATAATGGATCACAAACGGATGCACAGCAAATGACAATATTGCTGTCCGCCATTTTGATTCTCCCAGAATTCCTTTCCAATCGTAGATGGTTTCCATGCTTCGCGCGTTTCTTTTCCTCTCGCGCGCGACCAGCTCCCGCGCTCGCTTAACCAATAAATTTCAGAAATTTACTTTTACCTTACCTCGAATTGAGTTGTCGGAATTAGTTTTCTTTCCGCAATACAAGCAGGAAGCCAGTCAATGGCTACAAGAGCGACTGTATCTCGCACTGGTGTCGATTTTTAAAAAATTCCAGGCCAGCTTGACAATCTACGCCACGAAGGAAAAGCACGTGAGTGGTAGCTTTCTTATGTTTGCCGAATCGTGAGTGCGCGTGCGCCCGCGCGCGTAGGCATCCATGGTTTAAAGAAGTCACGTGGTCAAAACATGTGAAACATGGTGGCCATGTTTACTTGAGTGAGGCAAAGTTCCTGCTGAAAACAGCTGCAAATCCTTTGCTCATTCCTGCTTAATGGTTCATAACAAGAAATCCTTTTGACCTTTGTGACAGAGAGCCATCATAGTAACATAATCAACGCAAATTTTGCAATCTTGAGCGTACAGGTATATTTAAATTTTTTGCTTCATCAAACTGTCAAGAAGATGACATGTACAAGTTGTACTAGAACACTACGCTTCAAGTTTTCAAACGTTCAGTTACGATTGGTTGTAAATAGAATGCTGTTGGATGGCTAGAACGCAGCTTAGAGGTTGTATGCGGGAGAAATGGCCCATTTTTGATTGCTCTTTCACGTTGGGTAAGTAAGCTTAAAAGTTAACTTAAGTACATTTGTATACAGTTACATTGCCTTTGGATAAGCTTATGATCTTTTCAAGCTTACTTGCTCAAAGTAAAAGTGATAAGCAATAATTGGGCTTAACTCCAAAATACTTTTCAAATTATTCTGATCTTAGTATTTATAGTTTTATATAAACATTTTAGTTTTATATAAACATTTTAACCTCAGAGAAATCCCGAGGAACATTTTAGAGACATTTATTAAAATTATTATATATTCATGAAATAGTAAAAGTGAAACCTCTTAGGGCAATTTTAAGGTGTACAGGCCTTTTTTTAGCTTAATGACTTCAGGCGACCATAAGCGACTAAGGGCGACTTAAGGCGACTTAAGGCGACTTAAGGCGACTTAAGGCGACTTTAGGCGACTAAAGGCGACTTAAGGTCCCAGAGTAGGCCTTCTTAAGGTAACTACAGGTAAAGTCGCACACGAGCCAAAGGAGGTCCGCGCAGCCGAGCTCGGCCGGGACTATACCCAGTTTCTGTAACATGAAAATGGCTAGGAATATTACTACTCCCCCACCCCTCCGATGGAATGCTAGTGCATTGCAGAGTTAACCCCAGCATTTTGTTGCTGGTATCCATCTATATATCTGAGTGGAGAGAGACAATGTGGAGTAAAGTTTCTTGTCTAAGGAAACAACACACTGGCAATGTACCCATTTATACACCTGGGTGGAGAGAGACAATGTGGAGTAAAGTTTCTTGTCTAAGGAAACAACACACTGCCAATGTACCCATTTATACACCAGGGTGGAGAGAGACAATGTGGAGTAAAGTTTCTTGTCTAAGGAAACAACACACTGGCAATGTACCCATTTATACACCCGGATGGAGAGAGACAATGTGGAGTAAAGTTTCTTGTCTAAGGAAACAACACACTGGCAATGTACCCATTTATACACCTGGGTGGAGAGAGACAATGTGGAGTAAAGTTTCTTGTCTAAGGAAACAACACGACGGTCGAGAGTGACGCGAGACAATTCAACGTCTATTTTAACACAGGCAGCCCAAGCTCAGTACGTGATGGTTCTTTGATATTACGCAACGAGAGATTTATAGACTCTTTATCTATGGGAAATTCACTTCTGTCTTCTATATGCTAAAATGACGCTATTAATGTAGAAATGAACTTCACTTACCTCAACATTGGGTTTTCGTTGTCTTTTATGCAATTTGGGCACAAATTGTGTCCATTTTAGACGGTTTTGTGGCTTACGAGTTTTTGGGATGTTGTTGGTTTCGATTGGTTGTCGTTTCCGCTCATAAAGCTTTATGAGCGGAAACATGCGACAACCAACGACATCGCAAAAACTCTCTCCCTCCTTCTCAATGTTGAGTCAAACAGTTTATGATATTGTAGGTTATTATTATCAACAACGGGGAGAACAATCGAAAAAGGTGTCCGATATTGCAGCCTGCGTTATACCAAAACCAACCTTCTATTTGCTCCCATTGCCCCCTTTGATGGCCGCTGATTTCATTTTTGGAATAAACCCCCAGGGTGTTTTTTTTGACAAATTCCTAACCTCAAATGGGACGATGGTTCAGAGCTTGAAATCAGTATGCGTATACTAATATATATAGATAGCCCAAGCCTAACAGCGTCGCACTTTGAACAAGCTTAATTAAGGTGAAACTTAACTAAGGTGAAAGGTTGGAAGCACAAGAATTAAGATTGACGAACGGGCTATTTTCAATTTTAGCAATTCTCAAAAACAGTATTACGCGACTGTCTGCACAGTACATTTTTATAGACCGTACAAAAGTTCACAAAAACAACTTTTCTCTGTCTAGAATAACTAGTGCCACTAGTTTCCGAATAAAATACAGTTTTTGTTTGTCAAAAATTGCCCGAGAAACTGATTTGAAAATCAAAAATTGCAAAAATACACAAACATATTTGCATAAGGCGATACGAGTGAAGATAGAACTGTACTATAAAATCAAAGTCTTGTTTTGTTTACATAAAATCGCTTTTCAAACTATCTAATGAATGAACAAACACATAAAAATGGACAACACAATCTTATTTCGAAAAAATTTATTCAAATCTCCATTAGTTTACGTTTAAAAGCAAAACGCGTACCATTTAAGCTTAATTATAGCTCATCGAGTTCAAGCTTTCTTCGATGAAATTCAAGAGATCGATACAACTGAATTTAAGCACGTTTTAAAATCAATTCTCCAAAACTAACAATAACACCAATAAAAAGTCAGTCACAGATTGATATCAACATAAATTCTCATCGAAAACTTAATCTGTTTTACCTTTAAGTCCCTCGCTTGCTTGGTTCTGAAATCCGTAGAAAACGAATATCTCCCGCATTGATAAAAACGTCTTTGATAAAGCTAAAGATAAAGCATTGATAAAGCTCGTCTTTTTCCACTAAAGCGGCTTCTGAGTATCCCTTAATTAGTATCCTTGTCTTGAGTAGCAAACCGCGAAATATTAAGGAAAATAACGCCTTTAATTTCAACGGTTTTCTCCGCTTAGTAAATTCACAGCAAAACATCAGTGTTTTTCTAGCTGACGTGATATTCGGCCATGTAACCGCGCGAAAAACAAAGCCTCGCTTTGGTTTCAACATGACGTCGTACGCGCATGTTTTGCGACGTCATACGCGCCCGCGAGCTAGTCCTGCGCGAAGGCAAGCTAGTCCTGCGCGACGGCGGCGGCGGAGGTCGGGCACACGCGCGCCCGCGAAACATTCCGCTAGCCATGACCATGAAAAATGACGGGCATGGTTCTATGAGTATGGAGCTGCGCAGCCAGGCCTTCGGCCTGGCAAGTGCTCCGCTATGAAGTACTTTAACATTACTTATAGCGGAAATAGCGTCTATAAATGGAGAATTATTTTGTTTTCTCGAAACCTTTTATGTTATACAAAATACCGGCAGATGGTCAAGCCCATATCATACCGTCCAGATGGACACCTAATTGAGACTTATATAACGGAGTAACTGGTTAGCTTTCAATTGAGGTTAGGGGAGCAGTTTATATAGTTAAATTTAGGACTAAGCAAACCGAGAAGCTAGGTGGTACAGTGGTATGGCAGGCTATGTAAGCCTAAGCCTAGCTGAGGTCACAGGTTCAATCCTGAGTGTCAACATTACGTAATATAAGTCTCAATAAGGTGTCCGACGTCCTTCTGGACGGTATGATTTAGGCACAACCCCGGCAGATAGGTAATTTGCTTTCTCAATCATAGCAGAGGCTTACTTCGTCTCCGTTGCTTTTCCGTTTAAGTATCGTCCAATTATAATCATGTACACTACTCTGTGACTTTCTTCCTAGCCTTTCATTCTATATTAAACATAGAATGAAATTCTAAAAATTTGGTTAGGGCGTCAGACTTGTAATCCGGAGGTCCCGGGTTCAAGTCCCGCTCTGACCACTTGCTGGAGTTGTTTCACGGCAGACCCGAGTTTAACTCCTCGGCCACGCTTGTAAAATAGCCAACTGGTTTGCCTCCTGCCAGTTGGGATTTTTAAAATGTTATGTTCTATTTGAATATTTGTTTCTTTATTTAGTGTCCCCAATTAGTGCTCGCGCGTTAAATACCTTGACACTTAAATAAAGTTATTATTATATATTATTATTATTATTATTATTATTATTATTCAAGAACAAGATAAGAAAAAAATACCAATTTATATTCTGCAAGGTATCGAGAAGCAAACAGCAAGAAATGAAAGTACCCTTACGCGCTTTTATTTTAAGGTGGCTCCAAGTAGTTATTTTGGGGTCACACTTCCTTTTCTGAATGCGCTTATGCATAATCTTACTTTAGCTCAATGAATCTGATTTTGATACCAGATGTAAGGCTTGGATGAAAGTTTTTAGCGATGCTCTTTTATGCTAAAAGGCGTTTCCATAGCAACGGTAAACAAACATGGCGAAAAATAGTTTTTCCTAATTATCTTTCGATTTTGGGGCGACCCACGACAAGCGAATAAATGCGCTATTATCTACAGTCTAGCACATGCACTAAATGGGAAAATTTCAAACAAATTAAACTGTTCCATTTTGAATAAATTGCTGAAACATTTTTAACACGTGTTTTTTCATGTTTGAAATTTAAGCTGTCAAAACATTCCATAGGTCTCACAAATTATCATTAAATTACCACAGGAAGTTTCCTCGGACTTAAATTATTACTCCCTGCAAATAGCTCTGACTAACTCCTCGGCAATAAAGAGATCGAGGTTTTCATTCGAATGCAGTTTTGCTTGACGTTTTCACTTTTTTTTTCTCCTGCTTTCAAAGTGATAGAAAATACTCTTGATGTTTTGAGTAGAAATAAGTTCACGTAGACTTTTTAATCTCAAATGTTATAATTGATACGATTAATTAAATTAAAATTCAGGGGTAATTGTGCTTGTAATTTCAAATCGTTCTCGCGCTATGCGCTTGGCTGATTTGAAATTACTCTGAATTGTACTCCACTCAGTCCAATTGCTATCTCTAATAGAGTTTTGATTTTTCTTGCAGATCAAACAGTCTCCTTGCGTGGCGGGTCGTCAATCTAATGACAAGT
>JAJGOT010000113.1:1607500-1715000 GCA_022457155.1 Cladopsammia gracilis
TTGAATTACATCGAAGACACGGCTCAAAATTGTACGCGTTTTGCTTCTAAACATAAACTAATTGAGATTTCAATAAAATTTTTCGAAAGAAGATTGTGTTGTCCACTTTTATGTGTTTGTTCATTCATTACATAGATTGAAAAGCCATTTTATGTAAACAAAACAAGACTAAGATTTTATACTCGCGTCGCCTTATGCAAATATGTTTGTGTATTTTGGCAAATCAGTTTCTCGGGCATTTTTTGACAAGCAACAACTCTATTTTATTCGGAAAATAGTCGTAATAGTTATTCTAGACGGAGAAAAAATTGTTTTTGTGAACTTTTGTACGGTCTAAATGTACTGTGCAGACGGTCGGGTAATACTGCTTTTCAGAATTGCTAAAATTGAAAAATAGCCCGGTCGTCAATCTTAATTCTTGTGCTTCCGACCTTTCACCTAAGTTAAGTTTCATCTTAGTTAAGCTTGTCGAGAGGGTCTTCAGAGGGCGCCGCTGTTAGGCTAAGGCTAACTATATATATTATCAATTGAGTCGATATTAAAAAGGTAAATTGGCGACAGTAAAGAGATTAAAAAAGATGACGTTTCGAGCGGTAGCCCTTTGTCAGAGCGAATAAAAGACGTCAGCTTTTGAATCTCTTTACAGTAGCCAATTTACATTATCAACTCCGTTCATAACACCAAATTTTCATGTTTCACTTCCCCACCCCTCCCCCCCCCCCCCCCCGTCAGCTTTTGAATCTCTTTACAGTGGCCAATTTACATTATCAACTCAGTTGATAAAACCAAATTTTCATGTTTCACTTCCCCACCCCTCCCCCTCCCCGTCAGCTTTTGAATCTCTTTACAGTGGCCAATTTACATTATCAACTCAGTTGATAAAACCAAATTTTCATGTTTCACTTCCCCACCCCTCTCCCTCCCCGTCAGCTTTTGAATCTCTTTACAGTGGCCAATTTACATTATCAACTCAGTTGATAAAACCAAATTTTCATGTTTCACTTCCCCACCCCTCTCCCTCCCCGTCAGCTTTTGAATCTCTTTACAGTGGCCAATTTACATTATCAACTCAGTTGATAAAACCAAATTTTCATGTTTCACTTCCCCACCCCTCTCCCTCCCCGTCAGCTTTTGAATCTCTTTACAGTGGCCAATTTACATTATCAACTCAGTTGATAAAACCAAATTTTCATGTTTCACTTCCCCACCCCTCTCCCTCCCCGTCAGCTTTTGAATCTCTTTACAGTAGCCAATTTACATTATCAACTCCGTTCATAACACCAAATTTTCATGTTTCACTTCCCCACCCCTCTCCCTCCCCGTCAGCTTTTGAATCTCTTACAGTGGCCAATTAACCTTATCAACTCAGTTGAGAAAACCAAATTTTCGTGTTTCACTCCCGGCCCCCACCCACGCAGCAACACAGTTTGTTTAGAAACTAACCCATATGTCTCGAACATCTGTTTGTTTCACTCAAATGTTCAACAGAGCAGGAGGCCACTGCAATAACTTTCAAAGGTCCTTTTCGAGCTCATTAATAATTCATGACGAGAACACAAAGGAAATCACTACCGTGAAGGAGGTTTTGAAATCCTTTCTCAACTTGCATAGATTTTGGTAATTTTATTCATTCGCTTTCTTCGTATTTAACGATCAGTTTGAGAAGCTATATCAAACACTCGAAACAGTGTTTCATCAGCTGAAAGATTTCCAACGGCCTAAAATGCGAATCTGGGCATCGGACACCCCCCTATCTGCAGCATGAGATGCCGCCCCAATACGAAAACTACGGCCTTTGTAAAGAGATGTGTTAAGACCGCATAACTTAATGGCAGAGGAAAGCTGGGAACAAAACCATGTCCTGGCTACAGGGTATCCATCAGAATGAACAAAAAGTGCTCCAGGGCCTGAACCACGAAAGGATAAATAATCAAGCAACATCTGAACAGGACAAAAAGTAGGTTGCCGAGAAATCACTAAGGACAAAGGAGGCTTATTATAGTGATGCTTGAAATCGAGAAAAACAACCTTTAAACCCTCGACCTCACTGGCTCTATTAACGAGTTTAGTCAGTTGATGAAGTTGTAATGGGACAGGGGAACCCTCTTTGCTAGAGACGGTGATCTCCCCCACCCTTGTAAAGGCGAAAAAGGCAAAAGAGCACGTGGCTTTGAACAATAACACCTGGTGAGAAGAGGAAAGCAACCGGGGAGCTGCCTCCAGCAGCCTATGAAGGATGGGAAGTGTGATTGGCAAATCTCCTATCCAAACGGGTACCCAACTTTCCATAGCCCTTAAGCATCTGCATTACCACGAAAGCTTTAGAAGGATCCGGATATCCCGAAAGTTTATGTGAATAACTTAATGTAGAAACATATGTCATAACTGTGGAATTTACACGGCTCAAAATTGTACGCGTTTTGCTTCTAAACATAAACTAATTGAGATTTCAATGAAATTTTTCGAAAGAAGATTGTGTTGTCCATTTTTAACCCGTGAATATATGCGCATGCGTAATGAATGGGTTATCGGTAACGACGACAGATATGCAAATGAGCACTCGCTTACTCCTTCCATCAGCTGTAAACTTAATGACGTAATGCTTTGTTACAAATGCGTTTTGTAACAAGAACAGCGTGAATCCAGCGTAACAATAACTAAATTGATGTAAACGAATACAAACAACAATAAGCTTAAAGATGTTTCGCATTTGGAGTCTTTAATGCAATGTTAAAATCGATCTAAAAGGAATTTTCGACTGAGACACGCGTTTTGATGGTTATCTACCTTCAAGTAATAAAATTTATCCCGTTTTATGTCTGTGGTCACGGTGGTCGAGTGGTGTAAAGCGTGGACTTACAGCCGAAAGGCCCAGGTTCGAATCTCGCTCGGGCAGTTTTTTTTCTCTTTTTTTTTTTTTCTTTCTTCTTCGGACTGAACATTATGAAAGTGATGTACGGTATTTTTATTTTTTGCGGATGTCAAAAATCCTTACGTTTAATTTTTAAAAAGATATTGAACCGTGACAGAGTGAAAACATAAGCTTACCGAAGTATTGCGTTAAATGTTGGCATTTCAAATTCACGGGTTGGCTCTAAGGAGCCTTTGATTATGTGTTTGTTCATTCATTACATAGATTGAAAAGCGATTTTATGTAAACAAAACAAGACTAAGATTTTATACTCGCGTCGCCTTATGCAAATATGTTTGTGTATTTTAGTCTGGGAGCAAATGTCATAAAATAAGGTCCCGTGGGAAGTTCGTGCTGAAAGCAAGCACCTAGTGACGGATTTTAAGGGGGGGTTAAATTAAATTTTGACCTATAAATCCCGGCATGGTAACGACGCAAAAACACATAATTCCCCATAACTTTGTTAAAAATAGACAAAAATGCACGAAACTTGCTCACATTATCAAGTATAATCGTCCTGGCTGATTTATGGTAATTAACATAGGTCACGTGACCTTAAGCATGAAAACGAGGCTGGAACACAAAATCTATTATATCTCTGTCCAAAATAATCCCAAACACGCCAAACTTACTCATCTCAGCCAATTAGACATCTCGCATCGATTGATGTCACTTTGCAGTGTCACGTGACCCCCAACATGAAAGCGAGGCTGTATTTTAAAATATCTTATTACTTCATAGGTGATCACATCATGAGCATTAATACACTGTAGTTTATATAGCATTAAAATGCTATATGAACTACAACGTATTAAAGCTATATGAAGTACAGTAATTTAAATAAAATGTCTTATAATATTAATATTAAATTTAAATGCCTTATAATATAACTATAATATATAACTATGATATGAAGTAATAGCTTCGATTTTATGATGGTTTTTAAGTTGTTTCGTGGTTTAGGATTTTTATGTTAATGAGCAAAATGTAGGCTTACAAAGCAACAAGGAGACTCCAAAACCTGGCGGTAAACTTTTTTCTGTTCCTTTTTCTCAGGACAATCACGGGGGCTCTAGGTATGCCAAACGGAAAGAAAACAAATTGAAAAGACTTTTCAGTAGCGAAAATTGGTATTTAAGTCTTTTGCCGGCCTCCAAAAGCTGTTAAGCTGTTTTTAACATCTTTTTCATGTGGGTTACTTAACTTAATTCGGCCATCTAGAAAGTAACTTTTAAAATCCTATTTTCCACAAATTCCTGTGGTTTCCTAACCTTGGGGGCCTGGGTTCTTGTGAGCCTGAAATTAGGTCAGCGGTACTTATCGTCATTTTGGATGTCCGCCATGTTGTACTTACAGACATCACAGTGCTTGTAGTATGACTGATTTTGGTCGGTCTAACGTCCCTATAGATTTTAACTTGTGCGTTATCTGTAACGCGGCGAAAGAGCACACATGATCACCTTACAGGCTTTATTTTCCTTGTATCTGGAAGCATTCCTGGAAGGCTCTCCCGATGTACGTCGTACCCTCGAGGAATGCTCTACGAAGGTCGAAGATGCGTGCAAAGAAGGCAACAAGGAGAACATCAAGAGGGCGCACCAGAGTTTCACTAACGCCATCCAGTCTTCTGAGGTAATCAAGAAGATGTCCAGTTTTGACACTGCGAACGCCCAGGATCCTCTCTTTACCGTATTCCGTCAATACATGCGCATGGTAATGGAGATGTTCGCATTCATCCAGTCCGTTCGCAGTGGGAATTGGAAGCTACATCTTATTGCACTGGAGTAGTTTACCAAATACTTCTTTGTGCACGACAAGATAAAGTACCTAAGGATGATCCCTCTCTACCTTGGTGAAATGGCATCCCTGGAAACATCAGATCCCGAGATCTATGAAGAATTCATCAAAGGCAACTGGGTGGTTAACAATAAGAAAGAGGTTCCTTTCTGTGCAGTTGGTGGGGACACTGCGTTAGAACACCTGAATCGCTCAATGAAAGTGTCTGGCGGGCTAGTAGGAAAAACTCTGAATGAAAGCGCAAGAGCTAAGTTTTTCCTCATTGCTCCAGAACAAGCCCGACTGACAGCAGAAGCAAAAGCAATGGCCGGTCTCGTGCCTGAACGTGCGCAACATCACAACCTTAATCCAGCTGTATCGACGCCAAGGGTAATAGTATAAGTAATCTGACCGAGACAATCAAGATCTTCATCAATCCCTTTTTCACCAGACCTGAACACCAACATCGATCTGTACAACTTGGTCACAAAAGTTGTGATCAGGGTGAAGAAGGAAGAAAACTCTACAAGTCTTTCGTAGAAGATAGGATCAAGACAGGAAAGATCAACCTCTGGGCTCCTGTAAAGAAGCGCAATCTTCTTACCTGGAAAACGAGAGCTAAGGTCATCAAAGTCAAAGCTGAAGACAAGATCATTGAGTTAAAGGAGGACAGAAATCTGTTTGCTCGTTTGGCGATGGTGTGCAAGAGCCGCCCAGAAATTGACATCCAGGAGGCTGTTGGCTTATATGAGTTCACTGTAGTCCCAAGATCTTTGTTTGCACCGGATGGTACCATGTTACACTGTTCTTATAAGAGTGCCCTTACGCATGTCCTAGAGAAGGCAGGAGGCCCTAGTACTTATACACATGAAATCACTGCAGGCTTCAAAGTCGCAATCGTTGATGGTATGGCCGAGGTCCAATCACTTGACAAACCACAGTGGATCAAGACCTGTAGAGACTTGGCTGAACATTTCACGAATCGCTTGTTTGCAAAGTATAACGATTTACAAGAGCTTCACATAATCTTCGACAGATATGATGTACCATCCTCACTGAAATCAGCCACACGAGTCAAACGACAAGGTGGCCATGATCCCATTTATTATCGTATCACTGATTCTACCCACATTGCCAAGGTGCCTATGAAGAAGCTTCTCGCTCATCCAAAGACCAAAGGTGAACTTACTATATTTCTCGCAAAGAAAGTGAAGGATAATGCTAAGTCGTCGTAATGCACAAGTCGTTGTGGCATGGGGAACAGAATGTGTGGCAACGCACAGAGACGTCAGGCATTTACGAAGTACCAAAGAAGAAGCCGACACCAAGATAATTTTGCACGCCCTGGATGCCCAAGGTGCTACCCATCTCTCTATATATTCTCCTGACACTGATGTTCTTGTGTTGGCTCTCCGACGGTATCCAGATTTGTGCTCGAACTCTTTGTTTTGTTACTGGGACCGGCAGCAATCGTAGAGTTATTAACTTGAAGTCAATCGTAGATGCCCTTGGGCCCACTAAGACGGCTGCACTGCCAGCATTTCATGCGTTGACCGGAGCAGATGTTAATGGGAATTTCTCTGGAAAGGGAAAGGTCACTTGCTGGGATGAATTTGTTATTGCCAGCACTCCTATCTTGCAAGCTCTTGCTAACCTCGGTTGTGGGGAACAGCCAGACCAAGACACAAGAAGTGAAGTGGAACAGTTTGTTTGTCGAATGTACCAATCAAAGACAGATATCAAAACTGTCAAAGCCCTCAGATGGTCTCTCTTTAGGAAAAATCAGACTGTCTGAGAGGTTACCACCCACACAAGCTGCCCTTCACCAAGCAATCCTGAGAGCGCACTATCAACTTCTTGTTTGGAACAATTATCATGTAGCAAACCCGGTGTTGCCCTCACCAGAAGGCTATGGATGGCAAGATGAAGATGGAAAGTGGGTACCGGTCGTGACAAACCTTCCACCAGCTCCAGAAGCGATTATACAGCTCGTCCGATGCAAGTGCGCCAAGTGCCGTTGCTCCAACAACCGTTGTCAGTGTCGAAAAGCTGGACTTGTTTGTACTGATCTCTGCCTATGCTCTGAAGATTGCGAGAATGAGTATGCTGAAAGTGATAATGAGTATGATGAAGACGAAACTGAACAGGAAATTCCGTAGGAATGGATAACGGAACAATGTATATACATGTAGATAAAACTTTCATGACTGTACATATAAAGCATCTATCCTTGTTTCATTATACATGTGACATTGATTGTAGGAACAGTACCATAAATTGGTATCACCCTTGATAGTGTGCAAGTTTGCAAGATAAGGACAGTCTTAATTCAGAGGAGCCTGAACAGTATTTATCTTAGCCTCGTTCCTATGCTTTGGATCAAGTGACAACGATTAATTGTAGTTTTTATCAAGTATCTAAACACGGATAACCTGATATGCATCTACTGTGTATTGGCCAATATGCATTTGGCTTAGAACAACGACATTCTAAACGAAGCAATAACATATTTTGTAGTTCAGCCTCGCTTTCATGTTGTGGGTCAAGTGACACTGCAAAGTGACATCAATCGATGCGAGATGTCTAATTGGCTGAGGTGAGTACGTTTGGCGTGTTTGGGATTATTTTGGACAGAGATATAATAGATTTTGTGTTCCAGTCTCGTTTTCATGCTGAAGGTCACGTGACCTATGTAAATTACTATAAATCTGCTGGGAGGATTATACTTGATAATGTGAGTAAGTTTGGTGCGTTTTCGTCTGTTTTTAACAAAGTTATGGGGAATTATGTGTTTTAGCCTCGTTTGCATGCCAGGATTTATAGGTCAGAATTTAACCCCCCTTAAAATCTGTCTGAGCAAGTTGCAAAGTTGGCACCAAAACTTTTCATGTTCACTAGGCCCTAGTGAACACTTTTACACTAGGTGCTTGCTTTCAGCACGAACTTCCCACGGGATTACATTTGCTCCCAGACTATTTTGGCAAATCAGTTTCTCGGGCATTTTTTGACAAGCAACAACTCTATTTTATTCGGAAATAGTCGTAATAGTTATTCTGGACGGAGAAAAAATTGTTTTTGTGAACTTTTGTACGGTCTAAATGTACTGTGCAGACGGTCGGGTAATACTGCTTTTCAGAATTGCTAAAATTGAAAAATAGCCCGGTCGTCAATCTTAATTCTTGTGCTTCCGACCTTTCACCTAAGTTAAGTTTCATCTTAGTTAAGCTTGTCAAGAGGGTCTTCAGAGGGCGCCGCTGTTAGGCTAAGGCTAACTATATATGTTATCAATTGAGTCGATATTAAAAAGGTAAATTGGCGACAGTAAAGAGATTAAAAAAGATGACGTTTCGAGCGGTAGCCCTTTGTCAGAGCGAATAAAAGACGTCAGCTTTTGAATCTCTTTACAGTAGCCAATTTACATTATCAACTCCGTTCATAACACCAAATTTTCATGTTTCACTTCCCCACCCCTCTCCCTCCCCGTCAGCTTTTGAATCTCTTTACAGTAGCCAATTTACATTATCAACTCCGTTCATAACACCAAATTTTCATGTTTCACTTCCCCACCCCTCCCCCTCCCCGTCAGCTTTTGAATCTCTTTACAGTGGCCAATTTACATTATCAACTCAGTTGATAAAACCAAATTTTCATGTTTCACTTCCCCACCCCTCCCCCTCCCCGTCAGCTTTTGAATCTCTTTACAGTGGCCAATTTACATTATCAACTCAGTTGATAAAACCAAATTTTCATGTTTCACTTCCCCACCCCTCTCCCTCCCCGTCAGCTTTTGAATCTCTTTACAGTGGCCAATTTACATTATCAACTCAGTTGATAAAACCAAATTTTCATGTTTCACTTCCCCACCCCTCTCCCTCCCCGTCAGCTTTTGAATCTCTTTACAGTGGCCAATTTACATTATCAACTCAGTTGATAAAACCAAATTTTCATGTTTCACTTCCCCACCCCTCTCCCTCCCCGTCAGCTTTTGAATCTCTTTACAGTGGCCAATTTACATTATCAACTCAGTTGATAAAACCAAATTTTCATGTTTCACTTCCCCACCCCTCTCCCTCCCCGTCAGCTTTTGAATCTCTTACAGTGGCCAATTAACCTTATCAACTCAGTTGAGAAAACCAAATTTTCGTGTTTCACTCCCGGCCCCCACCCACGCAGCAACACAGTTTGTTTAGAAACTAACCCATATGTCTCGAACATCTGTTTGTTTCACTCAAATGTTCAACAGAGCAGGAGGCCACTGCAATAACTTTCAAAGGTCCTTTTCGAACTCATTAATAATTTATGACGAGAACACAAAGGAAATCACTACCGTGAAGGAGGTTTTGGAATCATTTCTTAACTTGCATAGATTTTGGTGATTTTATTCATTCGCTTTCTTCGTATTTAACGATCAGTTTGAGAAGCTATATCAAACACTCGAAACAGTGTTTCATCAGATTTCCAAACACCTTGAAGTGGGTTTAAAAAACTCGGCTGCGCCTCGTTTTTCCAACCCACTTCTCGGTGTTTGGAAATCTGATGAAACACTGCTCTTCGTGTTTGATATATTACATAAAACTCTTTATTTCATATACCTTAAACCCGTTCATGTCTCTCAAGGAAGGCGCTATAGTGTTCGTACTCGCTGATAAAAGAAGAATCAGATGTAAACAAGTCTCCTTCGTGAAAGTAAGATGCTGCACAGAGGGATTCTCTTGCCAAGAAGCTACTACCTCGTCATCCCTGTAAAAAAAATACATATATTTAGCTTTTTGCTTCGGCTTAGTCTAGTATTTTATTTACTTTTAAATAAATAAAATATCAGGCCCGGTTTTTTAAAAGGTGGACAAAGCTATAAACCGGATAAATTGCTATCCTTTGGATGGATAAACGTTAACAAAACTAATTGTGTTATCCACTGGATAAAGATTTATCCAGTTGATAGCGCTATCCACACTCTGAACAACTGGGGCCTGTACTGTTCCCTTCTACATCAAGTGCTTCTATTCCAATTTAAATCGTATTTTAATAACATCTATGACATCAAAGTCCGGCTTATGACATTGTTCTTGCACCAATCAATAAAATACAGGTACACTGTATAAGCGGTTATGTGAGAACTAAAGATATCACATGAGAAAGATGTCCATCGTGTCACGAGTGTGGGACAAGGAAAAAAATCTGAAACCCCGACAGGAATACATGTAGAACCTACGACCTTCTACTCACCGGTCGGCTGGTCCAACCATTGAGCAACGAGAGACATTTGGCGAGCTTAACATTAACCATGTTAAGTTAAGATAATTATGTTAAGTTATGACAGTTAAAATAAAATAAATGCACAATCAAGAATTAAAATAGATAGCATGCGACAGCATATTGGAGAAAAATTGTGGGCACCAGTTTGGTTTACGTTCTTTTTTTTATCAACGCACAGGTAGTGACGGATACTGCTTTACTTGATGGCATGTATGCATTTACGTAAACAAAATTCGGAGAACGCCCGGTCAAAAAAGGCTATCGTTATATGAATCCAAAAGGACTAAAAAACTATATCAGACCTTAAACAATACGAAAATGAAAATGAACTTAATTTTAAAGGTATTGATTTTCCAGTAAAATTAAAAGATATTAAAAAGTTTGAAAATCAAAATCCAAATATTCCAGGAATTAATGTTTTCAATCAATGAATATAATAAATTTTATCCTTTAAAATTAAATGAAAAAGATTGTCAGAATACAATTGATTTATTTTTTTATACTAGAAATACGTGTCTTGCAGAACCTTGCAAAGCTCGGGGGAGGATGCACTGCAAAATTTTAGCGATGTGGGAGGGAGAGATGGAATTTCTGATTTAAATGGAGAGGTTGGGTTGCTTGCTGGCAATGACCTCATTTAAAGTTGAGACATTTTCGTTCTCAGTCTCTTCAATTTAACTTGTACTTTGTGCCCTGTCTTCCTGGAGAGCTGGTGTTGGTCAGTGTTGGGTTTTGAGCTGTGGGTCGCTGTAACTGCCATGTAACTGCCATGGGACTGCCATGGGACTGCCATGGGACTGCCCCCCCCCCCCCCCCCCCCATCTTCGGTCCAGGACAATATGCAGTGGTGTTCTGTTTGTTTTGATTGTCTCAATTAAATTCCATTTTTGAAACTTGTGAGCTAGTGCTATCTCCTGTTCCCCTTACATACTGCTATAGTTTTTGTTCTATATACTGGGAATCAAACAATTGGTAATGCTATTCTCTATTCGTTTGAATGGTTGAGATCACAGGAGGTTACTGCTGCTGAAAAGTGATGTTGTCCAAAAAATAACAACTCAATGGTGAAAGTGGCATGAGATTCTCCTAGCAGTAACAATACTATATTTTGGATACAGGTCATGGGAATTACAAAATTGATTACAAAACATGAATATTCAAGATGAAGCAACGGATTCTCTGCAAATACCATAAGCAATGTATAGAGACCTGGATGGAGAATTTGTAGGTTAAGACCAGGACTTAGGCCTTCATGACCAGTTAGCGCCTTTAATAATCTTGAAATGAAAATTAATTTGTTGATGTACATTCTCCTTACTGGTGTCAATGCAGTTCACATAGCCATATAACTACAGTGACTAACTACAATTTCCACAGACAACTTATGTTGAAGGTGATCAGGTTCTCAATTTGTATACTCTATGTACTTGCTCGTACACTGATATTGTGAGGAAATTTAAGATACTGATCACCGTTCCAATAATAAATGTGAAGCAGTAATGTTGATGTGTCATGTGTTTAGCTACATGTATACGGTTGCTACACATTGACATTACAGTCATTAGCTGGTCATGATTGCTAACAGAAAATTGTTTTTTCCTAACAAAATGTTTTTATCCAAATTGTAAACAGAAATTCTCCTTACTTATTTCTTATTGAACTATTTTATGAATTCTGTAAACTCAAGATACTGTATACGTATACAACTCGATCACTGTTTCATTCACAAACGATGTTACATCATGTAAATGTTGTATATTTGGGAAATAATTTCCACCTGTGTGATCTGTAGTTTTGATCATTTATCTGTAGTTTTGATCATTTAAAAAGTTCCTTAGTGAAGTTAGTGCGAATATCAATAAACATCAAATTACAGTGTGTAGTAAGAGAATTATTTTTCAGTGTTTGATTATCCTCTCAGTAGTTTAGCCGGTGATTTGAGCTACATTTCTTATTCGCTCTTCTTCTCTGAGCCTTTTCTGTAATCAATGTTTGCTTTTCCCTACGTACCGTATCGGGTATGAAAGATATTCGTCACGGGTATTTAGCTGATCGTGTAATTCTTGCCGCCTCTCGTTGCGTCTACAAACAGAATCATTTTGTCCAACACTTCCAGTCGGTGTCGCCTCTCCTGATCGGTTTCGTTCAGAATTCTAATAGCGGCATTTTGTCAAGGCGTTTGAACCTAGTCAAACGGTGTGCCTAGGCTGTTCGAAGTCTTTGTAATGTATGCTCTCGTTGTCCGTCTTCGTTGCTCGATCGCGATTGCGCTGAATTTCAAGTCACCGTTCAGCGGAGTTTCGGTAGTTAATTTTCACGGACAAGGATTTCCAGCCACTTCTGGAATCCAGCGTTGTTGTCTTTGCTGTTCTTTCTCATTTGCATCACAAATTGGTTGTGTTTCATCGAGAGTAAACATTTTTTGACAGACTATGAGTAGGGTTAAACGGCCGCCGGCACGGTCGCCATGAATAAACATAATACGCCATTGTCAGCGGTCGCGATTTTCGTTGCCAGGCAACTGCCGGACACCATCAAGTAGATATATATATATATTTTTTTTCGCTCGAATTCACGCGGCTCAGCTCCCGAGGGACGACAAATGAAGATGGAAATAGTCATTATTAACTTATTAAACATTTTTCAAGATTAATTAGTGCACAAGTTAGTAAAGATACTTCAATGAAAAAGTATTATTGTAAAAATGTTTATCTCATTTTGTTAAAGAGGAATTATTTCAAAAACATATTACATTTGTTCTAATAATGAAACAGTTTCAGTAAAAATTCCTCCTAAAAACTCATTTCTTTTCTTTAAAAATCATTATAAAAATTACCTTTACCTTTTGTTGCTTATGCTGATTTTGAATGTTTCACAAAACCAATGAATAGCTGTGAACCAAATCTAAATAATTCTTTCACAATGGAATATCAAAAACATGAACCTGGTGGATTCTGTCTTTATATCAAACCATTAGATAACATTGATATTCAAATAAAACCAAATCCATTAATTTATACAAAGAAAACAGAAGATGAAGATATTGCTGAAATATTTATAAAGAAATTAAAAAATATTACTAAAAAATTATATGAAAATTATTATAAATTTCCTAAAAAGATTATTTTTACAGATGAAAATAGTAAAACATTTTATTAATTCATCAGTCTGCCATATTTGTGAACAACCATTTCAAAAAAAAATGATAAGAAGGTTAGAGATCACTGTCATTTCTCTGGTGAATATAGAGGAGCTGCTCATAACAGTTGTAATCTTAATTGTAGAAAACCTTTATTACTTCCTGTAATATTTCATAATCTTCAAGGTTATGATTCACATCTCTTTATAAAACAATTATCAAAGATTAAAGGTGATTTATCATGTATACCTTCAACAGAAGAAAAATATATTTCTTTTTCAAAGAAAATTAAAGTTGATGAATATATATCTAAGAAAACTCAACAAGCTGCATCTTTAAATTTTGAAATTCGTTTCATTGATTCATTTAAATTCATGCAAACTTCTTTAGCAAATCTTGTTTCAAATTTAGAAGATGAAGATTTCCATAATACAAAAAAGTGTATAAAAATATAGAACTTTTAACAAGAAAAGGAGTTTATCCATATGATTATGTAACAGATTTACATAAATTTCAAGAAACACAATTACCACCTAAAGAAGAGTTTTATTCAAAATTAAATAATGAAAATATTTCAGATTCTGATTATAATCATGCACAAAAAGTATGGTCAAAATTCAATTGTAAAACTATTCAAGATTATCATGATTTATATTAAAATCAGATGTATTACTTCTAGCAGATGTTTTTAAAAATTTTCGTAAGACTTGTTTAAAACATTATGAATTAGATCCAGCACACTATTTCACATCACCTGGATTAGCTTGGGATGCATGTCTTAAAGAAACGAAACAAGGACTTGAATTATTACATGATTATGATATGTTAATGATGTTTGAAAAAGGAATTAGAGGTGGTATAACTCATATATCAAAAAGATATTCAGAAGAAATAATAAATATATGAAAAATTATGATCCAAAAAAAAAGATCAAAATTTATTACATATTTAGATGCAAATAATTTATATGGTTGGTCTGTGATTCAAAGACTTCCAACTCATGGTTTTAAATGGATAGTAGATAGTAAACTTACAAAAGAAAATGTAATTAAACTTTTAGAACAGAAAATTACAAATAAAGGATATATATTTAAAGTTGATTTAGTTTATCCAAAAAAATTATGGAAAGAACATAATGATTATCCACTTGTTCCAGAGAGATTAATGTTTGATGGAGTTGAAAAACTTGTTGGTACATTTTATGAAAAGAAAAATTTTGTAATACATTATAAAAATCTTAGACAATGTTTAGAATTAGGACTTAAACTTAAAAAAGTTCATAGAGGAATTAAATTTTATCAATCAGAATGGATGAAACCTTATATCGAAAAGAATACAGAATTAAGAAAAGAATCAAAGAATAGTTTTGAAAAAGATTTTTTAAAATTAATGAATAATTCAGTTTTTGGTAAAACAATTGAAAATATAAGAAAATGGACAAAATGTAACATTGATAGATAATAAAGAAAAAGCAAGCAAATTATCATCAAAACCAAATTTTGACAGATTAACAATATTTGATGAAAATTTAATTGCAATTCATATGAAAAAGACAGAAGTATATTTGAACAAACCAATTTATGTTGGTCAAGCAATTCTTAATTTATCAAAATTACATATCTTTGATTTTCATTATAATTATATTAGAAAGAAATATGGTGATAAAGCTGAGTTATTATTTACTGATACAGATTCATTAATGTATGAAATTCAAACAGATGATTTTTATAAAGATATATCAAAAGATATAAAGAAAAAGTTTGATACATCAGATTATCCAGAAGAACATGAATCTGGAATTAAAACTGGAATAAATAAGAAAGTAATAGAAATGTTTAAGGATGAAGCTTGTGGTAAGCAAATAACTCATTTTGTTGGACTTCGTCCTAAACTTTATTCTTTTAAAATTGAAAACGAAAACGAAGAAAAGAAATCGTAAAAAGGGTTGTTGTTGTTCATCGTGGTGAACACACTAGTAAAGAAGTATTTTTCGTTTGTCTCACGATGTAGTCACTTCCGATGTGGATCGCGACGTTTCGACTGCATACTGCTAGTCTTCTTCAGGCGATGGGGCCGACTGGTTACGCGTCACCTTATGAAGCACGATGCTCTGCTGTGATTGGTTGGTTTTCAACAGCTGTGACTGGCGCATTTTTTGATCCTCGTTGTTTCGGCGAATTGTTCCCTCGGCGGTCCGTAGTCGTACGGCTCTCCTGTTGTTGTGTTTCTTGATCGTGGGCATCCATGCTTCTAGAATTTCTATTCCACTGTCCCTGTTGATGTTGTTAGGGTTAAGTCTTATGTGGATCGCTTCTTTGACCCTGCGTGTGTACCAATGAGGATCACGATCAATAAACTTTACTTCATTCCAAAGCGGGTGGTGTCCGGTGTTGTTGGCGTGCTCTGAAACGGCGGAGGTCTGGGTACGGGCGAATCGGATGTCTCGGTCATGCTCTTTTATTCTGTCTTGCATAGGTCTTCCAGTCTCGCCGATATAAACTTTACCGCATTCACAGGGAATTCTGTAAACCACGCCATCTTGTTTAGTCGGGTCAACAGCGTCTTTAGGCCGTACTAGGTGTGATCTAAGTGTAGTCTCCGACTTGAAAACAGCGCGTACGCCTTGTTGTTGTAGGCAGCGGCGAAGTTGTTCGGACAGACCTTTGACATAAGGTAAAACCGCAGTAGATTTGAACTCGGTCGTAGGCTCAGCACTGGTGTTGGGTTTTCTGGTCTTGGTAAGTTTCTGCAAGAAAGAAAAAGGATAACCATTAGAAACAAGAACAGATGACAGATGTTTTTTCTCCTTGGAGATAACAGAGGGTTTCGTTACGAGACGTTTGGCGCGCTCGTAAAGACACTTGACAATACCGCGTTTTACTGATTGCGGGTGGTGTGAATCATACGCTAAGTATTGATCAGTGTGTGTAGGCTTCCTGTATACGCTGGTGGTGAGGCGGTCGTCGGGTTCTCTTGAAACTGCGGTGTCGAGGAAGGCGAGTTTGTTGTCATTCTCTGTCTCCATGGTGAAACGGATGGAAGGCTGCTGGTCGTTTAGATGCTGTAAGAAGCTATCGACGATTGCGCGATCTAGAATGGTGAAGGTGTCGTCTACGTAGCGTTTCCAGATCCTAGGCTTGTAAGATGACGTAGTTATTGCTTGTTCCTTGAAGCTCCCCATGTAGAGGTTGGCAATTACAGCGGAAACCGGACTCCCCATGGCTGCGCCTTCTTGTTGTTCGTAAATTGATCCGTTATACTGGAAGTATGTGGATCTCAATACGAAAGTCAGGAGGTCAGCGATCTGAGCAGGCGTTAGCGTCGTACGGTCTGCAAGGGTAGGGTCGTTCTCCAGTTTCTGTAGTGTGGCTTGTACGGCGGCTTCGATAGGAACGTTGGTAAACAGCGACTCTACGTCGAAAGACACCATGATATCGTTGTCTAGGATCGTCTCACTGTTGATTTTGGATACGAAGTGAGCTGAATTGGTCACCGTGAACTCTGAGTTACCTGTTAAAGGAGACAAGATATTTCTTGACTTTCGTATTGAGATCCACATACTTCCAGTATAACGGATCAATTTACGAACAACAAGAAGGCGCAGCCATGGGGAGTCCGGTTTCCGCTGTTATTGCCAACCTCTACATGGAGAGCTTCGAGGAACAAGCAATAACTACGTCATCTTACAAGCCTAGGATCTGAAAACGCTACGTAGACGACACCTTCACCATTCTAGATCGCGCAATCGTCGACAGCTTCTTACAGCATCTAAACGACCAGCAGCCTTCCATCCGTTTCACCATGGAGACAGAGAATGACAACAAACTCGCCTTCCCCGACACCGCAGTTTCAAGAGAACCCGACGGCCGCCTCACCACCAGCGTATACAGGAAGCCTACACACACTGATTAATACTTAGCGTATGATTCACACCACCCGCAATTAGTAAAACGCGGTATTGTCAAGTGTCTTTACGAGCGCGCCAAACGTCTCGTAACGAAACCCTCTGTTATCTCCAAGGAGAAAAAACATCTGTCATCTATTCTTGTTTCTAATGGTTATCCTTTTTCTTTCTTGCAGAAACTTACCAAGACCAGAAAACCCAACACCAGTGCTGAGCCTACGACCGAGTTCAAATCTACTGCGGTTTTACCTTATGTCAAAGGTCTGTCCGAACAACTTCGCCGCTGCCTACAACAATAAGGCGTACGCGCTGTTTTCAAGTCGGAGACTACACTTAGATCACACCTAGTACGGCCTAAAGACGCTGTTGACCCGACTAAACAAGATGGCGTGGTTTACAGAATTCCCTGTGAATGCGGTAAAGTTTATATCGGCGAGACTGGAAGACCTATGCAAGACAGAATAAAAGAGCATGACCGAGACATCCGATTCGCCCGTACCCAGACCTCCGCCGTTTCAGAGCACGCCAACAACACCGGACACCACCCGCTTTGGAATGAAGTAAAGTTTATTGATCGTGATCCTCATTGGTACACACGCAGGGTCAAAGAAGCGATCCACATAAGACTTAACCCTAACAACATCAACAGGGACAGTGGAATAGAAATTCCAGAAGCATGGATGCCCACGATCAAGAAACACAACAACAGGAGAGCCGTACGACTACGGACCGCCGAGGGAACAATTCGCCGAAACAACGAGGATCAAAAAATGCGCCAGTCACAGCTGTTGAAAACCAACCAATCACAGCAGAGCATCGTGCTTCATAAGGTGACGCGTAACCAGTCGGCCCCATCGCCTGAAGAAGACTAGCAGTATGCAGTCGAAACGTCGCGATCCACATCGGAAGTGACTACATCGTGAGACAAACGAAAATACTTCTTTACTAAGAAAAGAAATGTAAAGGAATAAAAAAGAATGTGATTAAAAGAGAAATAACATTTGAAGATTATAAGAATTGTTTATTCTCAGAAAAAGTAGTAATGAAATCAATTAATATAATAAGAAGTAAAAATCATGAAATTTACTCAATGAAAATGAATAAAGTAGCATTATCAGCAAATGATAATAAAAGGCTAATTTGTAAAAATAAAATTAACACTTTAGCATTAAGATAATAAGATGTATAATATTGAAGAGATTGATTTATATACTTCAATCTTAAAGAAATATAAAAACCTAGGATGTAAAAAAAGAAGAAACCAAAATATGAACATGAAATCTGTGAACATAAAAATAAAGAGATTGTTGATGATATAGAAATTTGTTGTGAATGTGGGTTACATTTACAAAGAATATTAAATCATATTGATATATCTGATTGGGAAATATGTTCTTTTAGAAGAAAATCAGTTTATCATAGAAAGTATTATTTTGTGAAAAAGATTGAAGAAGTACAACAAAAGATTGATATTAAAAGTAGTGATCTTTCAAAAATTAATGAAATACTTTTTAAAATTGATAATGATAGAATAATCAAGAAAGTAAACGAAAAGTATAAAATAAAAAGAATTATCAATATTATTTTTATTATAAAAAAGATTTTAATTATTCTAGATTATAAAAATGTTGATGAATTAATATCATTAAAACTTTCCGAAGAAACAGAATATTTTTATAATATATGGTGGGATTTTGTTAAAAAGAAATTAATATCAGTTAAAAGAAAATATAATTCTTTAAATAAAATGTTAGTTTTAAAAGAACTTAAGCAAAGAAGCTTAAAACAAGATATTCTTAAACTTCATGAAGATTCAAGAAAATTTGAATCATTATTATTATTATTTCTTTGTTATGGTGGGGATTCAGATTGTGAAATGTGTGATGAAACATATAGTGATTTAAAAAAATTACTCAAAAATTTTAAATCTTTTCATAAAGATGTAAAACATTATCGAGAAAAATTTGGTGTCGTATAATTTTAATACTTTAAAGTATTAAAATCTGACCCAATTTATGATTTATATTTTTTGTTATATTTTTTCAATCTTTGATGAAGTAGATGTCAAATCTGTCATTTCTTGATCTAAAAGTTTCATTTCAGATATAAATTTTTGATCATGAAATTCACCACTTCTCATTGCAGTTCGTAAATTAGTCAATACTTTTTCATAAGTTGTAAATCCAAATTTAACCATATCTAATTTACCTTTGTAATTTTTCATTTCATGATATGTTTTTAACAATATTCCAGCTGTTGTTAATACACCTAGGAGAATAGGGTTTAAGGTTATTCCACCTGTGATTACACAAACTGAAGCTAGTAAAACAGAAAGGATATTCATAATATAATTTATTTTTTGTATTTACTTTGACTTTTTTTGTATATCCATATTTTTTTATGGTAAAAAGAGTATAAATCTTTTAATTGTTGGATTTTCTCAGGATTTAAAGTTGAAACTATATGATTGAATTCGAATATATCTTTTTGTTGTGTGTTTTTATTTAATAAAGTTTTCATTCTTTTGATGCTCATTTTATTTATGTTTATAATGTTTATAATAAACTTTTACTGAATAAAAGAGTAAATGAAATAGGTAAATTTAAAGAATCTAATAAATTAATAGGATTTTTTTTATGTATTTCAATAATTAATTCTTTACTTTTCGTAATTTGAAAATTAATATTTGTAAAACTTTGTCGATTATTTGAATTAATTGTAGTCAAAATCTTTCCATGATATGTCATTATTCTTATTTCAAATAAACGAGTAGAGTTGTTTTCACCTGAAAGTGATAATTCAATAATTCTACAATATATTGATTCTAAAATACAATCAAATGGAAAATGAATTAATGTTGATCCATTATTGAATTTCATATATCTCTCACCTTTAGAATGAAAAGCTGTAATGATAAAATATTGCTTCAATGATTTTAAAAAAGCTAAAGTAACAGGTTGATCACCTTTTGTTGGATTTTTAACACTAATATCATGATTATTCATATTAATATCCGTCTGCATTACCATATCTCCATTTTCAAAAATATGAGGTGCATCATACACACTTGAATCAACATCTGCTACAAAATTTTTAACACCATAAATTATAAGATGTGCATGCCCTTGATTACGCGTTTCAGGTGTTCCTTGACATTTTAAATCTACCATAATAAAATCTGGCTTTGTAACAACCCATTGATGCATGTGAATAATTGATCTTGTATAATCAGAAAATTGTTTTGTTGATTGTTGTTTAAATCTTTTCGTTGTACTTACAACATTTACACTCACATTATTCATTGTAACTGGAAAGAATTCAATGCAAATAGTATATTCACCTTCTGGTAGTTTATACATATTAAAACCAAGTCTTCCAGAATATAAATTGTTAATATCTTTGGATATTTGGAGATATTGTTGAATAAATGTGATGAATTTGGACTTAAAAAATCATTGATTCCATTCACTACAATATTATTTTCACTACTCGATTCATCTACATTTTCCATCAGATATCTGAATTCATCTTTCAAATGGGAACTTGAAGTGATATGAGATTTATTAACATAATCTTTATATTCTTGTTGTAATTTAATGACTTCTGCGCCAAAATCAAATGTATTAAGTTTCTTTAGTTGTAGATCACTGATTGCAGTAGTATTATTATTTATTCTTGTGTTATCACTAGTTTTTGTGTCAACATATGTTTTATCAGCTTTTATATTTACTAAATTATCCTTTATTCACACCTTGATCTGATACTGTTGGAAGTTTTACATTATAAATTGTATTATTTCCCATATCTAATCCATTTTCCATTGGAGACATTTCTTTACGAGATAAGAAGATATTCTTAACATCATTATAAGATACAAGATTGTTATAATTTGCTCCTAAATCTGTGTATGACTGTCGTTTTGATTGGACAACATTGAAAAGTTCTTTCAAATCAATATTTTTAGTAACTTCATGAGTATGAGCAGGAACATTTGGATGATACTTTTTTAGAGTTATCATATTTACAGCTGAAAGATCATCATTTTCATCCGTATCCAAATCAGTAATTAGTTTTCTATCCATTTTAATTTCACCAGGAAGAATTAAATTATTTCCTCTTAAATCAAGATCACCAGTCATATGAGTTGAACCATCAACAAGAATAACATCAGTAGGATTAGGTTTTGTTGATAATCCAGTTTCAAATTGATGTTTGGTTATAACATCAGAAGAATTAATACCTTCTCCAACATTTACTAATCGTTTTTGTTCAATATCATAATTATTATCTTTATCCAATTTTAATCCTGATACTTGACCTACTGCAATTTGTTGAGAAAATTCTTTAATATATTTACAAATATTGAATTTATTAAATTTGTTGATATTATTGAATATTCCCATTTATTATATATTATATTTAATGTTCCCAACCCTTGAAATCAAACAAGACAACAACAAATTGTGTGGGAGAAAGGGGTAGGGGACGAAGTGCTCGAGTTGCTGATAGAAACCATACCAGGCTACTGAGAGGTCCTATTCCTCTCCCTCCTTTACATGGGGTCCAAATCCCCAGGCCACTGAGAGGTCCTAATCCTCTCTCTGGGGTCCTAATCCCCAGGCCATGAGAGGTCATAATCCTCTCTAGGGGTCCGATCATCAACAGAGTTTGCACCATTGTTACCATGGTAACAAGGCTATCCTGGGGGCCCACTCTACCAAGATAGCTGACCATGTGAGTCTATGGGGCAAAGGGCGACCTGTATGGAGCACTTCATCCCCTCCCGAGGTTTATTTACAACATAAACATCTGATCGGAAAGTCATGTAATGATCTAAATACATTAAACTAACAGGTCAATAACGATGAATCGCAAAAATCAAACAAACTACAAAAGAGCTAAGGCCGTAATGGACAGTCACGCTGCCTGAAGCCAAAACACTAGTAGGCTGAAATTTAATGACTGTAACATTTGTGACTAAATCTAAACAGGCATACATGCTTCACGAGTCCAAAAACAGTATTGGACTGAATACTAACAGTAACAATTATAATGTCTCAATGGGCAGACATGCTGCACAAGTCCAACAGCACTAGGCTGGATAACTATAACATTTGTAACAAAGTCCCTCTGCATTGGGGATAAACGCGGTACAGGTAAAATGCTGAGTATTAACTACAGCTCACAGGACTGGAAGTCCATAGAGAAGAGAGCACAGTATAATTATATTTACGAAAACTTTGGATTTTTACTGAACAGAGTCTGTAAACAGTCAAATTCTTTCGTCAAAGTTTTTAGTAACTGATTTTTGTTCTTTGTCTAAGAATAAGATTTTTACGGTTTTCGACTCAGATTTTTACGGTTTTCGACTCAGAATTTATTGCTTGATAACATACTAAAAGTCCCCAAAAATCCCAGCATGGCAACATGCCGAAAAATGGCTTTTTTTTTAGGGCCGTTGACAAGCAATAATTCCACTGCATGGAAACGAGGCTGGCTACGGATCTTTTGAATTTCGTCTCAAAGTAGCTCTTAATAACGCCTAAAACTTCCCCAATCGAACAATCGTTGTTTTGTTTCATCATCTCATAAGAAAATAAAAGTTCATTGAATGTCTACGGGTATTTTATGTTTTTTATTTTGTTTGCGATGTACGATTCGTAAGATACAGAAAATCGGGTCCGACACGCAAAGCTGTGTTACATTACTGTTTTAAAATTATTTTAAAATCAGTTTTGTACAGGAAGAAAATTGGATAAAACAATAATATCCCTTTGAAAATAGATAACATAAAAATAATTCTCAAGGAAGAAAGACCAGAAACCATTAAAAAGACGCGACAAGTGAACACAGGCGTCGTGCGACTGATGTTACGAAATGCATCACACCGGATCTCATATTTCAATCAGCGCCCGCCGCTACGCGCTAGTCCCTACTAGCTCACTACTCGGAAAGTTCTAGTGAAACTTAAAATATCGTCCAGCCAGTCCTTTATTAACAGGTAAGCGAATTATGATTTTATTGAATGAGTTGCGAGATTTGCATCGCTCCGTGCAGTAATTGGGCTTCCTCATTATTCATAATCGCTCTGAATTACAAAATAGGACAAGCATTGATTCAAAAATACTTCGATTCAATTTAATCAACCCCTTATTCCAAGTTGACTTTTCCCCGGCCGTGTTTTCACAGGCGATTTTTCACGTCGCTGAGCAAGTGACAGTCGGAAATCTCGTGTAAACAGTTGTTTGTCCAAGTCGCTTAAAGTTAAGCGAGTTGGCGAACTACAATAGAATTCTCATTGGCCGTGTTTTCACGAGCGATGTTTCAAGTCGCTGAGCGAGTGACAGTCGGAAATCTCGTGAAAACAGTTGCTTGTCCAACTCGCTTAAAGTTAAGCGAGTCGGCAAACTCCAATAGAATTCTCATTAAATTTAAGCCACCAAACCAGGTCGCTTAAACTTGTCGGCAATTAATTTCGGCCAATCACATTTGGCCAGCGTTCAAACAGCTATACCGTGCCCGATATATTTTCCTTTGTTAAAACAATAGAATATTAGAACACAAAAGAACGACAATATAATAGAAAACAATGCCATAGAATATTTTAGAATACATAATTTTACCTAATGCAATGGAGGTGTACAATGTACTGACAATGGAGTTCAGAGAAGATATAGGGCATCATTTGCAAACAGCCGGGAAATGTCAGAAGTGATATAATTTGCATTTGCCGCGAATATTTGAATTGGCCAAAAATGCAATGGCACTCTACCATTTCCTCATGTTTACAATTTCAATTTTCCACCTTCTCTACTGAAAAAAAAGGCTTCGATTCTTCTTCTTCTATTCGAATAGCAAGCAACTTGAGCCTTTGCTGAAACCGTCTCCTCCTTCGATCCTAGAACAAGCGCGATAGCACATCTATAAACATAAGCCGAATAATTTATTTGCAAGCGTCTCTGTTTCTTTGTTATTCCGCGAATAACAAGGGACAAATATCAAGAAAAATGAATAAAGCTTTGGGCCTGGTCGCACTACAGTCATAAACAAAAATTAGCCCGTGCAAAAACCGAGGAAAACAAAAGAAACCGCTCTGGTGGGACACGCTTTTTGTGGAATGTTTTTGTTTTTATGTCATTTTGCACGGGCTAATTTTTGTTTTTGACTGTAGTGCGACCAGGTCCTTTGTCCGTGAAAACGCATAAACTATTTAAGCAGCTTAACGCTGTCGATAAACAAATCACTTCAAGGAATGTTAAGCGAGAAAAATGGCCTCGTGAAAACACAGCCCCCATCTCTCTCATCTTCCATTGTTGTTAGTGAAGAAAATGCGAGGAATTCACACCTGAATAGTGAATATTCACATGATTTGGAAGCGCAAATGATAATGGGGCGATCTTTGCTGACGTTATTGTTTACATTTTGTCTCATTAGCATACGAATTTACATAGAGAAGACATTGTGCTAAATACGAATTGACTTCAACAGTTGAAAGAGCTTGTTAAATTTAGTAATCTACCCAATTTTTAGCTCTTTGCATGTAATATTTAAGAAAATATAAGCTATCCAAAACTGCAAAATTCCTGGGTGGCAAAAGCGCTATAATGAGCCCATACATTCTTTGTAAAATTTAGAGTTTTGAAAACAGCATTGCACAAAGAGTATCTAGTATATCGGGTTCAAATTTCCAGAGAGAAAGCTTATTGTACTATACCCTTTCAATATTCAGAGTTGATTTTGTTGTAGCTCGATTAGAAAATGATGCACATATGCTAATGAGGCAAAAAGTGTCAACAAAGATCGCCCTATAGGATGGCGCGGAACTGTCGTTGAGACTGAAGCGTTTTGGATCCGGGGGACTCCCATATATATATTTTTTTTGGGGGGGGGGGGGTGGGCGGGGGGAGGATGATCGTCGGACGTTTTCAGTAACCCCTAAAGGATACCAAAATGGCGGTGGCTAAAACATTTTTTACCCTAAAAGATACTCATCAAAACACTCATTTAAAAAAAGTTTTAAAAAAGTGATTGAGTGCAATATCTTTCGTGCGCTGATTAATAATAAAGTGTTTAGTCTTAACCTAGTAGTAAAATCTATCAAATAATGTGAAAATCGTTTTACGAACCTTCTGTACTGTTTTATCTAATGTTGTAATTGCGTTTACTACAAAACAGACGCATTTAAACTTTCATATTCGTGTTTCTGTAGATGGAAAGAAATGGACGCGTCAATCTGTTGCGCAATATGCAAAGAGATAGTCAAAGAACACGGAATAGAACTCACCAGTAAAGGCGTCGACGGGGTGAATCGGGCCAGTGAGGAAATGGGAGACAAGATTGTTTTTAAATTAGGAGATTTTGTGCACAAGGAGTGCAGGCGGAGCTTTTGTCGCTCTAGTAGCATCAGGAAAGCAAAGAGATCAGACGAGGAGGCTAACCATGCTGGTACTGATACCCTACGACTGCTCCGCCCGCGAGACAGTTTGACAAATCGGCAATTTGATTTCAAAACTGATTGTTTTTTCTGCGGTAATGAGATTGTGTGCAGGGTACGCACGTTAGACATCCAGAAAGCCGTACTGAGTGCGTGTGAGGAAAGAGGTGATGCCTGGGCAGAGACAGTGCGCGCTAGAGCCCTACATGTTCATGACCTACCTGCGGCTGACGTTATCTACCATCACACATGCAGCACTAATTTTAGAACCAAAATGCAAATGCAAAGTCAATTTGCACCTGCCCAGCCAAGCTGTAAGAAACGAAAAATTGGACGTCCGCAAAATGAAGAATTGAACGACGCCTTTCTTAAAGTAGTTCACTTCTTAGAGGACAATGATGATGAACAATTAACAGTCTCTGATTTAGTGAAAAAATGCAGGAGGTTCTTGGGTAATCTGCAAATAAGCCATATAGTAACCGCTATATGAAGGACAAACTACAAGAGCATTTTGGTGAGAACATCATTATAACAAATTTGTTTGGAAAGCCAAATTTGGAAACTTTGCGAAAAACGGCTGCCTCGATCCTTAACGAGTTTCACGCGAAGCAAAAGGATGTTAATCCAGTTCAAGAGAAAATGAACATAGTTGAAACTGCCGCAAAGCTAATAAGAAGTGACATCAAGCTAGTTTCAACTTGTAGCGAAAAATATCCTTCCGTTGAGACTGATGTTCATAAGCATCTTGAGTTTCTTCCTCCTTCACTTAAGCTATTTCTTGGCAGTATTTTGGTTGGGAAAAATGACGTTATCAAAATAGCATCAATCGGCCAAGCAATAATCCAATCTGCACGTCCACGGTCTATCCTTGCACGTTGGTCTAGCCGTCCAAATGCACCACAGTTTCGCCTCGCGTTTCCTCGTAGACACCCTTCATCGGCTCGGATTCTGTTCCCCCTACCAGGAGGCTAAAACATTAAGCCAAAATGCAGCCGTAGATCAGGGTACGGACATTCCAGAGTCAGTAACGGAGAGTTTATCCAATACGTGGCTGACAATGTGGACCACAACCTGCGGACGCTGGATGGAAATGATACTTTTCATGGAATGAGGATAATCAAACAATGGCAGGGTCTAGATGAGAGGATGCTACCGGAAGAATGGGGCTGGAGAATGAATGTCAGACAAGTACTCCCCGTCGCAACTGACCGACCGGCTGCTCCTCAAACTCTTCTTAAGATGATCCGCTGCAACTGTGCGACTGACTGCGCCATGGCAAGGTGTAGCTGCCGCAAATACGGGCTTGACTGTTCTCCGGTGTGTGGTTCGTGCCGTGGAACGGCGTGTACAAATAGCACTGCAGTTCTCGAGGAAAGTGATGACGAAGAGGATTGAGGATGGCCAAAATAGATAACTGTCAGATTTTTTCTCACCAAAATAAAAAAGTAAAAGTCCTTCGATTTCTCATAAGCCTAAGCCACAGTACTATGTATCGGAAAGTTAATTCCGCGTGCATTTTGAAATCGCGCCAAAGTGCAAACTTCACAGATGCTCACGCTGAGAGATAAATATTGTACATTTTCCATATTTTTATCCAAAACAATCGGTAATTGAAATAAAGGAATGTGTATCTATAGAATGCTCCTGATTTTATTGATATTTGGTAAGAAATTTGAATTTAAAGTGCAATAAAACAAGCACTTCCGGTTTCAGCCTCGTCCCCATGTCGCAAAAGAGAGCTTTCTAACGTTTTATCAAATTTCGCAATGTTGCCATGTTCGGATTTTTGGGGACTTTTAGTATGTTGATTAGCACATTAATTCTGACATATTTCCGAAGAGAAAGCTTCTGTGGGAATTTGTTCCGGAACGAACCCTAAAATGACTGGACTATAAGGATTAAGTTTATTAAAAAGAGTTGGATCAATCAAATTTTCTTTTGCAATAAGATTCAAATGATTTTTAGAAACTGGTGGATATAAAATCATATGAGAACAATTTAATCTTAATTTTGAGGGTACATCATAATAACTTTGACTTAAATACAGTGGACTAATTCCATGATGTCGACCATCAGTATAATGATTTGCTATTTTTTTCTGTATTGAATCTGTTGCATTAACAAGATCATCAAATATAACAATTTTTCTATTATCTTCTGGATATTCTGTTGTTTCCATTATATCTTCTGGATATTCTAAAACTTGATAACCAACTTTTTCACTAATTTTATCTATTATTTTTTTAAGGTCTTGTATTTTTTCTTGATTTTGATTAGGACCGTAATAGTAAATTTTATCAAAGTAAACCAATGGTGTTCTAATCATATGCATTAGAGTGTTTGTTTTTCCACATCATGTTTGACCAGTAATAAGCATTCTTAAATCTTCATCTAAGAAATCACATTGTTTTCTAGTCTTTATTTTCTGTTTTGAATCGTAATTTGGGATTTTCATACTTTTTTATTATAATACTATATAAAATAAAATAAATTAAATGTTATTTCTACACAAAAAAAATAATATAATCCAATAATAAAAGATGAATTTAGAAAATATCAAAAACTATGCAGATTCAGAATATAAAGAATATCAAATAGCTAAAGCTGTTACTGAAGTCAAGAATGAAGTGAAAGACAAAGGTAAGGTACAAAGGTATTGCTATGAGTGAATATTTTAAAACTTTAAGAGAACCATTAAAAGAAACTTTGGTTGAACAACAGAAAAAGACAGATGAAAAACAGGATAAAATGATTGAACAGTTGAAAGAAAATCAACTTGCTTTGATAAGTGGTTTAAATCAATTAACCTTAGCTACTGGAAAAAATCTGATGGAATTAGATGAACCTTCTACATCAAAATCTTTATTAGATACTGAAACTGAAGAAGAAATATCACACAAACCTTCATCAAAAATAGAAAAATATGATTTGGATAATTTTTTAAATAATAAAGAATCAATTGATATATTAGAAAAATATGGTTATAATTTACCATCATTTTATAAAGATATTGAAAATATTAATGAACAGATTGAAGATGTTGATGAAGTAATTAAAGAATTAAAAGTCTCATCAAGTATAGCCGATTTTTCAAAGGATGAATACGGAACTAAAGTTGCTAAACCTAAAGCAAAAAATCCTAAACCAGAAACTTTGGAAAAATTAAAAGAGTATAATATTTTAAATATTTTAAATATTTTAGATTGTCAGTAATCAGAACAAGTCGTGGAATAAAAGGTCAAGGTTTGGGAAAAAGAAAATATAAACAACCAAGAAGAAATGCTTACAAAATTCAAAATAACCATTATGGTGGATTAATGATTGATGTATCAAAATTGTATAAAGATTTAAAACTGAATGCTTATCGTGGTGGTAAATTAGTCTATGAAGCAGATGCTGATAAATCTCTTATAAATATATTAACAAAGAGATACAATCCTAAAACAAAATATTCAATTAATGCTGTAAAAGTCTTTAATGATTTAAACATGCTAAGTAATATGCCAGGCTTTCGATAGCTTGGACCGAGACATTTTGTGGAAGCTGCTGGCCTACTACGGCATCCCGGAGAAGATCATTAAACTGATCAGTATGGCTTTTGAACCATCCACATGCCAAGTGGTCCACAACGGCTCTGTGACTGAACCCTTCACCATCACAACCGGTGTTCGACAAGGGTGCTTGCTATCACCTTTTTTATTTTTGATTGTTATTGATTAGATCATGCGCGAGACCACAAAAGGCAAGAAGAGAGGGCTGCAGTGGTCATTGACGGAGCAGTTTGAGGACATTGACTATGCAGACGACATCGCCTTAATTTCGCAACGCCACACAGACATGAAGCAGAAACTTCTCCAGCTTGACGAAGAAGCCAGGAAGACTGGACTGAAGATCAACGTGAAAAAAACAAAGAGTCTGAGGCTCAACCACACGAGCAAAGCTACATTCACTATTCGGCAGGACACCATCGAGGAAGTTCAAGACTTTGCCTACCTGGGCAGCACTGTGTCCACAGAAGGCGGAACTGATCAGGACATTCGCATTCGGATAGGAAAAGCTGCAGGAGTCTTCAATACGCTGCGACTCATCTGGCAATCAACAAAGCTGTCCCTCAACACGAAGAAAAGCGTCCTTCTATACGGCTGTGAAACTTGGAGAGTGCTGAAGTCATCGATGGCCAAGATACAAGTCTTTGTGAACCGCTGCCTCCGCCAGATCCTGAGAGTGCGGTGGTACGACAGGCTGAGTAATGAAGAGCTGTGGAGAAGCACATCCCAGGAGCCAATCGAGCAACAGATCAAGAGACGCAAGTGGCGTTGGCTTGGACATACGCTGAGGAAACCTGCAGACAACGTCACACGAAGAGGGCTACGGTGGACACCCCAAGGGAAGCGCAAACGAGGACGGTCGAAGACCACCTGGCGGCGCTCAACTGAAGCCGAAGCGAAAACCGTTGGCCTGACGTGGGGACAGCTCGAGCGGAAGGCCCAGGACAGGAGGGGATGGCGAACTCTGGTGGACGACCTATGTTCCGTACGGAACGACAGGAACTAATGTATGTAATGTAATATGTCACCTCATAAATCATCAGGAAAATCTAAAATGGTCGGATCAAGTGTTATGTATTATCAAGATCCAAATGAATTAGCAGACAGATTAAAAGTATTAATTGGTTCAATAGCTGCTGGAAATAATTCACCAGTTATAAAAAATGATATTAATCAAATTAATGATGAATTATTGAGAATAGGAGCTATTGATAAAAAATCTCATGAAGAAATGTATAATAAATGGATAAATCATAGATTTTAATATTTCAAATATTAAAATCAAGAAATCAATTAAAAAAATTTATATTTTTTATGCTTTTATAAGTAATTTTCCAGAAGAAGTGTATAATTCAATTTCTTTTTCATGTAAAACCAAAGCGTTAATTGTATAATTTGTCGGCTTAACACCGTTTAATTCATATCTAAAAGTTAGTGAAACAATTCCATCTTTTATATCTTCTTCTTGATTTCTAAGATCAAAATATAAAATTCCAAAAAGATTTCTGAAATTTGATCTATCAATTAATGCTCCACTAAGAAAATCATTATAAGCTGAAGAATATGATATGAGTGTTCCATAAAGTCTTGATTCTTCTTCTGATGTCATTTCCAATTGAGGATAGTATTTGCTGTTATTTATTTCTAATTGTGCTCTACTAAAATATCGATTATTTGCACCAATACTGAATGTTTTAAAAGTGAAAATATTTTGTTCTTGATTTCCATAATTTCCTGTAGGAACGACCCAAATGAAAACATGCCTTGGTCTCCTAATTCCTGTACTTATTCTGAAGTAACTGTTTACTGATGTTGATTATGATATTTCACTATGTTCTCTTAAATAAGTCCATTTTTTTGGTTTCAAATAATTTTCAAGATACAACTTCATTCCTTCTCCATTGAAAATAATTTTTGAACACGATAATCGTAATTTAGTGAGAATAACTTTTGAATCTGGTGCATTAGTATTTCTGAAAATAATATTATTATCATTTTCTAATTTTAATAAAATATTTATTTTAATATTAGGGTGAAGATTATTTTTGAAAGCTGCAAAATAACTATATAAATTCAGAGGAATTGAAAATTTGTTAATAGCTCCAGCATCTGTTAAAATTTTCCGTTCACCATAACCTTCATTATATAATGCTTGTGCTGAACGTGGTTCTGCAGTTCCTGTAGATGAATCTAAATATAAAAACTGATCTTTTCCAATTGTCTCTGCATAACTTTTTGTGTATTTCAAAAGAGATAAAATATTTGATGTCTCATTAGCTCTTGTATTATTATACACAGTTATTCCATCACATTCGACTTGGATTTCATTAATAAAAGTATGACCATTAGTTGTTGTGCAAAATGTGTTAACATTACCATTACCTGCTGTTATTCCAGCTGTACTATCAGCAAGTGTTACAAGTTTAAAGTGAACTACTAAATAAGCATTACACCAATCAATTGGATTTGCTTCTGATGAATTATCAACTGTGAATCGATAATTATCTTTTACTTGTCTATTATTATTCGCGATGTTATCAATCAATGGTGTTTCCAAGTCATAATAAGTATATTCGTATCTTTTTACTAAATTTGGGCTTCTAAAATTTCCATTCATTTTATTTATAAGATTATATAATTTTTTGTTTTAAAGAAGATCATTATAAACATCTTTAACATAAGAATATTAATCATTATTTTTTTGTAAAAGTTTAACAAGTTTTTCACCTTTATCTTCTTTTGGAACTTCAAGATGAATTACAAAATCTTTTATTTCTGTTGGTCCTGGATCTTCTGGTATACTTTCAAGTTGTTTCAGTTCTTTCTTTTTTTATTGTTTAGGTTTAGTTTTAAATTTATCATAAATCTTTTCACCAATTAATTCATCTGTTTTCTCACCAATCTTTTCAGAACCTTTTTCTATTAATTTCTCTGCAGCTTTTGAAGCAAGTTTTTTAGCAGTTTGACCAGTAAGTTTTTTGCCAAATTTAGAAAATGCATCAAATATACCTCCACCTTTTGTTTCTGTATCGGTGTAACAATCTTCCCCGGTATCATAATCTCTAATTCGTCTTTCCATTTTTATTTATATGAATTATATTTCTGAAAAACCTTTACTTTCACCAATAACAACAGTCAAACTTATATCAATATCATTCAAATCAACTTCTCTATCTTGATCATCTGTAATGTAAAAAGTCACTTCAGAAATATCATTTTTGTTAATTCGATGCCATAAATAATTCATAGGTTGAATTTCAAAGGGTAACGATCTTGTTTTTGTATTTGTTGAAAATGTATACAAAGCATTTGACCGTTTTCCTGAGATAATACTATCAGATAATAAACTAGTTCTAATATATAAATTATCAATATCATTACTAATATTAGGAAAGTTTTTTCCATATGCACTTTTATGTAAAAATTTCTTTTCAAATCCTAATAATTTACCACAATTACCACTATTAGCAAAATCAATTAAATAATTATTACCAAGAGCAATAAAAACTTTATAAGTTGTAAGATCAAATAGTATATTAATACCATAATTTTCTGTATTTCCAATTTTACCAATTCTTTTTTGAATAAAATTATTTATATCTTCATAATCATAAATACCAGATGGAAATATTATTGTTTGAAATGATTTACCTTCATCTATTATTTTTTTTTTTTGAGAACTGCTAAAATTGAAAATAGCCCGGTCGTCAATCTTAATTCTTGTGCTTCCGACCTTTCACCTTAGTTTAGTTTCACCTTGGTTAAGCTTGTTCCTTTTCCCCGGCTCATTTCGATTTTTACCGTAATTTGTACTTGCAAGAACCTGTTAATTTAACAGTCCAAACCGAATTTTTGAACAAACTTGAAAACAGATTAAGTAATTTTTATCTTTGGCTGAAATTACCCACGCAATGCGTGGACTTTCTTCAGGGAAAACCCATAGTTCAGACGGATTACATCAAGAATTTTACGCTAAATTCCCCTATTCTGTTCGAAATTATAAATTTAGTTTGGAAAATAATTCTCTCAGTGATTCAATGCAAGGAATATGATAAGAAAAACCTCAAAAATTGGTGGCCCGGCCATTTCGCTACTCAATGTTCATTACAAAATTTGTTCAAAAGCTCTTACAAACAAACTTTCAAAAGTGTTACCCTCGATTATTTCAAGAAGATCAAACTTGTTTCTTCCCAGGTAGGACGATTTTTGAAAATTTAATTCTCTTGCGTGACCCTCTAGATTATATAAATATTACCAATGAAACTGGTATCTTGCTGAATATCTACATTATACTGTCTAGGAAATATGAAAATTATAGTTAATGGTTTTTTGACTAAAGAAATTCCACTCGAGTGGGGGGTGAAGCAGGGAGATCCCCGGTCTCCACTTTTGTACATTTTATGCGCAGACGTTTTGGCTACCAGTATAAGAAAGGATGATACTATTGAAGGTTTTCTCCTTCCAGAAGCCTGAGGAAAGCGTTTTAAAATTCGCCAATATGCGGATAACTCCACATGTTTTGTAAACGACATTTTTTCTTTAGAAAAATTGTTTACCTTACTTCACAAATACGAGACAGGTACAAGGACTAAATTAAATGTGGCAAAGAGTACTTAAGCCATGTAGTTAGAAGCTTGGTGCTCACATCCTCCTTATGGCCTGACGTGGGTGTCAAGAATGCGAATCTTGGGTGTCTGGTTTAGCAATGGTACTGCAAATGTGGAACCAGATAACTGTTTACCCCGCCTTTCCAAGCTACATTAAAATTTGAACCTGTGGAAGGGTGTGGGGTGTTTTCACTCCCACCCTATCGGCACTACTCAATACTAGGTTTATAGTTAATGTTAAGACTATTTTCTTTTACCTAACGGACTTCTGCTGTCGACGAGAATGACATGCGAGCACGCTTTTTCATTAAGACCATACTTAATACCATACTTTATGGTATATGGGTTTTTTGAAATAAAGCAACTTTTCACTGTAGCACCGAGAACTCTCGGGCCACTGTAAGGGACATAAGGAATGACATCACAACACAGTTGCAAATTGACTGAGGGGGGGGGGGGACTTTGCAAATTTTTGGGCGGGGGTGTGCTGCTGGGACTCTAGCTGCATTTTGCAACCATATTCTAGACTAAACACCGAAAAATCCTACCCTATCCTAGACCTTTTCTAGACTCGCTATTTTGCAGAAACTCATTCACTATCACAGTCTAAGATATCAGGGGTCAGTAAAAATGTCATACAGCACACCTTACCGATTATTAAATGTCATTTACCTCGTCTAGACTAAATTCTTCATGCAACTGATCAGTTTCGTAGAAAATGATACCCTATTCTAGACCAAAAATCTCTGATTACTATACCCTATCCCAGACTAAACTGCCTGAAAACCATACCCTTCACAGCGTCACATACCTATATAGCTCATATATGGGAGTACCCCCCCCCCCACCCCACTGCAAACAGAAATTTTCTGCTTTGTGGTGTCAGCCGAATATTTGTGAAATACAACAGTCGAAGCTTGTGACTCTAATAATTTAGCTACTGGCAACTTATCGTTCATTGCCAGAAATGGCTAAAGTAATCATGTGCAAACCAGAAAGGACTTTCAAGTGGACCAAACGACCGGAAATGAACTTTATTAATAATCCCTTATGGACTAGACTTTCAAGTGACTGTAAACCGGAACTGACCTTGTATTATTGTAACCGGAAATGACTAGCTTTAACTCAGGATGCCTTGTAACCGGAAATGACTAGCCTCTCAGGATAATATTGTAAACTTTAGGGATTTGTTATTGATAAATAAAACATTTTAAAAGAAAAAAACACTGTTGTGTTTAGCGGAGAAAACGGTTTGCAAAATCGTTTTTTCCTGCTTTTTTTCGCGGTTTGCTACTCGAGAGAGGTTTCACATTTCTCAAACAGTGAGCTTTTGTGGAATTTGTGCAGTCTAAATGTTCTGTGCAGACGGTCTCGTAATAAGCTTACTGTTTTTGAGAATTGCTAAAATTGAAAAATAGCCTGTTCATCAATCTTAATTCTAATTTTTCTTGTGCTTCCGACCTTTCACCTAAGTTAAGCTTATCATCATCGTTTCTGTTCAGAGAGCTCCGCTGTTAGGCTAAGCCTATCTATATATATTACAACATCCTGTTTCATGAATATGATCAAGTGAATCTCTAAAATAAATTCCTTTGAAATTTGGTATTTTAAGATAGTTAATCCACTCAAGAAGATCAAAATTACTTAATGCCCTATCCTTAAATATTTGTTTCAATTTTTTTTTTAGTTTGTTTAGTTTTTTTAGTTTCTTTTTAGTTTTTTTAGTTCCTCTTTCTTGTTGTTCCCGTGTTCCAACAAATGGTGGTGGTCTGTATGGCATCATTAATGGTCTTGCACTTACTTGTAATCCTTTTCCTTGTTTTGGAACTTGTAATCCTTTTCTTCTTTTTCTTCTCTTTTTACTACTTTTCTAATTTGTGTCTTTGAAATTTTAATATCAGATCCAACACCATTTTTCTTAGCTTTATCAAGTTTATTAATTTGTGTTTTTGTTAACATTAATTCATGTGATCCGCTTAAATTACTTTTACCTAATCTTAAGGTAATTGGTGAATTATTTTTATGAGCTATCGCTAATTTTTTCAATTGTCCATCTGATAATTTTACTCTGTATGGAAAATAATCTGTTGACATTCTTTTTTTATTTTATTAATTATATAAAAAAATAAAATAAATTGAAATACTACCTTTTATCAATCCTCTTAATGTTTTAAGTTTTTTCTTTATTTTCAAAATTAGAACAATTATTTCCAATACTCTTCTATCTTCATCAACATGTGTAATATCAACATAATCCATTATACATTCTACCATTTCATTCAAATTTCTTATTTCATTCTCTATAAATTTTACTCTGTTATCCATTTTTTTTATTTTCATAAATATATAATCTTAATAATAAATGAAATCTTATTGTGTAAAAGAAAAAAACAAACAGATTGTATTAAACCAGATGGTTATCAAATTGCTAAAAATGGAAGATCCATGTTTTGGTGTACTTGTGAAACTTGTGGAATAAAAAAATATCGATTTGTTGATAATGAAGGTGGAACTAAATCTGCACCAAAATCAAAAAATAAGAAAACCAAAAAGAATCAAGTCCAACCATCAACATATGAACCTTATCTTTATGGTGGATTAATTGATATTCATAAAATGATTGGGAAATTACCAAAACCTAAAGGTGGTTGGACTCCTGGACAATATAAATATATGGGTCCTTATAATCCTTTAGATAAACAATTAAAATATAATCCTGAAACTGGTGAAGTATTAGTTTGGTAGGATAAACCATATAATAAAGTAGATGAAATTGCTGCTTATCATGATATCTGTTATGATATGAGTAAAAATTAACATGAATGTGATAAGGAAATGGTTAAATCTTTAGATCAGATTCCATACGGTGAAATGCCAAAATGGGTCAAGCAGCTAGATTTATTATAAATACTAAAGAGAAACTTGGTTTAGGTTTACCTAAGAAGTCAAAAAACTTAAAGCGGTGTTGAGTGATAGTGATTGGTCTCAACATTTAGCCGATGAATTACAAAAACCAATCACAAGAAAATTTTTAAAGAGAACTGTAATATCAAATGGGATTGATGAAATCTGGGCTGCTGATTTGGTTAAAATGCAAAAGTTTAGTAACTGGAATAAAGGAATAAAATATTTACTAATGGTAATTGATATTTTTAGCAAGTATGGATGGATTGAACCTTTGAAAAACAAAAAGACTGAAGCAGTTAGTAAAGCATTTGAAGATATATTTAAAAAAAGTAAACGTTCACCAAAAATGCTTTGATAAAGGTTCTGAGTTTATTAGTAAACATTTTAAGGATTTTCTTGAAAAGAATGGAATTAAATTATATCACACTGAGAATGAAGAAAAATCAAGTATTGTTGAAAGATGGAATAGAACGATGAAAAATAGAATGTTTAAGATGTTTAGTTTAAATAACAATACTGTTTACTGGGATAAACTTGATAAATTAGTTAATGATTATAATAAAACAATACATTCACTCCATTTAAAGCAAGTAAAAAAGAAAAAGAAGAAAAAGTTTATCTAAATTTATGTTCGGATTTGATTTACTTGAAACCTGGAAAAGTAAAATTTAAGATTGGAGATAAAGTTCGTATATCAAAATATAAAAGACCTGTATTTGATAAAGGATATACTCCAAACTGGACAGAGGAAGTATTTGTAGTTGATGAAATTTTAAATACAAAACCTATTACCTATTCCATTGTTGATTTAATGGGTATGGTTGATTTAATGAAGTAAAAGGATCTTTTTATGAACAAGAGTTACAAAAATCAAAACAAGAAACATTTAGAATTGAGAAAGTATTAAAACGAGATAATAAGAAAAAATTAGCTTTAGTTAAATGGAGTGGTTATCCTAATAAATTTAATTCATGGATTCCTTTTAGTGATTTGGTAGATTTTTAATACTATTTTAGTATTAAAAATTGTTTCGAACGAGATAAAAAAAGCCCTTTTTTAGGGCTAAATATGATTATATATCTTTTGCTTTTAAAATTAAATCTTGTATTTCATTATCACTTTCTTCATCTTCACTATCGTTATATGATAATATTGGTTCTCTTGGTTTTAATGGTTTAACATAAACTTCATGAACTTTTATTTGAATTGAAATTACTAATTTACTGATATAAATACTTTCAATTATTAAAGCTAATTTTACTTTACAATATTTATTGAGGTAATCAAATGGATCAACATTTTTATTTCCTTTTGATCTAAGTACAGATAAAATTTTATTAGATTTTTCTGAGTATATAAGTTTTGCATATAAAACTGGTGAAGCAGTTTCATCTTTCTTTTTCTTCTTTTTACCTTTTTTATCAGTATATTCTATTTGTTTATAATATAAAGGTGGATTTAATGCTTGAGCATTTTTAACACCAATTGTTTCTTTAAGATTATTATAACAAAGATCTGTAATATTAAGTAAAGCTTGATAAAAGTTATTTTCTTCTTCTGTTGGATTTTCTTCTTTTGACCACAAACAAACTTGTAAAGAATAACCAACTAATTCATTAGATTCTTGGTTTTTTTCTCTTAGATACACCAAAACTGAAAAGCAATGGTGATTCAATAATGAGAGGACCTTTTTTGTTATTTGGATATTTTGCTTCAATTTTAATTCTTTGATATTTCATTTTAGAACTTTTGTTTACTTTATATTCTTATAGTTCATGGAAAATTAGATTTTCTTTCGAAATGTTTTCGTAACTTGTCAACTGCATCTTTTATATTATGTAAATATTATTTTTTTAAATCTTAATTTTTTTAATTTTAAATCTGAAGGTCTTAATGCTTTTGTGTGAATTCCATCCTCACAAATTATTCTTCCTGAATATTCGCAAAATTTACATCCTTTTTGAAGATTTAAAATATAAACTTTACCATTAATGTTTATTTCTTGTTTTTCTTTAGAAGATTCTTTTCGTGGATTTGAATTAGATTTAACCATTTTATTAATATTATATTTATTATTAAATTACATTTTTTTAATTTTTTTTTTAATCACAATAACCCATTACCCATTTTTTCTTCTTTTTATCATATGTTAAAGTATCACAACTAGGATAATGACGTTCACTAGGACGTGTCCAAAATTGTTTTGAAAAAATTCCATGATCAGTTCCAAATGCTGATTTTGCAATATCGCCTGACCAATACTTATCAAATACTGGTTTTGTTGATGGAATTACTTTCTTTGTAATAGTTTCAGCTACTCTTGCTACTTTTAATGGAACATCTAAAACACCTTTTCCAGATGATTCTTTTACAAAAGTAGTTTTTGTTATACCACAAGATTTACAAGTACATTTTAACATCAATCTTCCATTCTTAGCTCTTTCATATTTTTCACTATTTGGTATACATCATGTTTTCTTTTTTTCTTTCATACAATAAGTTTTCATCTTTATTATTAATTTAGATAAAAAAAAATAGTTATAAAAATCGAGATAAAAAAAGCCCATAAAGGGCTTAATAAGGATTTACTGTTAAATAAAATTTTGTTATATTATTATAAATTTCTGGTTCTATTAATTTCATTTTAGTATCTAATGATTTAATCATCAACATATTTATTTAATTCTTTATCTTTCATATAATATCCATATTTTTCTTTATTTAATTCTCTTTCATTATGATCTTCAAGCTCACTAATATTTTTTCAATAATTTTTATAAAATTCATATTCTTCCAATATTAATCGTTGATTTTTTTTACTTTTCATTCTTTTTATTGACATCTTTATTTCTTTAAACCTTTTTTTTTTAAAAATCAATTTTATTTTTCTGACTTAAACGTTTTTTTTCCTACCTACAACTTAAAATCAATATTCACATTTCCTTCAGTCTCCTACAGTCTCCTACAGACAAAAATCAATTAAATCCAAAACTTGTTTTTAATATCTTGCTGTTAGTTAAATTACACGTTTTCATCAAGTGATATTTCACTGATTTTCAAAAATGATTTCAAAATTTTGAAAAGTTTCAAAAATAATTAAAAATTTTTGAAAAATTTATTTAATCATTTTGATTGAAAAAGGCAAAAACCCCTTCTAGAATATTCATGTGTAAAATCAACATTTTTTAGATTTCCTCACAATAAATATTCCCACGCGTGGGAAACTGAACCATAAATTGTTTTTTTAATATCTTGCTGTTAGTAAATTACACGTTTTCATCAAGTCGTTTTTTATAATTAGGGAAAAACCCCTTTTAGAATATTCATGTGTAAAATCATCAAATATTAAACGCAGTCAAAACAATCTGACAGATGTTTGGGAAAAACCCCTTTTAGAATATAACGCAAATCTTAATAAAATCTTAAACAATCTTACAAATGATTTTTTTTAAGAATATCAAAAGAGTAGTTATAAGATTATTATTTTTGACGGAATTATAAAATATTTCTATCCCAATTCAATCAATTTTTTTTAAATTTTTTTTCTTTTTTTTTCCTTATATTTATATATACTTTTATTTTAGTAATTTCCATGAAGGAATGAAGGGGAAGGAGAGAAGGAGTTAGCGAAGCGAACGACTGAACGACTGTACCTGAATGACTGAAAGTAAACGACTGAAGTGAAAGAGAGAAGGAGTGAGCAAAGCGAACGACTGAACGATTGAACTGAAGGAGAGAACGGTGGAAATACTAAAAAATATATATATAAATATAAGGGAAAAAAAGAAAAAAAATTTTAAAAATGGAATTGGGATAGAAATATTTTATAATTCCGTCAAAAAGAATAATCTTATAACTACTCACTACATTCACCTACATGTATTCATAGAAATATACATATATGTCATATATTTGCCTCAATCAAACAGTGGGCTGGCATAAACGAAGCAGTCGCTAGACTGTCAAAAATGCCAACGAAGGTTTTAGCGAGCTCCACGCAGCTATAAAGCGTAGCGAATACAAACTAAAATTACAGCCTTTACTGAGACAAACTTACGATACGACCAAAAACAGATCGCTGGATTCACCCCTCTCATAAAATAGAAGTCTGTATACGGGTGAACATTTCAAGTTCGTTTACCAACAGGTTGCAACTGAACTGACTGAAAATTCTAAAAATTGACAGGAATCTTCTGCGACACCTCCTTTCAACAGCCTTGACGGGCTTTTTTTAATTTCGTTCCTATTACAAAGTTATCGTCTCTTTCGTAGAAAAATACGTAAACATTGGGAACATCAAACTTTAAGAGGGCAAAAAGGAAAAGTAACACACATCTGAACAGCGCCACTATTTTGGACGGCAATCTATCCGTTCCGATGTTAATCGCGTAACTCTTTCCGGTCCTAGATTTCTGTCGGAAATAACGCGTAAACGGGAGGATTTTTTCCGGATATATAATTGATACTATCCATTAGATTATTACAATGGAATTCAATTCATTCTATAGGTGTCAGAACATTCACTGAAGCGTGATACTTGAAGTTGTTTCTCGCGGTGAATTTGCCTGTAAAGAGCTGTAAACCCGGCGCATCTTTTTCTCGACAGCTACAGTGAGCTGTAAACAATTTTGTAAACAAGGCCAAACACACGACAAATTAATCTAGCACTGTTAAATGAGGGTGCTAATGGGAGTACCCAATTGTCAGTTAACTACTATTTTTTCGGTCAATTGTCAGTTAACAAGAGGCTACACTGGTAGCCTATACTCATGCGCTTGTACAAGAAAGTTTATGTTTTTTTTTAACTGGGTCACGCTGTCGGAAATCGGTTCATTTCAATATTTTCATTCATTGATCTTATCAAGTGATTTAGTTTGACAAGTAGGAAATTACGTATATCAGTAAGGCTTTTAAATTTGCAAAGTTAAGATAAGGTTACTTTACAGGCCATGTGAATGACCAGAGTGAATGCGTTTTCGGGATCGGTGAACATTGTGACTAAGGATCTATGGACTTTGTGATGAAATCATTCTTACTTGAGAATTGTCATGGACGTCTTGTGCCAAACAGAGGCGTTCGCGACAACGTACCCCTTCCCTCTCGACGAATTTAGTGTGACATAAGTCTTGTTTTGTTTACTTAATACCTGATATCATTTATTACGACTGAATTTACGATTGAATTTGAACACGTTTTATAAGCATTTCTCCAAAACTAGCGAGAACACAAAGAAAAAGTCAATCAGAGAATTGATATCAACATAAATTCCCATCGAAAAATGAAATTTCTTTACCGGTAATGTCCAAATGCCAGTGGGGTTGACTCGGCTATTTAAAAGCAGAAAAAAACCTCCACCAATAGTGAATAGTGTGAGTTATAAGGAAACTACACCAATGCTATTGATTCAATTAAACGAGCCAAGGATAAAATGGAACATTCGATCCTTCCAAGAGTACAAGAGCGGCAAACATTTCATGGACAACGGAATTATTTCATATTATTCCGCGAGACATTTACTTATGGGAGCAACTGATGATGTTCACCTAAAATCCGAAACTCGAGTCTTGCTTAAGAAAAACGTAAGAATTCACTAGCATCCGTGATATTTTCAAAACAGATCACCATATCTGTACAAGCCATGTCGGGATGCAATAACGCCATGATGAAACAACGGAGGTTCTTCAAGCTCCAGGAAACACTATTCAAAAACAGCATAAAACAAGCAGATCCACTTTCTCGCAAGTCTTGCACACCGCAGACTTAGACACTAAATCACGGGCTGAGAGATTGATTGATCCTAGGATATTCATAAGAAAAGCTGCGGCCGATCACTACTTATCTTGCAAAAAAAGTCAGCCAAAGAGGCTCTAACATAATATGCCAAGAGAACTAGTATAACGAAGGCATAGAGAAACAATAATTCTATAAATGGCTACACAGCATAAAAACTATCGTCGTTTATGAGATTTATATCCCAAAGATCATCAAAGGGTCATACAATACATATCGAGCATGCTAAACTGAGACAAAATTCTATTTTCAGTATTTTGATGATCTAAAGGGAACAAATATCTGGTAGAACTTCTTGGGAAAGCAATTCTAAAGGCTTCTTTATACTTTTTGCGACTAGAAATTTCACGTGTTTTGACGGCTAAAACGCGGAGAAGGAAAATCGATATCGAAATTTTTTTTCCATTTTCTTATCAGGACATCATGTAGATTCGATCAAGCAAATAAAAAAATCACTGTCATATACACTTTAACGACATACTCATAACAGCCAAACTTTGAAAGCTAATATAAATGCATCGCAACCGCAAAACCACATAGTGGAGTCGGTGTAGGCCTCATGAACCTCATTTCGATCTAAGGGAAACTGAAAAGGGACCGCTAGGAGTGGTGTCCTGTTTACCCGCTCCAGACCCAATATTTTCTATATAAGTGCGCCCATAGCAGACGTGAGCGAAAAATGACCACGTGATCACCATTTCCCCGCCATTTTCACGTCAAAATATATAAAACAGCAGACTTGATACTTTAGCTAACTACAAAACTTTCCGTTTCATTATGCAAGAGTAGGAACAGCAATTTATCATAAATTTTGACTTTTGTTCTATTTTCAAATATTGCTGGAGAGTTGAAAAAGAAATGGCTGATGGCGCGATGTCTGCTAAACATAGCCCAAATTGTCCTGGCATGGGGACAGGCAGCTCTAGAGAAATGACATGTTGTTACAGTCTCCTTCCATTAGATTCGGCACATGTGAAGTTCAAAGTTTGAACCGGGCCTTACTTGAAAGAATATTAAAGATTCAGTCACCACTTGTTGTGTCAATTGATATTTTGATAATTAATATTAATACGTCACCTGCAGTAACTTTATATCTAATAAAACACCACATACTTATTTATAGGACTGTTTTTATCAGATATAAAGTCACTGCACGTGACGTATTATCGATCACTTGATAGGTTTGTGGGCTTTTAATTGTTTTGAAATTGCGGCAACCTATTGTATTTGATTTAGAAAGTCTTTTCTATTGTCAAATATCCCAACAGAAAATAGACAATGAATAACTGAAAATGCATTGTGCAAAATGACCCAACAACACATTTTCATCGTCAATTAGCTAGCAAGGCGGAAAAAGTCTTTCACTTTCATTTCACTAACATCAAAATTATTTACATTCACACTCGTGATTCTTTGTTACTCATGACTTTTATTAACTTGCACTAACACGAATTTTCAAACTTTCTCTCAATCTTCTCTATCCTGCCAAGAACCATATCCAGTTGACTACTGCGCCTCGCATTTTCTACATAATGTCTGATTCTACAACGCCATCTTTACCATATTCACTATCAAGATTCTTCTTTTTTTTAACCTCACGTTCTAACGCATTAACGAGATGGCTTTAAGAACCCTTTGATTGATCACTCTGTTGCGAGATCCGGAACGATAAAAATAAACACGTATTTGGCATTCAAATTTTTTTAAATAATTTTCAAACTTGTCGTCAGTATTTTTTAAATATATTGGATTTATACGATTTGCGAATTCTACAAGACAGAACATGCTTTAAAATGTCATGATTTTCCACAGAAAACGTGAATTGGGCCGGGGTGTTAAAAGGCTTTTAATTTATGGAGTAGTTTGATTTGGATATTGGAATGCGAGACTTTCGCAGTGTGCGAGTTTTAATTTAATACCAGCTGAAGGTGACAACGAAGCAAAATGGAAGCACTTCTCGCTACAAAATCACCCGCGTAATAAACTTTCCCGCGAACTACTATAAACTTCATGACTTTTTTGTTGCATGTAAGAGATGTTAAAAGGCTTTAATTTTATATAGAACAGTTTGTTTTGGATATTGGAATGCTACATTTTAGCAATGTGCGAGTTTTAATTTAATACCAGCTGAAGGTGAAAACGCAGCAGAACGGAAGCGCTTTAAATTACAGTGAGATGTGCCTCGCTGGAAAATCACCCGCGTAGTTAATTTTCCCGCGAACTGCGGTTCAGTTAAATATTACTTGGCAAATCTATGGAAAGCTGAAAACCACATGCAATTGTGGTCTTCCTAGCTCAGCTACATTCCTCACATTTCATTACCTGTTATCTTGAGGTTTTAATTCACAAATATTTGGAGTTTAAATTTTCCGTGCATCAGTTCGTTACTATTAAAAAATGACATAGTTCACTGAGTATCTTTGTACAGTATTTTATAGCGGAGCACTTGCCGGGCCGAAAGCCTGGCTGCGCAGCACCATACTCATAGAACCTGTGTCCGTCATTTTTCATGGTCATGGCTAGCGGAATGTTTCGCGGGCGCGCCTCCGTGACATGTGTCAGTCGCGCAAGTGTGGCGCGGCTACACAGTCGTCAGCTCTGTAAACATTAAAAAAGTTGGATCTTTCGCAGTGTTTAGCGGAGCAGTAAAGTCGTTACTTCTCTGCATTTTTTCGCGGTTTGCTACTCAAGACAGGGACACTAATTAAAGGATACCCAGAAGCCGCTTTAGTGGAAAAAGAAGAGCTTTCGGGGATAAAATCTTGCTTCGAGGAACCCTCATACGTTTTTATCAATGCAGGAGCAATGCGGGGGATGCCTTGTTTTTATTACGGATTTCAGAACCGAAGAAGCGGAGTTTTAATGAATTTCCAAGCAGTCCAGTGACTTAAAGGTAAAATAAATCACATTTTTCGATGGGAATTTATGTTGATATCAATTTTTGATTGACTTTTCCTTTGTGTTTTGGAGACATGTTTATGAAACGTGCTCAAATTAAGTCGCGCTGTTATCTTGAATTTCATCGAGGACAGCTTTGCCTTGATGCGCTGTAAATCGTACGTGTTTTACTTTTAAACATAAACTAATGAAGATTTAAATAAAATTTTTCGAAAGAAGATTGTGTTGTCCGTTTTTATGTGTTTGTTCATTCATTAGATAGAATGAAAAGCGATTTTATAAACAAAACAAGACTTTGATTTTATAGTACAGTTCTATCTTCACTCGCATCGCCTTATGCAAATATGTTTGTGTATTTTTGCAATTTTGATTTCCAAATCAGTTTCTCTGGCAATTTTTGGCAAACAAAAACTGTATTTTATTCGGAAAGTAGTCGTACCTGTAATTCTAGACGGAGAAAAGTTGTTTTTGTGAACTTTTCTACGGTCTAAATGTACTGTGCAGACGGTCGGGTAATAAGCTTACTGTTTTTTGAGAATTGCTAAAATTGAAAAATAGCCCGGTCGTCAATCTTAATTCTTGTGCTTCCGACCTTACACCTTAGTTAAGTTTCACCTTAGTTAAGCTTGTTCATAGTGCTTCGCTGTTAGGCTCTGCCTATCTATATATATTTATTAAGAATACCGTACTTTTATTGTAGAAAATGAAATAGATGGAGATGCATTCCGCCTTCTGGACAGGAGTTTTTTAAAGGCCATGATACCAAAACAGGGCTTGTTGCTTAAGTTTGAGCAAAAATTAAAGCAAATCAGTGCGAGCACGTTGGACACCGGACAACATAACGCCGATCTTGTCACCGATGATGTTGAGTCAGCCCATCCTGTTCCTACCGTTTCACATGACAGCAAACCGTCTCAAAAACCGCTAAAAGACGAAATTATTAAAGAACAATAAAACATTTTCGGTAGAGGCAAAGCAAGCGCGAAATTATTAACAGGCTGGCAGGAAGCGGTAAACGCAGCAGCCCTCAAGACAGCCGTGAAGTCGCCGAACCGTTAGACTACGAGCAGTCTCTCATTGCCAGCTTAGTCCGTCGAGCGAGAAACGAAAAAACATTAGCTAACGGATAATGGCCTCGCGAAACTGGGGGCGAGGCAGGCGCGCGGGAAAAGAGAGACTACAGACTAAGCCCAGGCGTTTGAATTATTAGTTGCTCTCACAACTCAAAAATCTGATTGGCTCTTGATCGGAGATCTTTCAACAAGCGGTAACGCCGCGGTGACGAGTTGTCAACACTCGAGATCAATGTCATGGCTGACAAGCTCCAGGAATGTTTATCTCGATTTTCCAGGGTTCATTCGTTGAAACCAGAGCAGATCGAAGCGCTTGAAACTCTTATCGACGCGACGGATGCGATATCCTCGCTATTTTGCCAACTGTGTATGGAAAGAGCCTTATATATCAAATGTTTTGCCAAACAAAACTCTCTTCGAACCAGAAAGCGAGTGTTTTTGTGATTTCGCCGCTCAACAGCATCGTGGTCGAACACGGCAAGTCGACGAATTAACTGAACTTGGCCATCCTGCCATCCATTTGAATGAGAACAACGCAGATTTCATGAAAGCCATCTCTGAAGGGAATTTTAGATTTATATTTTGTTGTGCTGAGGCCTGTTTATCGGAGGAATTTCAAAATTTGTTGAAATCAGAAAACACAGGGCCGGATATCCAAATGGTGGTTGCTGACGAATCTCACACGGTGTCATTGAAAATGGGGTTGGCAGGCCTGCACGACTCTTACCTCATGTTTTGAGTGCCATTTGCACCTGCCATAGGTTTTGAACGGGTATTCAACATTTAGCCGTTTGTTAAGGAGGATTTTAGTTTAGAATGAGTTTTAAAACATTTCAAAAGCCGCGTGCAACAGTCTAGAGGTCAAGTCTGTCGGTTGTGGTTTCCCGTGGTGTTGCGCTTGTAGATTTTGACCTCATTTCAGCGTCCTTTTTTGCCTGGCGGTCGGTGTGTTGTTTTCGCCATTAATATTGGCATGTAGATTTTTATGTAGGAAAGGTTTGAATTTCTCTAACTTTTCTCTCTCAAATACCAGACATGACGGGATCTGAAATTATCTGTTGGCCGTGAATGTCTTTCCTGCTATAAATGTCACGCTGGGCCCAGCTATTTTAGTTTTGTCTTTGCAGGATTTTAATTTTCAGGATCCAAGCTTTATAGCAGAGAGAGTTGTAGCTTAATAAGCTATTCAACTTGTAGAGAGTCTAGTTAAAGTTTGTCTCAATCAATGCTGTGATTTTAGCTTCCATTTGCTACGCTTTATAGCTGCGTGGAGCTCGCTGATACTAAAAACTCCGTTGGCAATTTTGGCAGTATAGCGACTGCTTCGTTTACGCCACTATTTATTTATTTCACTATTTTTAAGTGTAAAATGGGGTTGGCAGGCCTGCAGGACTCTTTCCCCATGTTTTAAATACCATTTGCTCCTTCTATAGGTATTGAACGGGTATTCTATATTTAGCCGTTTGTTAAGGAGGATTTTAGTTTAGACTGAGTTTTAAAACCTTTCAAAAGCCGCGTGCAACGGACTGGAGGTCAAGCCTGTCGGTAGTGGTTTCCCGTGGTGTTGTGCTAGTGATAACTTTTGAATTTACATCTGCGGACACGGCAAAAATAGTGGCAAGAAGGTTTCTTTGCTGGTCTACCTCTTATGGCTTTTTTCGGAGTATCGTTCGAAGAACTCATCTCTTTCGCGGCATTTTACTCTCTTCGCGCTAAAAGGGATTTGGTTTCGGGTTAGATCTCCTGCATTGCGATGACATGTAGATTGACAGGATGTCAAGAGAAGTAAATCTGATACCGAAAAATCACTCGACCGTGAACGTGCATTCGCCTGGGCTTAGTCTGTTGTCTCTCTTTTCCCGCGCACCTGCCTCGCCCCCAGTTTCGCGCGGCCATTATCCGTTCGCTAATGTTTTTTCGTTTCTTGCTCGACGGACTTAGCTGGGAAAGAGAGACTGCTCGTAGTCTACCGAACCGTATGTATGACAGAGCAGCACTGAAAATAAATGCAGAGGCAGAAGAACGTAAAATCTTTGTATACCAAAAAAAAGGAACCAGATCAAAATTTGTGGAGTCCGAGAAGTCCGCCAAAAGGGAAAAGCAGTCAACTGATGATAGAACCAATCAGATCAGCTTTCTCTCTCTGGAACTTCAGTCGCTAACAGTGTATAATAAACAAAAGGAGGTTGCTCAGGCAAATCAACTAAACATTATGAAAGATGTGGAAAGTTGCACAAAGAGTTGCGTATGATGTTAGTTGGGAGGCAAAAAGTTCAACACAAGCTCTCAGATCTTCAAAAAAGTAAGCAAAGCACTTAAATTACATGACACGTAAAAACACCTCGACCAGGGCCACAGCCACAGCCACAACTACAGCAACATCGACGGTTGCAACCAATGTGGAGATAAGGTCCTTTTCACGGGTCAAGACGGCTGCGACGACAGCGTAGAAGTTGTTTCGAAAAAGAGAAGGTTGGATTTGAGTAACACGAACATTGGGTATTTTGCTGTTGGAGGGGAAGTAGCACCGAATGATGAGAAGATTGGTGATGAAAAAGATGAAGTCTCTGCAGTAATAGCGGCCGCGCCATGCATGGTGGTTGGAGGTGATGTAGCGCCGGATGATAGAAGATTTGTGATGAAAAAGGTGAAGTCTCTGCAGTAATAGCGACCGCGCCATGCATGGTGGTTGGAGGTGATGTAGCGCCGGATGATAGAAGATTGGTGATGAAAAAGGTGGTCTCTGCAGTAATAGCGGCCACGCCATGCATGGTGGTTGGAGGTGAAGTAGCGCTGAATGATGAAAAGATTGGTGACGAAAAGGTGAAGTCTCTGCAGTCATAGCGGCCGTGTCATGCATGCCGGTTGGAGGTGAAGTAGCGCTGAATGATGAAAAGATTGGTGACGAAAAGGTGAAGTCTCTGCAGTCATAGCGGCCGTGCCATGCATGGTGGTTGGAGGTGAAGTAGCGCTGAATGATGAAAAGATTGGTGACGAAAAGGTGAAGTCACTTCGTTGTGTATGGTGGTTGGAGGAGAAGTAGCGCCAGGTGATGAGAAGATTGATGACGAGAAAGTTGAAATCTCTGCAGCAAAAGCAGTTTCTAGCAAAAGAGGGTCACAATGTGGAGAAGACCGGCAGTATCACTAGCAAGGGTGTTGATAATCATTTTTTATAGATTCGCCCCCTTAGAAAGCATCTGATCTGGGGAAGGAATCAGAGTTAGAGAAGCTCATCTATGTTCGTATAACACAGGAAAGAAGAAAACTGACTGACACAAAGCGTCAAAAGATTTCGGAAGAAGTACGTGAAAGTTTGTTTGAAGGACTAACCCTTGCCGAATATGTGTTGGCCAAAGAAGCAAAATGCCTTCTTAATAATAAATATTGCCTTGTATGAAGAGTAAAGTGGTTCCTTTGTCTTTCCTGTGGAACAGATTCTTTGATGGCGTGGCCTATGATTGCGAAAAGGCACAACGAAGATTGTTACAGATGCTTCTAGCCGCGATAATCGTCGATAATAGAGTCTACGTAGTTGAAAAGGTTTACTTGCAAGTGGCTAACTACGAATCACTTTCAGTCATTCCCCTCAGGAGGTAAACTACACCTCTCGCGAAGATTTGAACTCCCTACTGAACTTTGCCGCACAAAGCGAACCTGAGAAAGAAATTCTAAAGCACACAATATGCAGCAGCTACGACCTATCGAAAAGAAAAGCAAGTAAACTGTATGGCCTAAGCGGACTGAAGCTGCGGTCAGAGAAAGTTATTGCTGATTCAAAGTTGGCGAAAGAAATCCAGGACAGGAGTAAAACATTAGCAAAAGAGGAAAAGAAGGCATACTTGGTTTCTTGTGGCTTGAATCCAAACGTTCTTCTGCCAAGTAGCTCCGAATCAGATGGTTTTGATTTTTCTGATGGCACAGAAGTCTCCTTGGAAAGTCCTGTTAGTGAGAGTGACGGAGAAATGAACAGCAATGAATTTGAAGGGGTTCAAAAGGAAGGTCACTGGAGAGAAGACAATTACCCACGGGTAAGAAACTGTGAGAGAGATGCCAGACTGGAGAAAGCTGCACTGTTCAACCGGCCGTTGCTGTGGTAAATGCTAATAATAGAGAAATCCTCTTTGAAAGTAATGAGAGCAACAGCAAAGTAGCTAGGAATGAAGACCATGACACGCCTGAAAGAAACTGTTGGAGGGATGCTAAACTTGATGGAGGCTTGAAGGATACACCAGCCATTGATGTAAATTTCGTTGTTGTTTTAGTCTTACACGAAACAACTTGAGTAAAATTCATGTTTTTGCATTCCAAGTTTTTTAAGCTGATTCAAAAAGTTCGCAATGCAAAAATTGCGAAGAAAATCGTCCGCGCACCCATGTTGCGCTAAAAGTCGTCGTTGCGAATCGTCCCGTGTAACATCACCTTTAGAGAGTTGAAGTATGAACCTAACACTAGAAATATATCTCGTCAGAACTGAAACATGAGGATCGTTTTCATTAACTTAGAGCTTTCATTTGCTTTGTAGAACGAGGCATAACACAATAGGTTAATAATTATCAGTCCGTATTCTCCATACAAACTCTTATAGTAAGCTTGGCTTCCTGTGGTGGCAGCACTTCACTTCCAATATGGAACTACTAGTATAGTAATTATTTTTGGTTATGTGGATTCTTAATTTATTATGTACGTTTAAAGTTCGATTTTAGTAGTCACAGAGTTCTTTAAAGGAGTGTTTTAAAGAATAATTTATGCATAATTCTTGAAAATATCATAGTATGATTGCAGTGGTAGAGATTTTTTTTCAGTTGAAAGATTTGAGAATAATTTTGAAGTTGCATTTCGCCAATAAATAGTGCCTATTCTTGGATGTTCTTGTTTATACCAGCGGTCACATGGGTGTCCACTGATTCAACTCGTTGGAAAATAGAGTCGTTATTATTATTAAAATCAATTTGTGATTATTGATGTTGCGGTTAGTCAAATGTGTATAAATTTACACTTTCAGTTTCGGTATCTCCAAGAGTGACTAAATCGATATTTAAAAAAAATAGTAATTTTGCTATAAAAACGAGTGAGAAACAAACATTACCCTAGGAAAGTGTCGCCTGTAGAGTGTGTGCGCTCACGTGACCCTTGAATTACCGTCCGCCATGTTGGAGGACCACTTTGATGGGTTTTCCCTGTGTTTACCTTCTAGAGAGCGGGCAGTGCGCGGGGCAGTGCGAGCGCTTTTGAAATCATAACTCGCGTTTCCTTTAACGTTGTGATTTAAAATCGAAAACGTAGCTAATGTACAGTGCTTTTTGTCATTTGTGCTAATTTAAATCCCAAAAACCCTTTTCTTTCGATAATTAGGGCCGTATTTGTTTCGATCAATTCGATTTGCCAATTTGCCAGCCCGACTTTTTTAAACCTTGAAAACATTATCACAGAGTAGAAAATCAGTCACACTTATAATAAAATTGGTCTTACGTCAACAATATGTCTCAAAAAATGGAATCATTTTCGTGGTCGCGACAAATCGCAGAATCAGTCTTGTAGCGCGTCTCTTTAGCTAGTTTGACGGTTCCTTGATTGCACGCTGCAGTTTGTCTACACGAAATTTTGTTTCGAAATCGTTTCTGTGGGGAAATTGTTCCCCGGGTGCTTACTATTTAGCCAAGAAAACCGGTATATTTGACAGCATCGGAGGCTCAAGTTAATCTGTTGTTTCAGTCAACATTTTGATTACGTCAGTCCTCCAACATGGCCGCCGGTAAGTTTGTGACGTCATCCACACACACACACACACACTCTAAGCTTTCACGTGAATGGTCACACAATAGCAATTAGGATAGGTAATCATACGGTTTCGAGTTCAATTTGGGATTCATTTGCACTAGTGAGTTTTTCAAAAGCTCAAATTACACGGGTCGCTTCGGCGAGTGCACTTTGAGCTTTTTGAAAAACTCACAAGTGCAAATTAATCCCAAATTGAACGAGAAAACCGTATGATTACTTATTAATAGTTATACATGAAAAAAAAATGCAATTTTTTTGCAAAACATTTTTGCATCAATTTCTTTTTCATTTGTAATTTGCACTGGTGTTACACTTTTTTCCCTGGAGTTACACTTGAACTGCACTGCTCTTAGCCAATCAGAATTGAGTAAGTTTTTCATGTATATTATTATTTCAGTAACGATAGAACCACAAAACATGATTGTTTTCAATTCGGCTATCATACACACACGCATCGAGCAACAAACACATTTGGAGTGTTGTAGATTTTACCAAATCCAAAGTATAAAGAAACAACATTAACGCCAAAGAAAACCGGCAAAGATTTTCTCTTTTTATTATTACTAAAAGAATATTAATGATGTGGTCTGTGTTTATTTTTGACAACAGCATCTCCTTCTGACACACCTCCAATTATACATGGGGCGTCTATGACCTGTCAAGAATAATAAAAAACAACTCTCAAATAGATGAATGCTTATTCTCACGATGGAGTCACTTTGAGATGTCGGATTGTGACGTTTCTACTGCTCTTACAGCTAGTCTTCATCAGGCTATGAAGTCGATTGATTATGTGTCGCTTTATGTAGCGCGTTGATTGGCTCAGTGCTATTGGTGCTTATCAATCGACCTCGTCGCCTGTTGAAGACCAGCAGTAAAAGTAGTCAAAACGTCAACATCAACGTGACAAATGAATAAGCATTCATCTATCTTACAAACCACGATGAACAATGACCACAATTTTAATAACAACTCTTGAATAATTCCGTTAACTTTAATCACAGTTTCTCGAATCTTTCAAGGGACACAGTGCCCACTGAAATAACAAAATTTCGCTTCCTTATTTCCATGTTATATCATCCAAATGTCATCTAACGCACAACTTCATTGGATAAAAATATCCTATAGGGCAAAACAGAAGCACGACGAGTTTGGAGATTAAGTGCAGGATTGCAAGGATGGAAGTGGATGGATTAAAATTCATAAAATTTGATTTCGAGACAGGCGGTCCAGAAATAGAAATTTCCATTCTTGTCGAATTTTGACTTCACTTTTCCGATTTTTTTCTTCCTATTTCAAGATAATAAAGCAAGCTTGAAGCAAGCTCCTGGCCATAAACACCAAAACATGATACATCAGCCGGGACGCTCGACAAAAAATCTCTGAAAAAGATGAAGCGTCCCTAAAGCAATAATAAGTAAATAAGTCGGGATTGTAAGTCATTTACTGGGATTATATGTGACATATTCTGCATACTGCGAGAATAAGTAATATATCAAGAGGAAGACCTTAAATAACAACGGCCTGGACCACCTCGGACTGTGTGGGGATTTTAGATTTTCTTTTTTACTCTTAAAAATTTACTGAGTATAAAATTCTAAGTGTCGACATTACGATATATAATTCTCAATAAGTGTCCGAGGTGGTCCAGACGGTTGTTATCAAAGGTCTTCCATATCAAGAACGTGTCATGCATATGCGCAGTAGAAGTTAACCCTTTATTTAATTGCTTACGTTCAAGTCGAATGTCGGTCTCATAAGACAACAAACGTTTCCGGTGTCACATTCCAAATCATCGTCAAGTTGTATAAAGTTGTGAGGACACGAGTTACCAGGAAGACAAGTAGCCCAGTCAGTATTGGCGACCTTTGCGGAACAAAAACCAGATACTTGGTCATCTAACAAAAAGAAGGCAAAAAGAAGTAACTATGACGCAGACCAAGTTCCGATGAAAAGAACGAAATGAACGCCAACCTGGTTGTAACGAATGTAAATTAGAAAGCTGTGCATAAGATTTAGGAAACGCAGCTGTATACTAATGTTAACCCAGCTGTAGAGGTATCAGTACCATCGACAAAGTTTGAGTTTCTAACTCGCTCCAACTAGCTCTGGGGATATTCTACATTAAACATAATTTGTTATGTAGATCGTTGAGATTGTCAAATAGAAACTTAACATGACTGACAAATTAAAATACGGTCAACTTTCTCTTAAGCGACCATCCATGGGGCAGGAAAAAAGAGTCGCTTAAAGGAGGTGGTCTCTTAAAAGAAAAATCAGTTCGAAACAGTATTTGACTGAGAAACCAAACGTTTTTTTTACAAAATGGTCGCTTACGGGAAGTGGTCGCTTAAGAGAGTGGTCGCTAAGAGAGAGTTGACTGTATTTAATTATAAAAGTGAGGTTGATTACTTGCCCTTCCGACCTTGTATGTGTGGTGGATTTTTTGGCACCAATGGGAGGCGATGTCGTGACTGTTCGGTGTATGACAAGTAATAAATTGCATTCATTTTAAAGCCACTCGATAATTTATGATTATTTAGATATGGGAGGAAAGTTTTTCATAAGTCATGGAGTGGAAGTAAAATTACAGAAATAGCCAATGTCGCTGAAGGGGAGGAGGGTGGGGGAAAACACAACCCTGATGCTCAAATGAGCCAGTGTTGAAATAAAGGAAGACAAATTCACCGGACACAACCGCTTAAAAGGATGGGGAAACTCCCTATGGATTTAGTGATAGGGTATAAGGCACGTGCAAGACAATGAATGAATGAGAATGGTATACGATATTGGAGTAAAACATACCGTATTAATAGTTATTTGAGTACCATAATTTTTTGAGCATATACTTAGCCTTTTTTCTGATGCATTTTTAGTTATCTAAAACAATAACCCGAAGGGAAAAGTTCAAACTTACCTGAAATAAAAACGACCACAAGTAGTCCAAATATTGAGATCAAAGTCTTCATTTTACCTTCAGAGAGCCCTGAAGATAAATTTGTCAGAATCCACATTAAATACTACTGTGAGATGTCTGTTTTCTGAATGGCGCATGCGCATAAAAAAGTCGTTTAGCATTGTTTCAATCTACCTTTTTTTTTTTACCTTTTTTTTTTGATAATTGTAACCATGCATTGTTTTCTCGGTAAAATGAGTCAATCTTTCAAAACTATAAACATTATACAAACATGGCGAATTTACGGCCCGCGTACTTCCTGGGCTTTTTCTCGGTCTTAACATAAACATTACGGTATTTTAAGCACATTTCCATGTGTGAAGTCATCTTTTCGGTTTTCTACTCAATCCGTAATTGTTTTGTCCAGTGACCATGAAAAGGAACAACTGAACTGATAAAGAGAAACTTCAGTAGAAAGAAAGGAACGTCAGTGTAAAGTGTTTCTTTTTTTCACCCGGATTACTTCCTTGTTTAAAATGAAAATTAAAAATATGATAGTATATGACAGTTTATGACCAAATGCAAAGCCTATCTGATCTTTCGCATATACATATACATATATATACATATACATATACACATACATTTACACATACATATACACATACATATACATATACACATACACATACACATACATATACATATACATATACATATACATATACATATACATATACATATACATATACATATACATATACATATACACATACACATACACATACATATACATATACACATACACATACACATACACATACACATACATATACATATACATATACATATACATATACATATACATATACATATACATATACATATACATATACATATACATATACTTATGCATATACTTATACATATACATATACTTATACATATACATATACATATACATATACATAAACATATACATATACATATACATATACATATACATATACATATACTTATACATTTACATTTACATATACATATACATATACATATACATATACATATACATATACATATACATATACATATACATATACATATACATATACATATACATACTTTACATAAAGGTTTTAACAATTGTTGCAAAGATATAGTTGTCAATGTCAATGTCAACTGTTCGTTAAAACCAACCCAACATGTCAACACCAATAAACTTAAATCTGACGTGCGTTTCCTAAAATTTCCGAAGACATTTGGGTTTTGAAGAGCTATTTTATAAATGCAGCTTTAACCGAAAGGCGATATAGCTTATCCCCACGAACTAGCCTCTCTCATTCCCCTCGCGGCTTCACCGCTCGCGATTTCAGCATCGCGCGCCAACAAAACCGCCAGCTACGCATGCTACCCACGAACAAGCCCATATTATTTTGTTATTTTTTTCCTTTAAAATTAATAGAAATTGAATCTTTGTTAGTAAACGTTTGAAGAAATACGCGTCTGTAGTTAAGCGATTGTGTATTTTCAACAACAGATAACGCGTGATATACACGACCATGAACGTTATTTGCATTAGTTCAATTTTGTTTGACATATTTTTCAACTTATACTCGCTGTGGTCTGACAACTTTTAAATTCAAAGGGGACAGACCGCAAATAAATGTGGCTACTAAATATATCTGAATTTCGTAACTGTTCATCAGTAGGATGCCCAAAATGACACATCTAGATAAAACAACATTTGTGATAACAGGAGCAATACTCATAGACTTGTTGGAATAAATAAGGCAAGAGAAATCCAAAAGTACGAGCATAATCGGTGCCAGTTCATGTCTTCATGTAGATTCCATAGTTAAATTTATTGGTCAGCGCCACTTCACGCAAACAAAATTCCCGAATGGGACTCATCTGGGTACCGCTTTTGTTTGCTTCAATTAACAATTTTCTTGGAATGTGTTATTTCAAACCTTTTTATTACTTATATTGCGACTTTCCTACAAGTGGTACTCCGCCTTGGACTCCAACACAGTTGATGAAGGGAAACTGTTCCCTTGTACTCGCACTCGCACTCGCAACTCCAGGACGTAAATTTCAATATTTCGCACGTCAACAACAGACAATACGTGATATATGCGAACGGAAACGTTATTTTCATTTTACCACTCATGATGAAGGTAAAGAGTGGAAACATCGATCGGATGCAAAATTTGTCTATCAACTTAAATAAAAAATGCCTGTTTTTCTTCGTAAAAGGCGGTATAATTATGACCTAGGGCGTTGTAAAATGATCGTTTTGTGACGCCTTGTAGCAATGGGATCCAGAATATTTACTGCCTTTAATACTTCTTTTAAAAAATGGTAATAAGCAGGAATATAGATGATATGGGAGCTTATCAAAGTTAAATATTCTTAAATAATAAAAACAAAGCCTCGCGATATATCTTTTAGGTTTCTATCTTAACTATAAAAAGTCAACATTGTATTACAAAGTATTTATCCCGCCAAACAGAGAGCAATTAGCTTTAACAAAACCCGCTCATAAAGTCTTTGTTTGAGGTGTGAGCAGTGATAACAACAACTCAGAAAGCTTAACAAGCTTAACAGTTACAATCATCACGTTGTGTTTATAAGTATGAACATAAAAACATGTCATTTCCTACCCTTCCTTGTCCGTCAGCTATCAAATTCGATTCTCTTCTTTCACTGAAGATTTTCTTGACGTTGGCATAAAAAGCAGATGAAATAATGAAACACCTATATTAACAGGTGGTATACAGTCAGAACAGCGTGCGGTGTCTGATACAATGAATTGTCCATTCGTTCATTAGAGCGTATCCTCTTTCTAACCTCACCGTAAATGACTTTATAAATGTACAATTTCCATTCCATTATATTGAGAAAGTTTAATTACATCTAAAACAACCGACAAGACCAAACTGTATTAACTTCCACATAATTTCCTTTAAAGGCACTAAAAAAAAAGTAGAACGCCATTCCAAGCGTTTTATTAAATGTTTTACTCACACAACTAACCATTTTCCGAATGCAACTCGGATGTATACAAAGGAAACTATTCAAACAACTAAAAGACCAGCAGTCTTTTAATGAAAGTTGCGCGATAGACAAAGAGGACTTTTACGGGTAAATAAACCCCTAAATCCAAGTTTCCATACGTTTTACTTTTTTTATTTTTATCTTACATCAATTCTTATGGCTAAAGGGTCTTGACACACTTCATCTAAAAGCAACTCAAAGAGTTTTTAAGGTACATAATTTTCAATAAAGGCAATAAGTATACATAAATGGAGAGAGTTTACTGATTACTTGATAAGTCGAAATACAGCACATGTTTTATAGAATGTTCAATTTCAAATTTTTTTCGTGTTATTCCACTCGAAAAAACTTGCACTACAAATTTAAAAGAAAACCTGAAACAAATAGTATCATAGAGCTTTTGTTTTAATATCTGGCAATCGCCGTGCGCAATAATAGCAGACAAACCTCTAGCACCATAAAGTACAAGAGCGAACATTATTTTCTTCGGTCACATCCGCTATTCATTTCACTCTGCTTTTTCTTTATTATTTGCTAATATACCAAAATTTTATAAATGTGTTTGGTATTCGTGCTTTTCTCGTTGGATTTTTCGAGTTTCTTTGTTGTGTTTAACCTACTCTAGGTCTTATTGTTTCCCTCGCTACATGCAAGATCTTACTTCGCCTTTGAGGTCAGTGCTTGCTTCCTGAACCACGACACTTTCGTTAACCTATGAACTAATCGAGCCAAGCCACTTTAGCATCCACTGACGCAAAGAATACAACAGACGGTTGAAAATAGCAAACTAATTAGCCAAATATTGGTAACTTGACGGCCGATAGTCGAATGTAAGAATTTTTTATCGTACTAAGGGACGCTTGAACGGGTCCCATTGTATGGCTATTTTCAGTCTCGTCTGTTAACCGACACCTTTGAAAGATTTGGTTAAAAAAGTCAGGTAAAATTACTGTATTTTTTAGCTTCCTACCTACTGTTTTGGAAAAACTGTTGTTTTTAATTCTGTCCTAGGAAGAGCTATTTGCATCTTGTAAACAAAATGTGTTATTGCATGTTTTAAAAGTGGAGAACAACTTAACCAGAAATTACAGGTTAAAAGGGTAGGTTTACCAAGAACATTTCAGCAAAATGTCTGTCTCTGAACACATTTCTAAAAGAAAAATTATAACAATTGCTCATTTATGCGTTTAAACTGTTAAATTGTTTAGGCTTTCATTGGCATGCATTAATCACCATAAACCTCAAATTCTATCCCAGCAGGTCAATTTCCTGAGTTTAAAAACAGTAAATAAGCGGCAAGATAACCGTCGATGATGTTTTCTTATTTCGGTTCTAACAGAATTAAACTTTCCTGTATAAACATTTCGGGTAAATAATAGATAAATTATTTCCCTTTGGTTATATAGAAAAATCTATCAATGTTTGGAAACAAGTTCATATGAAAGGGTTTATTGTGAGTTTTTTCCTTTTCCGTTTCAGAAGGAAGCATCGCCTATTTCAAGGTACCGAAAATCTCTTCTTTTCAAGATGGGATTTCCTCCCAGTCAGTTTGTCATCTACATTTTAGTGCTGGTTACCTTCGTTGAAGCTTCTGCAATTCTTAGTAAAGTTCAAGCTACAGCAGATGCTCGTTATCCTACACAACGACGCAATCCTCACTGGGCACAGAAACTCTTGGATAGTATAAGAGCAAGAGATTCAATGATCACTAATATCAACGCCTTTGTCCAAGAAGTAACTTCTCAAAGCATCAAAAACCTAATAAGTTCGTTAGATGCAGTTTATTCTCAGCTCAATGGTCTTGACAACCTTACCTTCACAACCCAGGAGGAACAAAGTGGAACGTTAGCTACGGAGATTAAAGATCAACCAGAAAATTCTCTCGTCATGAATTCGTTTCGCAGCAACAACTTGGAGTCGTATTATACAACCCGAGGCTTTGGATTTGTTCTCAAGACCATGAAGAACTCATTGTCTCCTTCCCAACCGTTTACAGGTAGTAATATTCCACTGGCCCAGATGTGCGTTCACGTTGAAGAGGACATAGGAAACCAGGACAGATACACTTTCTCGACAGACAAGATTTGCAAGAACGTCAATCAGTGTTCAGGGACGGAAACACCTCATCCTTACAATGATGCACATGGAACAAATGTGCAAGAGGCATGCTCAGAAGATACTAATGCATGTGACATAGCGAAGGCGGTACCTATGATGGGAGCTCTCCTCTGGTACAAAGTGAGTGATTTTATAGCACTGGGTTTCTGCCATAATCACCTTGAAGAGCCCGAAAAATCCATCATTCAAACTAAACTCGACGAAGTTCAAAGAATGGCAAACATAATTAGCGCATACATTAGTACTTTAAACTTTTGGCGTGGTTTTTTTGATCAAGTTGCAGAGGCAAGAGCGTTCTCTGACTTACCAACTGCAATGGCCTTAGTTGAACAACGTGAGAAGTCCTTTAAATTCGCTTCCTTGGCTTGCCTTGAGCTTGATGCTAATGATATGTGTACCGTGGGAGACATTTTCAACTATTATGAATCCTTGAAGAAACTAAAAAAGGACCGACAAAATCCATTAACAACAAGAAATTTGCGACTTCATTCAAGAGTAGATCACGCGAAATTGATAGAACTGAAAAAAGAAGCTTTACACCATGTAACTCTTCTGGGAAACATCGAGGCACTCGATCATAACCTTGGAACACTTGCGGAAGGAATGTCGGGATACTTTCTAGGACTCGCTAAGTACGATCAAGGTATTGCGGATCAAGATGTGGCATTTCTCGAAGGAAAACTTAATGACTTTGAAAATGGAGCCACGACGTTATCGGAAAAGGTTCAGTATGACACCCAGGCTGTGATGATAGCTGCGAACGTTGCTTTAGTAGCACAACTGGCTGAAGAAATTGCCATCCTTGCGGCAAAGATAGCGAACCATTTAAACCCGTTTAAGGTCATATTTACTGGTGTAGAAGTAGCCGACATTTATGAACAGGCGGGTGAAGTAGCCAGGGCAACACAAGAGCTTGCACATGGTGCCGCCTTGTTTGCAACTTTCAGCGATGTTTACGATGACATGGCAAAGCTTGCAGATGGCCTTAAGGACAATGCAAATCAGATAACTGGTTTACAGACCATGATAAAATCTATCAAAGAAAATGGAATGGAAGATATTGGTTTTGACTCTCAAAGATTTATTGAAGCCTATGGTGGTTACACTCCCAAAGTTGACCGAAGCGCTTTAGCCAAAAATGACGCTCTGTGGGCTGCTTATAAAGATTCAACCTGCGATCTCTTGTTTGGGGCAGAAGGCACGGGTGCTGCAATTACACAAGGTGTAACTGGAGGAATGTTGCTGTGTGAAAAGCTAGATGGTACTCTGGCCGAGTTCTTTGCCCTCCGTGAAAACATATTTGATTTCCAGTTTGATCTCGTTGATGCCCTCGCCAGTGTTGTGCGCGGCAACATCGCCAAAAAGTTATCAAAATCCATAAAGGTTAAGAATGATCGTCTGAACGCGACTACTCTATTGCTCGGATTCTTTATGACGCAATACAGACTGCAGTTTGAAGCAACTCTCTACTGCGACAAATGGCAGTACATAAACCAAGGGAAAAGAATCAAGCCTTGCATGAGTGGGGATTATTTCGATGAAAATGGACTCAACAATCTCCTTACTTACGATTTCGGCACACACTATCACGAAGACGAACGATTTGTTTTCATACCAACCAAAGCTCAGTTTCAAGGAGACACTGGTTTTATCAACTTACCATCTCTGACAGCAGGAAACCCAGTTGTTTTCCGTCTTCCAGCAAATCGCACATGGTTACGACAATTTAATTGGCTTTCTAGTGGAGAGACCTTAGCCCCATTTGTCGCAAGCTTCAAGCTGTATCTTCCCCTCAGAAACTACGCCACCGAAGGAAGTGAGCGATATTCTAAGACCTACGTCAAATTAACATCCATTGCAGGCAGCAGACTAGATGAAAATTCTGGAGTCGTTTACAACCTGCCCTTGGAACACAGCACCTACATGACTCTATATGAAGAAGGCTATGATCCTGCAAAATGTCCACGAGGGAAAGAAATCATGAATCCTTACAGCCTTTGCGACAACCTACCTCTAATCTGCGACACCGTGACAAGGGCACCTGGCTCCATCATCATGCCGACTATCTTGTCTACATGGAATCTGTGTCTTTCTGTAGAGACGGGTCATGTCAATCTTCAGTGGGACGCCCCAAGACCAGCCACTGACCTTCTCATTATCGCAAAAGTTAAACTGCGTTTTCTCCCCGATTCTGGCAAAAAGCGCCGCACGATCAACTTCAGTAGTGAGCCGGCTTTTGGATGTTGTGCTGAAACCAACGCATACAGGCCAAAATGGAGTGACAGTACATGTATCCCATGTCCGACAAAACCCACCAATTCGGTGTCTAAGCTACAAGGTTACTACTGCGAAAAGGGGAATGAACCAGTGGCCCAAGAAATACCCGAGAATGTCTACACAACTCCAAGTACAACTCCAACCCCTACGCCATCAGCCCTTTAGAGAAAAAACATCAAGGCTAGCGCTCGGCTTGTCCATTTCATTGTTTGGCAATAATTGATTGTTTGGGATGCAAAAGAAGTACATTATTTAATACTTATTGATTAACTTGTTGAGATCTATAAACGCTCAGAAAAATAACGACGTCATTAATCAGAAAATAATTAAAAATGAGAATCAATGACTCTGTGACAAATGACTTCATAGATATATATGCAGTAGAGTAGCATTTTTTCATACATTAAATCTGGGATATGATTTTCAGTTTAATGATCCTTTGCAATTTTAGAAGCGGTTCATTAAAGTGTATGAACTTTACAGCTGTATAGCTTTTTTCGTGATTACGTGGTTTAGGGACCCATCAAAGGGCTTACTGCCTCCACTGCTGTTCATAGCATTAGAAACACAAAAAATAAACACAAATAAACACAGGGAACAATACTTTTTCACCTTAATGCTCGCAAGTTTATCGCAGACTTGATCCCTCGCCCAACTATTTATCATTATTTCGTTTGCCCTGCCTGCAACTCACACAAGCACAAATGTTGTTCCATCCCTCATTTACGCACCTACCCAACCTGCGTTGGATTCTAATTCGGGATTAATCACACTCCTATACTTAACGTCGGCTAGTGGTAAACGTTTGTCGTCTAATCTGTAGTTGCACTAAATATAATGTTCAAAATATCACATCAGACTGCGACCTATGAGCACAAGGAAGAGTATGGTGTGAGTATTTTCTTTTTTTATTGCAAATAGAAACAAAGACATACAAACAATTTCCAACTACAGTAAAAAAAAAGAAATTACATTAAATTAAACTAAACAATTACTACACATTATTTGTTTTTGTTGTTTTAGCAGTGCGAATATTATCCTTAATACTCGCAAGACGATCAAACTATCGGTTTCAGTGTGTTTATTTAAGGGACACTACTGTCCCGACTGAAATATCTTGTTTTTCTGATTATGGCCAGGAACTTGCTTTAGTTTTATGAACTAAAAAGAGAAAATAACGACTGAAAAACTCAAACTTTCACCACTATGGAAACTTTACCGCTTGTCACGAAATCAAAATTGATGAATTGTAATCCACTTCCATCCTTGTAATCCTGGGACCGGATTCGCGAAATCCTATCTAAGATATATCCTAAAATATAACTTAGGATAAAATTTTGCAACTTTCTAAGATATGTCCCACAGGTAAGTGTTATTCACGAACGATATCTTATGCCCATCCTAAGATACGCGAAACTTAGGGGTCCCCTAAGTTTACTGGTCCCGAAAAATTATCGATTGACGTAGATAAGCCAATTAAATTTTTCTCAGATCGTGTTTATAAATAACAAATTTGAATAATAACCGAGTTCGTGCATTTGCTACCACTATGTCTGCAGCAAAGAAAAGAAAGCCCGATTTTAGGAGCCGAGAGAAATCGGCTTTAGTAGAAGGAGTGGAATGTCGTAAAGAAGTGATATTTAATTCATATAACAATGTTGACCCAAACCTCAATGTTGACCCTTGAAATCTTTTTATCCAATTTAGTTGTATATTTGGTGGCATTTGGCGATATATAACATGGTAATTACGTTAGCAAAATTTCCATGTTTCAGTGGGGTGGTATAATTCAATGTAATTTGTGTTTATTTTAAACCGGAAATGTCAACCCTCAACAATAGAAATGAATTGACATCGTCCTGTAGACATTCAAAAAAAATTATATTGAATATCGAATTTTTTAAGCCATTTACCAATTGAATCTTGACACTTCACGCTAGAAGGTATTGTTCCTAATTTTCAAATTTGTATATCTTGAATATATCCTTTATTTGGGGGCAGTTGCTTGATGATTACTTCGAGAGAAGCATGAAACTCGGAATTGCAAATATATGTGTTTGAACTATCACCTTCTGGAGCACAACATAAGCATTAAATGCCTTCTCAAAATTCAGTGGGAGCTGTTTGGAATATAGAGAACATGGTACTTCTATTATAAGTCATTTTAAAGAAATTTATAAACACAATTTTCAAGGTTCTATTCCTTTATTTTAAAGGATATTCAAGTAATTTAACATGATAGAAAAAAGGTCACGCTTTCGACACTATTCCTGTTTCTCTGCACGTAATGGAATGTGCTTTTCACTCTTCTCAAAGTAAACCATTGGCTAAATCATAACAACAGCTAACTTTGTTTCTTCGAAAAAACATTGCGCGATTATTTGTTTTTTCTACAGAGTCATATAATGTTAACTTAATGTTAACTTTATTTTATGTTAAAATATCATTATCCTTCCTCAGGCGGTGAGGCCTCCACGATGCCTTTTTCACAGTAATAGCCTCCAAGATAAGCTGTAGAATCGGCACCAACAGCTGGTTTAACCGGACAAGGAATGCAAGAATCATCATTCCAGTTCGGTCGATAGTTGTTTTCGGTACAGCAACCACGGTTTGGAACATCCTTGAGGTGCAATGCACTACGCTTGCTACTCTGTAGTGGGGGAAAGCGTAGCTTGACCCTTGCTACTAACAATAAGTTAGTTGCAGGATCTGGTGCATTCCATTGCAATGCTTGGGTACTTGTCTCCATGACATAGCTTAACTGCCAAGTCGACAGGATGGTTGGCATCAGACTTGAGCCAGGAACCCTCGTTATAGTGTCGCATATGTTTGGAAGATTACCGCACAAGCTGTATGGGTTGACAATTTCTCTTCCACTGGGACATCTTGATGGGTTAAAGCCCTCACTGTACGCGGTAAGGTAGTGGCTGTGTTCAAGAGGCAAGTTGTATACCACGTTACCACTACCGACTGCACTGCCAGCAATGGAGGTCAGACGAATACGTGTTTTGGAATATTGCTTGATGCTTCCACTTACGTAGGTCTTGTGGGGTAGGTACAGTTTGAAGCTCTGAACAAAAGGCGCAATCGTCTCGTCAGAGGGGATCCAGTTGAACTGACGCAGCCAGGTTTGGTTGGCGGGCAGACGGAAGGTGACTGGTTTCCCCTCCTTCAACAACTGCCAGTTTACAAATCCCGTATCCCCTTTAAACTGAGCCCGGGTTGGTAGATAAACAAATCTTTCGTCCAGATGATAGGTTGTATCGGGTTTATAGGCAATCAGATCGTCTAAATCTCTTCTTATGAAGATTCCATTCCCTGGTGAACAGACTTGGACCTTTTGTCCTTGATTTTTGTACTCTAACTTGTCACAGTAAAGTGATGCTGACGATTGGAGTCGGCTCTGGGTCTTAAAGTAACCGAGCATGAGCTGACTCGCCTTTAATGGTTGGTTTGGTTCATTTATTGACTGCGCCAACTTCTTCGCTGTATTACCACGTACTACACGAGCAAAAGAATCCACAAGATCAAACTGGAAATCAAATATATTCTCTCGAAGTGCAGCAAACTCGGCTAGAGTCCCCTCCAACCTTTCACACAACAGCATTCCTGAAACGACTGTTTGACCAACACCCACAAAAACACCCTCTGCGCCATACAACAGATCACACGCTGCCTCCTTGTAAGCTCCCCATAACGCATCGTTTTGTCCTAGATCAGATCGATCAACCTTTGGCGTATAATTTCCGTACGCCTCGACGAACTTATCAGCGTCATATCCAATTTGATCCACTGTGTTTGTTTTAATGGCATTTATCACTGTTTGAAGATTGTTTATTTGGTCTGCGTTGTCCTTGAACTTTACGGAAAGGTTATAAGTTTTGTTATAAACGTCACTTAATGTATGGAGTAGACGACCACCCTTTGCAATCTGGGCCACTGCTTTTGCTATTTCTCCAGCCTGCACAAGCATATCTCCCACGTCCACCCCACCAAAGACGCATTTCAAAGGGTTCAAGTGTTCTGCTATTTGATTTGCCAGGATATCGATTTCGTCTACCAACTGAAGTGCCAAAATTGAGTTCGCGGCAATTAAGACATTTCTGACATCCTCTTCCAACTTCTCCGAAACCGACGTTGCGTTAGACTCAAAATCGTTTAATTTACCTGACAGGAACAAAACGTCCTGATCTGCAATGCCTTGATCGTATTCTGCGAGTTTGAGAAGGTAGTTCTTAATCCCATTTGTAGCTTCGCCGAGGTTTTCGTCAACCGACCTGATGTTTCCTAACACGTCAATGTGGTCTAAAGCACTTCGTTTCAGCTCCACCATTTTTGCGTGATTAACCCTTTGAAAACGCCTCAGGTTCCTTGTTTGTCCAGGTTGAAGTCGGTATTGTTGCGTCTTCCTTATAGACTGATATTCTACATTGATGTTGCCATAGATGCACACATCATCCGCCTCTAGCTCATAGCAGGCGACCGGCGAAGAGGAAAAGGACTTTTCGTATTCTCTTACCAGATCAAGTGCCACCTCTAAGTTCGAATACGCCCTTCTTTGGATAGCTTCTTCGAAAAATAGTTTCCAATTTATAGTGCTTGCGTAGGCCATTACCATTCTCACCATCGCCTTGATTTCGTTGTGTTCTTCTGTTAAGGCAGACTGCTCAGGTTGATGTAGATAATTTCGGCAAAGGCTTCGTGCCATGAATTTGCTCACTTTGTACCACAGTAAACCCCCCATCATAGGCAACGCTTTCTCCACGTCACATTGGTTTTCTTCTCCATGACAGACGTCTTGAACACTTGTCCCATCTTCGTCGGAGTCATACGGGAACGGCGTTTCTATCCCACTGCATCGTTTCACGCTATGGCAAATCATGTCAGTAGAGAAGGTATACTTCCTGCGCCGTCTTAGCTTACGTTCTACGCGATAACACATGTAATCTATTGGGAAATTAAATCCCTGTAAGCTTTCGGGAGATGAATATAACGCCTGTATGCAACGGAAGTTATGGTACCCTTGGAATGCCTTGAGCATTTTACCCAGTTCTCTTCTATAATCTTTTTCTAGGTTATCACTATGAAACATTTTCTTGTCAACGGGACTTGTGGAATGCTTCAAGAGGTTTCCCATCAATGTAATGTTTCTTTCTATGGAAGACATATCAAGGCTGTCGAGTCCTTTGATCTTAGAAGGAAGATCGTCCAAACTTTTCATAACCAGCTGCATCTTCTTTACAGTAACCTCTGTCCTTATACTGTTTAGTGTACGGATCACAGAATCTCTAGCCTGAAGCGCATCGTAAAAAGCTGGAGCCCAGGGACGACTGGATGGATCGGATCTTGAACCATGAGCAGCTGACTCTACCAAGGAAAATAGGGCGAAGCAGATGAAAAGAAGTTTTGCTGACATATTTCAATTGTGGCTTCCTGGTGCTCACTATCGGTTGCCTGTAATTATAAAGGTTTTGGATAGATTAAGAAATGTTAATAAATTCTTCTTCGTCGTATTCGTAAATTGTTATTAAACGTGTTGACAAACAGATGGCGTTCGAATTAATATCGTCGTTTCTAGCACATTTTAGTTAGGTTTTAATTAAACTTTTTTATCGGTAACATAGAAATCGGTACCTGGCATAGAAACACCTACAGACAAGTTCCGCTCCCTAAAGAAAACACTTCAGTAACTGGTCTCCAGTTCTGTACAGCGACCCAGAACTGTTTAATGGAGCAAAAATTTTTTGTAAATAGTCTCTAATTTATTTGCTTTGCAGAACAACAGACTATCGGTTTTGAGTAAAAAGAAAAATCGTCAGACAGTGTTCCGATACTCCCGAATAAAATGTTGAATTAGAAGATTCAGAACTTTATTTTAAAATAGAGACTAATAACTGTGCTACAGATAAATATTATTTTTACTTAATAGCCATTTTGTTCCATTTTCCAGGCCTGTCATTAACGCCAAAGATAAAATATGGGTAAATTTCTAAGCAAAATTTCTCAGTCTCTGTGTAGTAATTACGTAGCAAAGCAAGTGTTAAATAAACAAAAGACCTAGAAGAAAGTGGCAGTGTTTCAAATCAAAAAAATGAAAAAGCATGAATAAATAAAAGAAAAACACAACAATCAGATGGTTTACCTGGATTAAGATATCTTGTTGTATTAAAGTTGGTGTATATTTCTTAACTGCAATCACCCATTAATTCAACAATGTTTCTGTTAAAACTCTAGATGCATTCTTAGGTAGCACTGTAGGGAATTGGTCATTGAAGCGATTTTTGATTGTGTAAACACTAAGTCGTTCGCCTTTCTAAACAGGTGGCACACGACATGACCTAATCCGGTGATCACGAGGTTCAACAAGTGAAAACAACGTCCAAGTCTGCTTTTAGCTTCTCGCGATAAAAATCTCTGATAAATTGAATATTAGATATTTTTTGCGTTTAACAAATCTCAATTTGTTTCTAAACAGCTGAAGTTGCATTAAAGGGACACTGTCCCGGCTGAAATATCGTGTTTTCATGATTATGACCGGGAGTTTGCCTTAAGCTTATGATGTGAAAAGTGATAAACGGAAAGAAATATGAAAAATAACGGATAAAATGAATTCCTCCAAAATGACAACTTTGATTTCTTGACCGCCTGTCCCGAAATCAAATTTGATGAGCTGTAATCCACTTCCATCCTTGTAATATCCACGTTTTCACCAAAATACTGCTTCCGTCTTGTTCTAAAATTCTTTTTATCCAATTTAGTTGTATATTTGGTGAAAATTAACTAAGGAAAACTTCGTTATTTCCCGGGGTTATTTCGGCCCTTTAATAGTGATCATCTCTTAAGAAATCCTGCTTCGATTTAATATCTCTTCTTAGTATTTACATCCATCAACAATTTCCGTTTTACAAGCGTTTGTTGCTTACAAAAGATTTGTTGTTACAGAAATAACCTTGCGTAGTCTTTTCTTCGTGAATGCATGAATTATGTTAATTATGTTCACAGTTCACCGGAATCGACGCCTCATTGAATAAATGTCAAGGGCCGCAATAGATGATTCTTTCATTGTTTCTGGTTTAATTATTGTCGAAAAACCAGGCTGTAATGTCACATGTCGAACAAAAGAATCATTACATATGAATGTACACAGGTGAAAAGATATTTAGGGAAATATCGCCTTTATTCGTGAGGTTGGTGTTAATTGAAACAAAAGCATCACTGAATCGTATTGAGGTGAGTAAATGACTTTCTGAAAGTAATTCGGAATTCCCATACTCAGAAAGATACGATTAGATACGATTGAAGTTAATTAGTTTACTTGAATTTCCTAGTCCGACTAAATTAAATGTCAGAGGTCACAACAAATGATTATTTTATTGTTTCTGGTTGAGTTATTGTCGGAAAACCAGGCTGGCACATGTCAACAAACAAATCATTACAGGATACAGGTAAAAGGAACAATTTGTTAAAGATATTGAGGAAAATACCGCCTTTATTCCTGAGGTTGGTGTTAATTAAAACAAAACCATCAGTTGTATTGAGGTGAGAAAATGACGTTTAAGTAACTCGCAATTCCCATACTCCGAAAGACACGATTAGAACGATTGAAGTTAATTAGTTTATTTGAAGTTCCTAGTCTCCTAAATTAAATGTGAAAGGCCAAAACAAATGATTATTTTACTGTTTCTGGTTGAATTATTGTCGGAAAACCACGCTGTCACATGTCAAACAAACAAAGGGCAAACAAATCATAACATGGTACAAGTAAAAAGAACAATTAGTTCAAGATATTCAGGAAAATATCAACTTTTTTCGCGAGGCTGAAACAAAAGCATCTCAGTTGTATTGAGGTAAGAAAATGACGTTCAAGTGACTAGAAGCAAAAGTTGAGTTGACGTGAATTTGGTACGCATATCACAAAACTGGATCTCTCACAAACACATAACCGTGATATAGAAATTAGACAAATAGATACTATTAGACAGTAATTCCTTTGGTTTCTTTTTTAGTGTGCTTTTGACTACTGTACAAGAAAATAAATGACTGCATAATTTTGTTTCGTGGGTTTTGTAAAATCATTCCACTCAGAGAGAACTTTTATGGACGGTACTTTATTTTATCTTTTCTGACATACGATTGAAGGAACACTGCCCCTGCTGACATATCGTGTTTTCATGATTATGGCCAGAACCTTGCTTTAGTTTGTTTTATTATCTTGAAATTGAAAGGACAAATAAAGGACAAAGGACAAAAAAATATTAACAAAAGAAACTAAATAACGACTAAAAGAGTGGAAATTCCACAAGAATGGCAATTTTGATTTCTTGACCGCCTGTCACAAAATCAAATTTGATGAATTGTAATCCACTTCCATCCTTGCAATCCTGCACTTTATCTCCAAACTACTGCTTTTGTTATGCTCTATAAAATCTTTTTTATTAAATTTAGTTGTATATTTGGTTGCATTTGGCGATATAACATAGAAATAAGCTACGCGAAATATCCCTATTTCGGAGAAACGGTGTCCTGTTGAAGTTAATTAGTTGTATTATAATTTTGAATTTACTTGTTTACTATTCTTAATAAGATTCTTTTTGCTTCACCTCGTCTTTAATAATATTTTAACAGATCGCTGAGTCGTCTTTTTGGCTCTTAAGTTGGATTGGTAGTCGTTGTAAATTGACACACGAGACATGAGCTTTGAAGCTTCTCCATTGGTACAAGTAAAGCAGTGTCGAAAAATAGGCTTAAACGGATTTGTAGTTAACATGTTTTCTTGTGTTTTCCCTACAGGTACCAAATTTCCGAAAAAGCAGCAATGAAAACACTCTTAACATTTCTTTTACTTCTGGTTTTGTCATTTTTAAAAGGTGAGTTGTCGGGAAAAACGATATAAACCTGGAAGAACAAATTATAGATATAGATCTCTGGTCAAGTGAAAAAAGAACCTACTTTACCTTAAGTTAGCAGTGTATATGGAAAATTTTATAGCAGAAATTAATTCTAAAACTTCATTCAGTTAAATTTCTATTTGAGTAAGCAAATCTTTCTACGACGTTTCTGATTCCGAAAGCTCCTCAATATTTCTTTTACTCCCTCATGTCAAAAGCCAATTGACAAGGACCTAGGGTTAACCCTAGTGCCAGGTTAGCCTAGCAGCCGAGACAAAGTTGTCCCGGGTTTACAAGGAAATTTTTCAGGTGGGGACAACTCGCCGAAATACCTTATAATTTAAAGATATTTTTCTGTAGGCAAAAAAAGAACATATGTAGTTGTGGGCCAGCGATAATGAGATTCTTCCCTGGCTTTGAAGGCTGTATTCGAAATACTTTACCTTGTTGTGTTCGACCCGCCATTGTTGCATGGATGTTTGTTGTCAAGAGATGCAGAGGTCTAGGAACCAGAAAAGGTTGTCCCGGGTAGGCGAATTGTCCCTACCTGAAGCGTTTAGAAGGAAAAACTTGTCCCGCTTGCTTGGATAACCCTTGCATGCTAGCGGCCTTGTAAACATAGCGCGTAAAAAAGTGCAAGTGTAAGGGAAACCTTCTTCCTAGGGTACCCTAGCACTAGAGTTACAATTACATTGTAGCTACCTCCTTGTAAACAGACCATTAGATTCTGCACAAAGTATGCCACAAATTTACTGTTTCTGAAAAATATATCGCAATCCTTAGAAGAAATATATATATTTTCCTCAAACTGATCGAGATCAAAACAAGAAAATAAGATTATTCTATAAAATATCGATAAATCTTTAAGAACCAAGTAAAAAAATATACCTCTTTTGTGTTTCAGATTACCAAGTGACTGGAAGATGCGGTAGTGAAAGAGATAAAATCGCCAACACCAACTGGGCTGCCTGTCTCGTGGCTGAGAACAACGTGGAAAACGGAAATTGTCCCCACGGATTTCCAAAACTTAATGTACCTAGTTGTGGAAGGCATGGATCCTCTAGAACCCCTGCGTACAAAAACTTGGTGTGTTGCGCGCTTTCACCAATCTTCGACCTAAAGGTAATTGTGACAAATAATTTTAAGGCAACAAGCAAACTCAGATAAAATGCACCTTTTCCCATAAGTAAGCAAAATACATGTACCTGTTTTGGTTGGAATTAAGATTTCGTGAATTGATTAATCCTACAGTTTTTAGCGGTGAAAGGCGTTTCTTAAGGTAACTACAGGTCGCACACGAGCCAAAGGAGGTCCGCGCAGCCGAGCTCGGCCGGGACTAGACCCAGTTTCTGTAAAATGAAAATGACTAGGAATACTGCTACTCCCCCACCCCTCCGATGGAATGCTAGTGCATCGCAGCGTTAACCCCAGCATTTTGTTGCTGGTATCCATCTATATGTCTGAGTGGAGAGAGACAATGTGGAGTAAAGTTTCTTGTCTAAGGAAACAACACGACGGTCTAGACCATTCAACGTCTATTTTACATGTAACACAGTCGGCCAAAGCTCATTACGTGACGGTTCTTCGATATTACGCAACGAACGATTTATAGACTTTTTATCTATGGGAAATTCACTTTTGTCTTATATATGCTAAAATAAAGCTATTAATGTAGAAATGAACTACACTTACCTCAACATTGGGTTTTCGTTGTCTTTTATACAATTTGGGCACAAATTGTGTCCATTTTAGACGGTTTTGTGGCTTACGAGTTTTTGCAATGTTGTTGGTTTCGATTGGTTGTTTCCGCTCATAAACCTTTATGAGCGGAAACATGCGACAACCAACGACATCGCAAAAACTCTCTCCCTCCTTCTCAATGTTGAGTCAAACAGTTTATGATATTGTAGGTTATTATTCTCAACAATGGGGAGAAGAATCGAAAAAGGTGTCCGATATTGCAGCATGTGTTATACCAAAACCAACCTTCTATTTGCTCCCATTGCCCCCATTGATGGCCGCTGATTTCATTTTTGGAATAAACCCCCAGGGTGTTTTTTTTTTTTTTTTTGACAAATTCCTAACCTCAAATGGGACGGTGGTTCAGAGCTTGAAATCAGTATGTGTATACTATGAAGTACTTTAACATTACTTATAGCGAAAATAGCGTCTATAAATGGAGAATTATTTTGTTTTCTCGAAACCGTTTGTGTTATACAAAATACTGGCAGATAGTGGTCAAGCCCATATCATACCGTCCAGAAGGACGTCGGACACCTAATTGAGACTTATATAACGGAGTAACTGGTTAGCTTTCAGTTGAGGTTAGGGGAGCAGTTTATATAGTTAAATTTAGGACTAAGCAAACCGAGAAGCTAGGTGGTACAGTGGTACGGTAGGCTATGTAAGCCTAAGCCTAGCTGAGGTCACAGGTTCAATCCTGAGTGTCAACATTACGTTATATAAGTCTCAATAAGGTGTCCGACGTCCTTCTGGACGGTATGATTTAGGCACAACCCCGGCAGATAGGTATTTCGCGTTCTCAATCATAGCAGAGGCTTACTTCGTCTCCGTTGCTTTTCTGGCCGTTTCAGTATCGTCCAATCATAATCATGCACACTACTCTGTGACTTTCTTCCTAACCTTTCATTCTATATTAAACATTTCCATGATTCGCAAAAGATTTCAAGAACAAGATAAGAAAAAATACCAATATATATTCTGCAAGGTATCGAGAAGTAAACAGCAAGAAATAAAAATACCCCTTATTTTTCCATTTAGTGTGCTACACTGTGTAGCTTATAGCGCATTTATTCGCTTGTCGCGATAGCCCCAAAATCTAAAGATATTTTGGAAAAACTGTTTTTCGCCATGTTTGTTTACCATTGCTATGGAAACGCTGATTAGCATAAACACTGGGGGCATCATCCAAAACTTTCATCCAAGCCTAACATCTGGTATCAAATTCAGATTTATTGAGCTAAAGTAAGGTTATGTATAAGCGCATTCAAAAAGGGAAGTGTGACCCAAAAAAACTACTTGGAGCCACCTTAATAGACATGCGGGACGAAGTCATCAACGGTCTCAAACGTCAAACAGTTGTACCTTAATGGGTTCTTTTTTTCTATCTTTTCTTTTTTTTTTTTGGTTGCTGTTTTTCTCCTGCTTTCAAAGTGATAGAAAATACTCTTGATGTTTTGAGTAGAAATAAGTTCACGTAGACTTTTTAATCTCGAATGTTATTATTGATACGATTAATTAAATTAAAATTCAGAGGTAATCGCGCTTGTAATTTCAAATCGTTCTCGCGCTATGCGCTTGGCCGATTTGAAATTACTCTGAATTGTACACTCAGTCCAATTGCTATCTCTAATAGAGTTTTGATTTTTCTTGCAGATCAAACAGTCTCCTTGCGTGGCGGGTCGTCAATCTAATGACAAGTCACAAAAGAAAAGCCACAGTCATCAGTAGTTGTAAATATTTCTTTAGTCAACGGTATGAACCAAACAGCAATGACAAATTGTTCTTTGTCTTTGTTTTTATCCGTCAAGGCTAACCTTAAAAACAATATAATCTGCTACAAGTGTCGAAAATTTAAGATGATTTTCGTTCAAACAATGGAAACGGCAGTCACCAACAACAGAACTTTTCAGATCAATTGCACCCATTCAGTATTATGAATTAAAAACGTTATCTGCCAACTACAAGGTGTGTTATTTGTGTTGTTTGTTGTAGTAAAAGCAATGCTATCTTGGACTGAAAATAAGTAGCGATACTTCCTGTTTACAAGCATTGACTATTGTTCAGATTTGCAAGAACTCTTTGTTTTAGCGACCAATAAGCCCCTGGTTTGTGACGTGACGCGAGGTATGTTTTCTGTGTTTGATCGTTTGAACAGAACAGGTTTTAAAAAATTAGTTCAAAAACTGTCCATCACTAGCTCTATCAGACAGCAGAAGAAGCAGGTTTTCATTAAAGGTTCCAAACAAGTCGAAGCAACCTTGCGAGCTTTCAGACATGCTCTAACATGGCGAATATTGGTACGAAAACGAATGTAGCCGCGCGTATTTTACCGCCTTTTTAGCTCATTCATGTGCATGCCCAATGAATGAGGTATTGTGAGGGTAGCAAATGTCGACGGAAGTTGTGGACCGTGGATCGGGCGGAAAAAAGTTACGTAATCGGGCGGAAGTGAAAATGACCGGAAAAGGAAAGGCACGAGGCAGGCCATCGAGGCGGCCATATTGGAAAATTGTTGAGGTCTGTTGTTTGCATTTTTATTGGTAAGTACGTAAAGCATTGCTTTATTGTTGTGCTTTTTCTTTGGAGCTCTTTAACATACAACACACACATCAATAATAGCGGCAAGATAGTCACACAAGATAGAACATTTTTCGAGTTCCACCAGTTTCGATCCAGACTTGAGGCTCGCGCGTACAAAAAGTGCTTTACAATCTGCTTTATGACCATCAAGGGTACAATGAAAATTGTCCATTACATGAATGAGCTGGCTCTAAGAGCCCTTTGATTTATGGTCGTAATGTTAACACTAAGGTATTTCAAGCAATATAGCAAACACGAGGTAGTGTTTCATCAGGATTTCCAAACACCGAGAATTGAATTGAATTGAATTAACGAGGCGTTGCCGAGTTTTTAATCGACTTCGAGGTGTTTGAATACCTAATGAAACACTCTTTCGAGTGTTTGATATACGTTTTCAAACTTATCGTTAACAAATGGACAAAATCTATGCTAATTAAGATCGGGTTTCCAAACCACCGTCACGCTTAATTTTATTTGTTCAAACTTGATGCATTATTTAGGAACTCATTTTCTCATTAATAATTCATGACGAAAACCCAAACTTCGAACATGCCACTCACTCGGACGCCATCTTGAAAATGTTTGTGCACGGTCAATGTCACGTGACTTGTAAAATCGTAAACAAAGACATGTCTCTTTGAAGTTCGCCGGGTTTCCTAATCAGTCCCCTCTACTAACTATGGTTTAATGAGTGTTTGGAAATCAGTTGAAACACTCTTCATTTTTGCATCCTTAATTTCTCCTTCAAAAATCATTTTGTTTGAGAAGTAATATCAAACATTCGACACAGTATTTCATCAGATTTCCAAACATCTTGAAGTGGGTTAAAAAAAACTCGGCTGCGCCTCGTTTTTCATCCCACTTCGCGGTGATTGGGAATCTGATGAAACACTGTGTCTCATGTTTGATATATTACTTAAAAAATTTTCCGTGTTTGATATTTCCTTTCTTTGCTTTTCCTTTTTTGTTATGAATGTTAGATAAGCATTTGAAAAATAGATTATCGTTTAACCAAATGGTCACACTGTAGGATTATCACACATACAAAAGTTCAAAACACTTTAAAGCTTTCTAAAAAATTAATGGTCACACATCAAGATACCAAGTGAATTTTCGGAGATAATAAACTATAATTAGAGCTTTAGCGAGTATTCCAAGGCACAAGGCAAAAAAACGTTTCCAGTTGCAATCCATTTCCACCTCGGACATCTGCAGCCCAACAAACTTGTTTTTACTCTCAGAACACAAGTAGAATAATTGTATACAAAACAAGGCAATTTTAGGGGGATTCCACTAATATAAATATGTCTTTTGGGCTTTTTATAGTAACACTAATATATATAGATAGAGCAAGCCTAACAGCGTCGCACTTTGAACAAGCTTAACTAAGGTGAAACTTAACTAAGGTGAAAGGTTAGAAGCACAAGAATTAAGATTGACGAACGCGACCGTCTGCACAGTACATTTTTATAGACCGTACAAAAGTTCACAAAAACAACTTTTGTTTGTCTAGAATAAATAGTACCACTAGTTTCCGAATAAAATACAGTTTATGTTTGTCAAAAATTGCCCGAGAAACTGATTTGAAAATCACAAATTGCAAAAATACACAAACATATTTGCATAAGGCGATGTATTATAAAATCAAGTCTTGTTTTGTTTACATAAAATCGCTTTTCAATCTATCTAATGAATGAACTAACACATAAAAATGGACAACACAATCTTCTTTCGAAAAAATTTTCAAATCTCCATTAGTTTACGTTTAAAAGCAAAACGCGTACCATGTAATTATAGCTCATCGAGTTCAAGCTTTCTTCGATGAAATTCAAGAGATCGATACAACTAAATTTAGGCACGTTTTAAAATCAATTCGCCAAAACTAACAATAACACTAATAACAAGTCACTCACAGATTGATATCAACATAAATTCTCATCGAAAACTGTAATCTGTTTTACCTTTAAGTTCCTCGCTTGCTTGGAAATTCAAATCTCCGCTTCTGGTTTTGAAATCATCTCCCGCATTGATAAAAACGTAATACACGAAGTTCCTCGAAGCAAGATTTTATCCCTGAAAGCTCGTCTTTTTCCACTAAAGCGGCTTCTGAGTATACCTTAATTAGTATCCCTGTCTTGAGTAGCAAACCGAGAAAAAATGCAGGAAAATAACGAGTTTAATTCTCCGCTAGGCACAAGAAAACAACTTAAGTGTTTACCAAGCTCACGGCTGTGTGGCCGCGCGAAAAACAAAATTGCTAAGATCCCGGATGTTGTCCAACACGGGCGGGCGTTCGGCGGGCAGACAACGCGCCCGCGAAACATTCCGCTAGCCATGACCATGAAAAATCACGGCGTAAGTTCTATGAGTATGGAGCTGCGCAGCCAGGCCTTCGGCCTGGCAAGTGCTCCGCTAAAAATGTTGACATGACCCCTTTAAGTATATATTAAACTTTTCACGCATCCTAACCAAACTCTGTACTGCCTCTTGGTTATAACCCCCATGTTTCTCAATCAATTCAATGCTTTTTTTAATTTTGTTTCAGAATAAAAGAGCTTATACCTTACCCGAAATCTAAATTTCACGTCGGTGAACAATATTTCTGAGGCGATATTTATTTGTTTCTTCCAAAGGTCTCAAAAGTGTTGAAAATTACATGATTTGGTGTCTCTGACAGGGCGTTTTCATTACATATTTCGACACAAACTCTCATGTCTGTCACGCATCACTCTCAGGTCATATTTTCGCCAAAACGTTTGTTAGTTTACTTTTTGTCCTTGTTATGATCTTGTCAAGTTGGTACCGTGCCAGTCTGCTCAACACCTTGTCTTGTTTCATGACTTGAGAGCAGGCTTTGTGTACAGTGTAGTTGTGTGCGCGCTCTCCTCCTTAACGAAGATCCAAAATCCATGACCCATGATCCACGATCCCTCATCCATGATCCATGATCCATGATCCATGGTCCATTATCCATTCTCCATGGTCCATCGTCCATGATCCTCAATTGCTGACGACATGATTAACTGATGGCTTCTAATCGGCGAGATGCTAAGTACTTCAAAATTCACGCGCTAGGTTTCCATTGTTCTCAAATAACCAACCTAAATTATTCAAATAAAAAGCCAGCTACAATTGGTAGAAACCACCTTAGACACAGAAAACATTTCATTTCACTGAATTTCTTGTCTTCATAAATTATGGTAAAGCTATACAAAATTAAGAGTGGAAGTTACAGGAAATCAGAAATGCTGTGGAACGAGTGTTTTCAAAGCTTTTTCCAGTTCAGTTATATAATTTTTACGAGTTTTGGTAAGGAAACAAGGAAAGAAAGTTCTCTATTTCTAGTTTTTTTACACGGTTTTCACTGCTGGAACCACCTCAGCATTCAAAATTTACTGCCATGCAATCTTATCCTCAACTGTTTTGTCCATGCTACTACAAGTACCGTGAAGTACAGTTGAAGCACTTATAAGCGCAAGTACAACGAAAAGTATGGACCTGTGTTTTTACGTCAAGTTTGTTTTCACGCTTAATATCGGCTCTATGGTTACCTTTATACTTGCGACACAAATGAAGACCATGTTAAAGGAATATGTTACGATAATTTGGTCAAAACGGTGATGCAATTATTGGAAAGTACCCCCGTACACGAAATTATCTGTGAGCATTAAAAGGACGACATAGAGTGAATTCGTAAAGGGAAAACAAACACCAAATGCACTTTTTAATCGATTTTTTAAAGACATACTGTAGGGGAAGAACTTCGAACGTTTAGCCTACATTTTTCAAGTTGCAATCCATTTTCGTCGTGGTCATCCGCAGCCACAGACAATCTCAGACAAGACGTTGCAAGAGATCTCGAAACATACATGTAGAGTTAATAAAATGCAGGCTCCCGTGTTCTCAAACATCTCGCTATATGCTGCTGCATATATCAATTGAGTCGATAAGGTAAATTGGCGACAGTAAAGAGATTTAAAAAAAAGACATTTCGAGCGGTGGCCCTTTGTCAGAGCGAATAAAAGACGTCAGCTTTTGAATCTCTTTACAGTAGCCAATTTACATTATCAACTCCGTTCATAACACCAAATTTTCATGTTTCACTTCCCCACCCCTCCCCCCCCCCCGTCAGCTTTTGAATCTCTTACAGTGGCCAATTAACCTTATCAACTCAGTTGATAAAACCAAATTTTCATGTTTCACTCCCCCCCCCCCTCCCCCTCCCCGGCAGCTTTTGAATCTCTTTACAGTGGCCAATTTACCTTATCAAATCACTTGATAAAACCAAATTTTCATGTTTCACTCCCCCACCCATCCCCCCCCCCCCCGTCAGCTTTTGAATCTCCTTACAGTGGCCAATTTACCTTATCAAATCACTTGATAAAACCAAATTTTCATGTTTCACTTCCCCACCCCTCCCCCCCCCCCCCCGTCAGCTTTTGAATCTCCTTACAGTGGCCAATTTACCTTATCAACTCAGTTGAGAAAACCAAATCTTCATGTTTCACTCACCCACCCCTCCCCCCCCCCCGTCAGCTTTTGAATCTCCTTACAGTGGCCAATTTACCTTATCAACTCAGTTGAGAAAACCAAATCTTCATGTTTCACTCACCCACCCCTCCCCCCCCCGTCACCTTTTCAAACTCTTTACAAACTTAACACCTCAGTTGAGACAACCAAATTTTCGTGTTTCACTCCCGGCCCCCACCCACGCAGCAACACAGTTTGTTTAGAAACTAACCCCTTTGTCTCGAACATCTGTTTGTTTCACTCAAATGTTCAGCAGAGCAGGAGGTCACTGCAATAACTTTCAAAGGTCCTTTTCGAACTCACAAATAATTCATGACGAGAACACAAAGGAAATCACTACCGTGAAGGAGGTTTTGAAATCCTTTCTCAACTTGCATAGATTTTGGTAATTTTATTCATTCGCTTACTTCGTATTTAACGATCAGTTTGAGAAGCTATATCAAACACTCGAAACAGTGTTTCATCAGATTTCCAAACATCTTGAAGTGGGTTTAAAAAACTCGGCTGCGCCTCGTTTTTCCAATCCACTTCTCGGTGTTTGGAAATCTGATGAAACACTGTTCTTCGTGTTTGATATATTACATAAAACTCTTTATTTTATGTACCTTAAACCCGTTCATGTCTCTCAAGGAAGGCGCTATAGTGTTCGTACTCGCTGATAAAAGAAGAATCAGATGTAAACAAGTCTCCTTCGTGAAAGTAAGATGCTGGACAGAGGGATTCTCTTGCCAAGAAGCTACTACCTCGTCATCCCTGTCAAAAAAAAATACATATATTTAGCTTTTTGCTTCGGCTTAGTCTAGTATTTTATTTATTTTTAAATAAATAAAATATCAGGCTCGGTTTTTTAAAAGGTGGACAAAGCTATAAACCGGATAAATCGCTATCCTTTGGATGGATAAGCGTTAACAAAGCTAATTGTGTTATCCACTGGATAAAGATTTATCCAGTTGATAGCGCTATTTACACTCTGAACAACTGGAGCCTGTACTGTTCCCTTATACATCAAGTGCTGCTATTCCAATTTAAATCGTTTTTTAATTACATCTATGACATCAAAGTCCGGCTTATGACATTGTTCTTGCACCAATATAAAATACAGGTACACTGTGTAAGCGGTTATGTGAAAACTAAAGATATCACATGAGAAAGATGTTCATCGTGTCACGAGTATGGGACAAGGAAAAAAAATCTGAAACCCCGACAGGAATACACGTGGAACCTATGACCTACTAATCGGTCGGCTGGTCTAACAGAGAGACACGTGGCGAGCTTAACATTAACCATGTTAAGTTAAGATATGTTAAGATATGACAGTTAAAATAAAATAAACGCACAATCAAGAATTAAAATAGATAGCATGCGACAGCATATTGGAGAAAAATTATGGGCACCAGTTTGGTTCACGTTATTTTTTTTATCAACGCACAGGCAGTGACGGATACTGCTTTACTTGATGGCATGTATGCATTTACGTAAACAAAGTTCGGGGAACGCTCGGTCAAAAAAGGCTATCGTTATATGAATCCAAAAGGACTAAAAAACTGGAATCAGTGACAAAGTTAACACGGGAAAGCTTTTAGCCAGCAAACGTATGTTTTTAAATATATGTTAGGTAAATGTTGTAATTCTTCGTGCTCAGGAAATAAGTGCTAACTTCCACCCAGCGCTAAGTAAGTGTCTAGGTCTATATTTGAGTAAAGCATTTTCATATCAAAGCATCTTCCAATGATTCCATTCACAGTCATTATATAATGGCATAAATACAATGCAGACCTTTTGAGCACATGTCGATCATTTCAAATTTGTTTGGGAATAGCTTTGTTTCTATATTAGTGTGTGAAGAGTACAGAGACATGAAATGACATGTGGACATGACATGAAAAATAAAAACATGAAATAAGTAATATAACATTATTAATTTTGGTGAAGAATGCCGCAGGACGTCAACATCCAGTTCGAACTGAAATTTCCTAATATTGGTTGTGATAGGTTAGGAAAACCAAAAGAACCCGGCGAAGCTGAAATCCTCGAACCAAGGCAACAATCGAAAAGAAATTAACCTGCCTCGGTGACTATACCATTTCAAATCTTTTGAGAACTGGATTTGTTTTAGTATTTTTATAGCAATTTATCTTACGATGCATTTCCTCCCATCCTCGTCAGGCCATGCATCGAAATAGATTTCTTTTAACAGCTGCTAGAATAATCATCAATTGTAAACCTTTTGAGATATGGATCCACTGTTTAATTTTTTATTTTATTCATATTTTCTGCTAGTTTTTCCGAACTTTTTAAATACTTAAGACATCCATTACTGTTGTGTTAAAAACTTAAGGATGTCTCGATTTCATATCCTTTGGTAATTGGATTCTAATGACATACTCGAAATGAAACGTAGTCTGAAAAGGAATCATCAACAAACATTTTCCTTTCATATCTAAATCACTCACATAACTAACTGAAAAGGTGAGCAGCAAACAATTTCAGAAGATAAAATTGCATCAACATTTTCCCTTTATATCTAAATCATTAAAACTACAACCTGAAAATGTAAGGAGACTTTGTAAAGAAATCGCTGGCCATGAAATAAGTCTGGTCTTCACTAGCGACATAAACATAAGCATAAGCGGAAGTATAACAACGCTTATAGCTTTATGTCCAGCGAAAACAGGCCCGAGCTAAGCATAAACAAAAGCGGAAGTATAACAGCGCTAATAGCCTTATGTCCAGTGAAAACGGGCCCGATATAAACATAAGCAAAAGCGTAAGTATAACAGTGCTAATAGCCTTATGTTCAGTGAAAACGGGACGGATATAAACATAAGCAAAAGCGTAAGTATAACAGTGCTAATAGCCTTGTGTCCAGTGAAAATGGGCCCGAGATAAGCATAAGCAAAAGCGGAAGTATAACAGCGCTAATAGCCTTATGTCCAGTGAAAACGGGCCGGATATAAACATAAGCAAAAGCGTAAGTATAACAGTGCTAATAGCCTAATGTCCAGTGAAAACGGCCTCGATATAAACATAAGCAAAAGCGTAAGTATAACAGTGCTAATAGCCTTATGTCCAGTGAAAACGGGCCCGATATAAGCATAAGCAAAAGCGTAAGTATAACAGTGCTAATAGCCTTATGTCCAGTGAAAACGGGCCCGATATAAACATAAGCAAAAGCGTAAGTATAACAGTGCTAATAGCCTTATGTCCAGTGAAAACGGGCCGGATATAAACATAAGCAAAAGCGTAAGTATAACAGTGCTAATAGCCTAATGTCCAGTGAAAACGGCCTCGATATAAACATAAGCAAAAGCGTAAGTATAACAGTGCTAATAGCCTTATGTCCAGTGAAAACGGGCCCGATATAAACATAAGCAAAAGCGTAAGTATAACAGCGCTAATAGCCTTATGTCCAGTGAAAACGGGCCCGATATAAACATAAGCAAAAGCGTAAGTATAACAGTGTTAATAGCCTTATGTCCAGTGAAAACGGGCCCGATATAAACATAAGCAAAAGCGTAAGTATAACAGTGTTAATAGCCTTATGTCCAGTGAAAACGGGCCCGATATAAGCATAAGCAAAAGCGTAAGTATAACAGTGCTAATAGCCTTATGTCCAGTGAAAACGGGCCCGATATAAACATAAGCAAAAGCGTAAGTATAACAGTGCTAATAGCCTTATGTCCAGTGAAAACGGGCCCGATATAAACATAAGCAAAAGCGTAAGTATAACAGTGCTAATAGCCTTATGTCCAGTGAAAACGGGCCCGATATAAACATAAGCAAAAGCGGAAGTATAACAGTGCTAATAGCCTTATGTCCAGTGAAAACGGGCCCGATATAAGCATAAGCAAAAGCGGAAGTATAACAGTGCTAATAGCCTCATGTCCAGTGAAAACGGGCCCGAGATAAGCATAAGCAAAAGCGTAAGTATAACAGTGCTAATAGCCTTGTGTCCAGTGAAAACAGGCCCGATATAAACATAAGCAAAAGCGGAAGTATGACAGTGCTAATAGCCTTATGTCCAGTGAAAACGGGCCCGATATAAACATAAGCAAAAGCGTAAGTATAACAGTGCTAATAGCCTAATGTCCAGTGAAAACGGGCCCGATATAAACATAAGCAAAAGCGTAAGTATAACAGTGCTAATAGCCTTATGTCCAGTGAAAACAGGCCCGAGATAAACATAAGCATATGCGGAAGCATAGTCCTAAGGATCAATCTCATGTTTATGTCAATGTTCGTTTTTACTTTATGCAAATTTTTATGTTTCCGCCTATGCTTATGGCTATTTCACTAATGAAAGCCAGGCTTTAAGAAGCACATAATCTAATTTTATAATAGCGATTTAACTTGCCACGAGCCTCCTTCTGACAATTCTACTGATGCATTTAATGCAGAAATAGGAAACAATCTTTCAGGGGCACTTGAACTGGAGTGGGAAAGCACAAAGTAAGCTAACGATGTTTGCATGCTCTCCAAACGTTTATCTGTTGCTTAAACTGAAACGGTAAACCAAACCAAAGCTGACACGAATTGCTTGAGGTCATCGCGTCAAAGTTCTAAATTTGAAGGTAAGAAAAACTTGTTACTTTTTTGTGACTAGAATACTCAAAGGTTTCAAAATGTTTATTGGGAATCACCCAAACGGCCAAATTTGGTGAACCCTTTCACTCTTCTTTTCATATGTACACGGAGAGAAAAACCTTACTATTTTATAACATTGATAATGTTCATATGTTCTGCCAGAAAAATCTCAGATTCAGTATTTTTTTACAAAACGAAATTGCTTCTAATAATTTTATCTTTGGTCCAAAGTATATTATTTTCAATTTTCAATTCAATTTTCTTTTATTTTCAATTTTTTTCTAAGCCTAACATTAATTTTCCTAACATTAAAAAAAAAAACATTAAAATTTGCCTAACATTAATTTTTAGTTGAGCTTTTCAGTTATTTTGGGTAACCAGCTACTATATCTATTTTTAATTTATATATTACGTATACATCTTTGTAACTTTACAGTGCGAATAAACGTTGTTGTTGTTGTTGTTGTTGTTGATGTTGTTTCCAAATTTGCAACATTGATGGTCAATTACACGGTCTTAAAGGCCGTTTACACGACAGAAAAAATGGGTACGGACCCGTCAAGAAAGGAGTACGGACCATGTCTTTCGGGATTGGTACGGACCCGTGTTTTTTCAGGTTTTGGGGCCACAGACGTCTATGACCCCAAAACCTGAAAAAAACGCAAGTCCGGACCAATTTCTTCATTTCTTACATCATCTTGCACAATAACTTCGCTGATCGCATGCGCAGTAAAAATCTGCGTGGCTCTGGAGACTTGGAATAGGCCATTTGCACGATGACGTCATTTGACTACAACTACCAGAATCCTTCAGTTTTTTGTTTTGTAGTGCAAATTAGGGCTATTGTTATTTAAACCGCACTGGGATTACAAAATTTAAATAAGAAAGGAAAAACGAAATGAATAGGCCATTTGCAATATGACGTCATTTGACTACTACTACCAGAATCCTTCAGTTTTTTGTTTTGTAGTGCAAATTAGGGCTATTGTTATTTAAACCGCACTGGGATTACAAAATTTAAATAAGAAAGGAAAACGAAATGAATTCTGGAAGTTGTAGTCAAATGACGCCATCGTGCCAATGGCCTATTGGTCTGGTCTCCCAAACAGTGTAGTTTAAACGCAACCTTCCAATCTTGGTCCTTAGGCCTTCTTTTGTCCAACCTGTAGTAGAACATTATCCGTGTAAACGGCTAATTATGCGATTCGTACCACTTTTTTGACGAGTCCGTACTCGATTTTTCTGCCGTGTAAACGGCCTTTTAATTGCAACATTGGACTAAGTCGTTTTTGTATACATGTTGTTCCAAGTTTTACAATGTTATCTAAAGGTACATTTATATGTATACGATATAGGCTGAACCTATCTATGGCTACAGAAGGAAACACCAAAGCATGTGGCCTTGAAGAGTGGGTTCCCATTCCAACCAACTCAACCATCTCAATAAGTGACCTTGCTGTTGCCATTTCTAACGTGCCCCTCGGTATCTTCGCCTTTCTTAGCAACCTTGCAATCATTGTGACTGTCATCAAAACGCCGTCCCTGCAAAAGCCTTCCAACATTCTGCTATGCAGCCTAGCCATCGCGGATTGTCTGACTGCTGTAACAGCTCATCCGATATTCGTTGCATGGTGGTTACTTATCCAGCGAGCTCACGAGTCGTGTTCTTATCTAAAGGAACTTACCAATGCTTTTAACGCGTCCAGTATGCTTATGTCTGGATGGTCATTTGTTAACATAGCAGTCATCAGCTGCGATCGCTGTTATGCTTTGTCCAAGCCTTTTGCCTATCGCGCAAACGTGACGAAAGGAGGTAAATACTCACAGATTTATGTCTCGTGATTTATACAAATACAGAGGAACGTCTTGGGGACTTCTTATAAGTTTCGAGGTCATTTCCTCCCCCCCTCCCCAGGGAAGCATAAGGCGTTCACCTGTACCCTTCAAAGCACACGCTTCTTCGCCATTCAATTAACTCTGTGTCGAGTAGCCATCCGTTTTTCCGTTTTTCCATTTTCGCTGTGGCTCGTAGTGGCAAGTCCTGTCCTGCCACGTTGAGATTGTAACAAATCCATTGCCACCTCTTAAACTTCGGTGATGTTACTATTCCTTCTGCATTTAGTTTTTCCTAGCAACTTTCCGTTTCCTATGTTTAGCCAGCGCACTACATGTAGCATCCATGAAAAATGAAAGTCATTTATTAACAAAACTATCGACCACCTGAAAGCTGAGGTGGTAAAAGTCTGCTAAATGTAAGTGTTATTTAGTATTAAGTTAATCGTGTTAGTTTACCTTAGGATTTTTTTATTTCATGTATAGTTACATGTACTTTTATTAGTTTTATTTTGTAATATGCACGTTCGCGTTGAAAACTCAATCGTGTAATGTGGGCAAATAAATTACTACTGCTACTACCACTACTAATAAAACTGAAAGCGCCCCAAAAAAAGACAGTCGTATTAGACGTTAAAAAATCTCCGATAAGCTAACATTTCATTTGCAAAGTCAAACGATAAGTTGTGTATTGTGGTTATAACGTTTTTGCCAGCATTACTCTCTTGTCGTGCTGTTTGATTTCAGGATTTTACGACATGAAATTAAGAATTTTTCTGAATATTGATTTTGGCCGCTGTTGTGGAGTCAAAATGTTAAGGATTTTGTTTATTTCCGCATCCACAGATATCACCAAGGTTGCTGTCTTCACTTCATTGGGTTGGTTGTCAACAGCAATGTGCATATCCATTTTACCCCCAAAACCTCGATTTGTTCTTTTAGTATCTTTGGGTCCACCCATCTTTGTTATCCCAATTGCCAATCACATTGCCATTTTGTTAGCCATTCGTCGACACAACCGTCAAGTAAAAGATGCAGTTTCTTCGCAGCAGTTGTTAGTCATATTGAAGCGCGAGAAGAAAGTTGCTGTGGACATGTTCATTGTCACCATTGCTCTCGTCATTTGTTTAATCCCAAAATTGGTTGTTGTATACTTCCGCCAGTCCATTGGCAGCCTATACAATTTGTTGTTCATGTGGTCATCAACGTTAATGCTAATGAACTCATGTATCAATCCAGTTCTTTATTTGTTCAGGAACTCTGAACTTAGAAGTGCGATGAGATCTGTGCTGCGTATCTAAAAACGTACGCACGCAGCTGGTGCAAAGCTTCTATATAAATCTCGATAAAAACTAATTTACTGATAAACCGGGATAGAAATTTCAAAACCCTAAAACTGGTCCGGCTTAAATAACCTTGAAATAATGAAAATGTAATGCACATCAATCAAGCGATAATCTCAAAACCAAAAGCTTTGCCATGAAAACACACCTAATTCAAGAAAGGTTGCTTTGGCAATTGGTCATTGGTAATTGGGCATTGGCATTTGGGCATACCGAACACAATGCAATGCTTTGCTTGAGTGACCTCCAAACAATAGCTTCCCAATGCCCAATTACCAATGACCAAATCAACCTTTATTGAATTAGGTATATACATGATGTTGTTCCAAAATCGAGGAACCGCTGACAGTTTAATTTAAAGTAGACTGCAAAACAGTCGGTTTTTTTTTTCGCTGGCTCGCTCGCAAAGGCGCGAAGCGCCAAAAGCGTCTGAAGCGTGGATACCTCGCGCGCAAAGCGCGCGAGCCTCACACGCCCGCACTTGCTCCAGACCTTTCGTTCAAAGACCGCGCGCATTCGTACCAACGCAAAAAATACGACTGTTTTGCAGTCTAAATTTAAAGCGAGACTGTCCTGGCTGATTTATCGTGGTTTCATGATTACACATTAGTAGACAGGAGCCTGCTTTATTTTCTTCAAATTGGAAGAAAAGATCGCCAAAAGTGATGACAGCAAAGAAATATTAACGAAAGAGACAAAATAACGACGGAAAATGTCGAAGTTTCACAGGTATGGCAATTTCGATTTCTTGACCGCCTGTCACGAAATCTAAATTTGATGAACTGTAATCCACTTCCACCCTTGCAATCCTGCACGTTTTCACAGAACTGCTGCTTCTGTTTTGTTCTATCGAAGCTTTTTATTCAATTCAGTTATATATTTGGTGGCACTGGACAACAAAACATGGAAATTAAGAAACAAACATTTCGTTATTTCGGTGGAGCACTGGCCCTTTAATGTCTCAGTTGAACATAAACAACAACAACAAAACATTTCTGGCTCAAACTGCAACTTCCTCAGTTGCTGCAGTTCTCTTTTATCTTTCAATTCTCTCTACCGAAATTCATATGAATTTATTTCCATGCCCACATTATCATAAACACAAAATTGAAAATTGTTACTTATTCATACACCGGTATTTGTATTTGTTATCTGCATTTTATTGAGATAACATGATACAACCAACTACGCGGATTATCTTTTATTCTTCTTTTCTTTCTTTGCGTGTACTTACCAATCACTTCCACCGAAAATTGGTGCAATCTTGTAAATAATCTTCAGCACGCTAAGGTATTTGGCTGTAAATAAAAAACAAATGTAGTTTAGAAATAAATGATGATGTTCCGTGTTACTCTTGCTACAGCTGTATCCCTTTTAAGAAGCTCTCTCAGTAAGAAACGATCAATAATTTTGGTTCGAAAAATAATTTTCTGATATGGGGCTATTTGAAAACCTTTACATTAGCAGTCATAAAAATGCAATCAGTTTGAACCAAAATAATAGGTTTTTTACGATTTATCAAAGTCTCACGTGGTTGGTACTAGTTTTATGCCGCTGAGACCCAAATGCAAATGCAAAGTACGGTGGTGATCTCAGAGAATTTTAACAGTGCAATTACGTAAAATGCCGCTTATACAGTTGTAACACCTGGGCTTATACAACTTCGTAAGTTCTTTTTTTGGCTGGCGAGCAAAACGTATTGTGATAAAGAACCGTTGTTCTAGTTAATTTGGTGTAGACGTTTGTAACGAGTTCCCATTAAGGAGTTGTGATGTGCTAAAATATAGCCGGGGGTATAACTGGAATAATGTTTTCTTACCAAACTGGTGGGCTTATTGAACCGGAAGGGCCTATAAGCGGGGTGGGGGTGGAGCGATGGGAAACTCCATCGTATAGTTGGGATAATTCTGTCTATTATAAAATTAGTTGCACCTTTATTCTTGACAGAATATAGTCCAGGTTTATCTGTTCTTGTTAAAGAGATGAAGTTTGCACGTTCAACATTTGTTACCACGGCAGCGTCTACGTTAAAAAGCCAAAGCTAAACAAAAAACAATAAGTTCTAAAACTACGTTTTACTTTTTTAATACCAGTTAATTTGAAAAAGAAAAAAGGCGAAATCTAATAGTGTTACATTTGTTTTGACCAAAGAATGGGAAATCTTCGTCACAACTACTTCTCGCACAGTTAAACCTTGAGTCATGTAACTGTAGTTCTAACTTTTGAGTCTGTGGATAAAATCCTACAGTGTGACCATTCATACAATACTTTCCAATGGTACTGTTAATTATGCCTTACAAGGTGGTTCTAACTTTTGAGTCTGTGAATGAAATCCTACGGTGTGGCAATTGAAATGAAAGCTACTGAGCAGATTTTTACTGTGGTGCTGTTTATTATGCTGTGCAAGGTGGTTCTAACTTTTGAGTCTGTGGATTAAATCCTACAGTGTGACCATCATATGCAAAAGCTACTAAGCAGTACTTTCCTGTGGTGCTGTTTATTATGCTGTACAAGGTGGTTCTAACTTGATACTGTGGATGGAATCCTAACGTGTGACCATTCAAATGAAAACTACTGAACAGTACTTTCCTGTGGTGCTGTTTATTACATGTATGCTGTACAAGGTGGTTCTAACTTTTGAGTCTGTGGATGAAACCCTAGTGTGACCATTCAAATGAAAGCTATTGAGCAGTACTTTCCTGTGGTGCTGTTTATTATGCTGTACAAGGTGGTTCTAACTTGATACTGTGGATGGAATCCTAACGTGTGACCATTCAAATGAAAGCTACTGAACAGTACTTTCCTGTGGTGCTGTTTATTATGCTGTACAAGGTGGTTCTAACTTGATACTGTGGATGGAATCCTAACGTGTGACCATTCAAATGAAAGCTACTGAACAGTACTTTCCTGTGGTGCTGTTTATTATGCTGTACAAGGTGGTTCTAACTTGATACTGTGGATGAAATCCTAACGTGTGACCATTCAAATGAAAGCTACTGAACAGTACTTTCCTGTGGTGCTGTTTATTATGCTGTACAAGGTGGTTCTAACTTTTGAGTCTGTGGATGAAATCCTAACGTGTGACCATTCAAATGAAAGCTACTGAACAGTACTTTCCTGTGGTGCTGTTTATTATGCTGTACAAGGTGGTTCTAACTTGATACTGTGGATGAAATCCTAACGTGTGACCATTCAAATGAAAGCTACTGAACAGTACTTTCCTGTGGTGCTGTTTATTATGCTGTACAAGGTGGTTCTAACTTTTGAGTCTGTGGATGAAATCCTAACGTGTGACCATTCAAATGAAAGCTACTGAACAGTACTTTCCTGTGGTGCTGTTTATTATGCTGTACAAGGTGGTTCTAACTTTTGAGTCTGTGGATGAAATCCTAAAGTGTGACCATTCAAATGAAAGCTACTGAGCAGTACTTTCCTATGGTGCTGTTTATTACATGTATGCTGTACAAGGTGGTTCTAACTTTTGAGTCTGTGGATGAAACCCTAGTGTGACCATTCAAATGAAAGCTATTGAGCAGTACTTTCCTGTGGTGCTGTTTATTATGCTGTACAAGGTGGTTCTAACTTTTGAGTCTGTGGATGAAATCCTAACGTGTGACCATTCAAATGAAAGCTACTGAGCAGTACTTTCCTGTGGTGCTGTTTATTACATGTATGCTGTACAAGGTGGTTCTAACTTTTGAGTTTGTGGATGAAACCCTAGTGTGACCATTCAAATGAAAGCTACTGAGCAGTACTTTCCTGTGATACTGTTTATTATGCTGTACAAGGTGGTTCTAACTTTTAAGTCTGTGGATGGAATCCTATTGGTGACCATTCAAATGAAAGCTACTGAACAGCACTTTCCTGTGGTGCTGTTTATACCTCTGAGTCTATGGAATAATTTCTATACATGTAATTTGATCATTCAAATGAAAGTTGTTCAGAAGTATTTTCCTGTAATGCTGTTATACACTGTACAAGGTGGTTTTAACTTTTGAGTCTGTGGTCCACTTTTTATGAATAATTTTTATCGTCTAGTGTACAACAACAACAACATTTACTTGTAATATAAATACTGGGGCAGATCCAGGGTTTTAGCAGAAGGGGTTCGATGAAGGGGGGCGCCGAAGGGGGCATCCTCACCCGGAAATTTTGAAATTTCAAGTCCTCGGAAACGCGATTACCGCCATTCTGAAGCAAAGTCAGCACGTTATCTCATTTTTTAAAGTTAAAATACCATTCTGTATTTATTTTATATTTTTACAAGTTTTTGACGTTAGCTGTTTTAATTTAGGGGGGTCAATCGAACCCCTCGACCCCCCCCCCCTAGATCCGCCCCAGAAATAAAAAATACATACAGCAGCTGGTGAATAACCAAAATAACTAAAATACTACATGTACATGTAGTACACTTGCCCGCCCAATTTGCCAAACAAAAAGAGTCCATACACATTGTAATCTTGATTCTTTGTATCACATAAAAAAACAGTAAGAATCAAGACATAACTGATTATTATAATCTAACAAAGTTAAATCATCTATGTTGCTTAATGCAATTACTATACAATCATGTAAGTTGAGTAATGTGTATCTAATTAAAACAATGACTTACACAGGCATGGGTTCTTTTCTTTCCATTGTGCATGTTTTCTTGAACAAGAAACCTGAAGTTCACTGCACCTTGGGACTTGGAAATTAAACAACTAGAAATGAAGGTTTCAATGCAATAGGACCTAAAGCAGAAAAACAAGACAATACTAGTATTTATCATGTAACCCGTATGGCCCTGCGAACCTTTTCTTTGCAAAACCATTGATGAAAGTCCCGTATGAGGGCCGTACGCATTTGCGCGAGCGGGGCCGGAAAAAGGCGTACGGCCCTACAACAAAAGCGGACAGCCTGGCGCGTTAAAATTTCATGTAATTTTGTCTCCAATTTGGTCATATGATAAAATGCTTATTAACTAAGTTAGGTCGGGCCGGATGGGAAAATATTTGGCTCTAGGTCATGGCGCACAGACCTCGCTGCGCTTGGTCCGTACGCCATGACCTCGAGCCAAATATTTTCCCATCCAGCCCTCCCACCTAGTCAATAAGTACATATTATACTATAAGATATTACAGTTAAACTGAATATCTGTTGTGTGTAACAACAACAAACAAAACTTTATTAGGCATATAAACTTAAATACAGTTACCCTGCAAATTAGCAAAAACGCTATTCGAGGCAGGGAAAAGTAATGTAATTGAAAATAATAAAGGTTGGACAATATAACAATACAGAAGCTGATCTGTAGAGTTACCTTAAAGTAACTCCTTAAAGTTGCATAATGTGATATTGGCATGTATTTTGATTGGCAGTTTGCTCTGTTCAATTTGCACTATTTTGGCGTGTGCAGTTTGCCCAAGGTTTGGTTTAAGCATACTAGACCAATGGAAATACCAATGTCACATTGGAAACTGCTTTCACAGTTGCAAGTGCATGTAAGAGAACATCCAGTTTGACTGTCAAATAACTGTAAGCATGGACAATTCAAAACACAATGGCACAAAAGTATTTAAAGCGGTTTTCAATTGAGTGTCAAAACCAATTTAGCGATTGCTTCAGTTTTGTATTACTAAGCTTTGTGATTGGCTTAAAAATCTTGCGCCAATTGTCACTTCTCTGTATGCATGATTGGATTTGGTCTTACAGTATGACTACTCTACATGTATAGTGATTACTTGTATACAATGTAATTTTAAAATCACAGTATAACTTCAGACCAGTATGAGGTGTTTCAGACTGGAATGGAATAGTACAAGAAACAAAAACTTCAGATCAGTCTCTTTACAAGTAAATAGTTTGTGGTTACACTCCCAGTCTGCATGTACTTCAAGCTAGAATGAGTGACTCATGTATTTGTGTTGGTTCAGCTTCTCCCAGGCTGCAGGGTTCATGTAATTAGAATGATCTACAGGATTAGTATGATCTAAAGTGGATCCAGCTGTCTGAGTTTTAATACCACTCTCTTGTACCCCCCCCCCCCCCCCCCGAGACACGTTTTAAAGCAGCATACACTGTCCTGCTCCTGAGACTTTTTAGAATGTGAGACCAAGACTTTAAGCAGTTAAAATGTAAGCCCAAGACTTTCAGAGCTACGAGTACGAGCAGGTTTTTCTGGCTGAAACCTAATTACAAGTCCATGCACTTGGTTATTCCCCTTTGATATTTTGATTAATGCCATGACATTTGAAACTCTGAGATCAGAGACATCTGGCTTCTCAAAAAAAAAATTGTTATGCCAAGATGGTAAGGCTGTTAGCTATCAGGAGTCCAGTAGCCTGGGAACGAAGGGACCTGATCTGGCTCCAACGGATTGTGAAAAACTAATTCACTGGTTCCTTTATACTGATTTGCATCTCACTGAATAACTGTAGAGCCTTTTGTCTCATGTCTCATTCTTTAAAGCATTAAAAAGCACTCAATTAATTTTCTGCAATCCTGCACCTCACTCTTATCTGGGTCCCCTAATTTTTGTCTAGGGCACCTAACATTTCACAGCCTGCAGCTCCTATATAATATAACTTCTGAGCCTTCCGATTTATGGGCTCCTTGGAATTTTTCTTAGGCAACCACTATTGATTAGTTCAAGACCTTGAGGCACACACTGTGAGACCTTGGAATTTGATTAAAATTTTGCAAGACATAGTTTTTTAAACTTAAGACATTTTGCAACCCACCTATGCACAAAAGTGAGTGGAAGTCATCATGTCCCATTGTTTACTTTCCTACTATTCTAACATTAACTTACCACCAATAAATAAACATACTATACCTGAACAAGTTACTGTGTCGTAGGCTGATCATGTGTTTATAGAGATATATGCTGCCTACATTGTTTAATTCTAATAAATCAAGACTTGTGTCTTTGATGGTAGCAGTTCCTTGTATGGCATTGCATCGACCACATTTTATTATGTTATGTTCCTCTCCCTGGTAAAATACAATAAGGCAGTCAGTATACTAGAAATTTGCCCATTGTTAAAATTATGTTACAAGAATGTTGGTGATGCATTATTATTTTAGGTCAATAGAAATTAAGACCTCGGGCCAATATTCTCCCAGTATGGCCCTCCACTTGGTCAATAAGATATACCGGTATGAACAGAAGTGTGTAAAATAAATATAAATGGTATTCTGTAAGAGGTTTGTATTACACATAAGTCTCACTTTTAAAAGCTTAAAGTAATGTTCTCTGGTTAATTTTCATTTCAAAAAAACTATTAATATTAGCTTTTGGCTACCAGTCTGCAGCCTTTGACAAATTAAAGAAATGGCACAAAAGTAGGAGCATATACAATAAAACAGTGAAATATTAAAATAATTAAAGTATGTGTATGTCCACTAGATAAAAGCTAATACGAGGGAATACTAGAAATAACAATTATAAAACCTTACAGCAATAATGAGGTGTGTACGTTCCTGGGGGGGGGGGGGGAGGGGGGTAACAGTATATAGCATAATTCATGTATTTTAAATTGGTGTCAACTTACAGGTAGAATCATTACATTTCCTGGCTCTGTTGCTGCAGGATGCACCTTGATGTAATATTCTCCTACAAAGCAGTCATCTTCACTAGGTTCAAGAACCCCTGCAACAGACATGAGATGACTGCTACCATGGCAACACCAGTCTTCAGCAAGTTCAAGCCAGTTTTCCGATGGTAATTCCAGAACTCTTTTAAACTGCCTTGAAAAAAAAACACACTGGATTAGTACTGAAAGATAAGACCGTCACAACAATGTTCAATGTGGTTGAGAGTACATCTAGGCAGTTAAGAGCGAATGTCTGTAAATATCGAGAATCCGACGACAGAGGAAAAATTTCGAATTTCTTTTTATTTTACCAAAAGAACCTATTTAGTGACCTATTTTCGAAAATGGGTTTAAAAGGTTCGATTTCATTTTACTTTTTTCAAAATTTCCATAAGTCGAAAATTAGCCTTTGGAGTCCGCGGGTGCTTTCATGGACCATTGAATTTTGGCCATTTTGGACCATTTTCAACACGCTCCTGTTATCGTAATATTCGGTGTCCTACAATGCCTTTTACACAGTGAATAAAACATCTTTTTAGCTTTCTTTTGCAATAAAATTTTGTCGGAAATGTTAAGTTTAAAAGTCATTTTGGTTTTGTACAAAACACCTATCTTCGCCATGTAAACAAGAAGGCAAATTTAAGCAAACTTCGAATTAGTAAAATGCGGTCTGGTACATGAGTTTTAGGCAAAAAAACAACACTACATTATAGCTGAATCTGTCTTTTATTTATTTTGAAATTATTTTTGGCGGCCCGTGAATACAGCGCTACTGAGAGATTTATCCGTGAAGGCTACTTTTAGCTTGATACCAACTTCGAGTCGATTTAATTGAATTTTAAGCGCTGAGTGACGGCGAGCTTAAGAACGAAACAGCGAAATTGGTCCTTAAACAGGTCTTTAAAGCTTTGAAAACAACATTTACATGTTTTAAGCTATAATATTCAAATGATTTTTATCTAGGACGAAGTTCAAGGCGTTACAATATAAGCTATAATCATATGTATCATTGATCGACTTTGTTGCCGACGTATCAAAATACGGCAAAAATTAAGTCCTTGCCGTAACGGCTCAAGGAATGTTAAAGTTAGCTTGTCTCGCCTTTCCCTCGTTGTAAGCAGCAGAAAAACAAGGAGTCTTACATAGATATCTAACAAAAACCATGGCTTGCTTGACTTTACAGCATTGATATTCGCAAAATGTTGTTACAGACGTTTCCGCATTTTATAATATTTACACATAGTGTACTCACATAAAAATATCCGATGACTTCCAATCCAAATGTCGCAGACATAAATGTACGAGAAAACATTAAGGACAGAAAAATATAGTCACATCTTGCCGTCTATTTAGTTGTATTAAGCGATACAAAAAGAACAATCAATCGCAAATAACAAGAGGTCAGTGAAAGGTCATAAAATAATTGGTTGCGTGACCTAGTCACGTTCACTTGCACGCCCAGTAGACCGGGGAGAGATTATTTATTAAACGAAAAAAGCTAATGATGCGGGCCGCAGGAAGGCTTAATTGCATTTGACACCCACAACCCCTGAATCAAACTGAAAGAACTGATTCAATACTTCAAACTTGTCATTTTTCCCGTGGGTACCCCTGTCCGTCGCTACCATTGCCATGCTAGATGCGTACTTTCTAACAGCATACCGTAAAATACCGATTATACCTAGGGGGTTTTCAGTTAGCTTTTAGGGGGGAGGGTGTATTATATCCGGGGGGCTTATAAGCAGCATAAAAAACCGTTTCAGAATGAGATAACATGAAATAAGCTGAGACTACCACGCAGCATTATCAGACTTATCAAAATACGTTTTTTCACTTCATTTCAATATTGCTCTGCACTATACTTCCTAACTTTTTATTTGAAATGGTATAGTGTTCTGTTAAAACGTTTATATCATGGAAATAAAGAAAAAATAAAAGAAGGGGAGGGCTAATATCCGGGGGGTTTATAACCGTAATATTATATTTTGGTTTGTAGGTGGATGAACCTGTGGGGGGGATGGGTGGGGGGTTATAACCGGCATTTCACGTTATTCAAGTGAGGCAGTGGAAGGCTTTTCGAGGTGGATTTTTTTTAGATAAGAGGGGGAAAGAATCGAAAAGAAGGCACATTCAAAAACTGGCGAAGAAAAAGAGTTGCCCGCTCTCCCACCAGGGGCGTAGCCAGGACTTTTTCAGAGGTACGCACAATCAATTTTCAAACACTCCCCCTACCTTTTCCCCCCACCCTCAAGTCCCAAATCTTTCTTTTTTTTCGACTTTTTCAGGTTCGCACATGCGTACGTACAGGTAGGTCATGTAGCTACGCCCCTGACCACCTAACTGAGCATTCAATAATAATTTAAATCCCAGCCTGAAATGGTCTGAAATCATCGTGCAACCACAAATAAGTGTGAAACCGGAAATAAGTGTGCAACCGACCCACTCAGAAAGCTACTGATGAAACCTTTCAAGATTCTTCTGACAGTGGAGGTATAAAATTAATTCCAGTCAATCAGGTTGCTTTAGTATTAACGGAATTCAACCAGTTGGAGTACTATGGCTTCAATGAAATAAAATCAGTCAAGGTAATCGGTTCCTGAATCAGTGAAAGGACACGACCACGTTATCTTCAGAAAATGTTTGAAATTGCGACGTTAGTGTTAAGAGAAGTTTTACCAGAAAAATGCCCCTGATTTGTGGAAGGCGCTGGAATCACCAAATACTGTGAGCTGGATGCCCGACGTTAGCCAAACTATCAGCCATGGCAGGGAATTAGGCCTTAAATTTGGCAGTAACGGTTCCAGAATTGAGGAGGAAGCGCCTTACACTGCCTTACTTGAATACCGTGAAATGCCGGTTATAATCTCCCCTGCCCCACCCCTCCCCACACTTGTAGGTCCATCCGCCTGCAAACAATGATAATATTCCGGTTATAAGCCCCCTCTGGATATTAGTCCGCCTCTTCTTTTCTTTATTTCCTTGATGTAACCATTTTAACAGAACACTGTACCATTTCAAATAAAAGTTAGGAACGTATAAGGTTTGTATAGTGCAGAGCAATGTTGAAATGAAGGGGAAAACGTATTTTGATAAGTCTGATAATGCTGTGTGTTAGTCTCAGCTTATTTCATATTATCTCATTCTGAAACGGCTTTTTTATGCCGCTTATAAGTCCCCCGGATATAATACACCCTCCCCCCTTGAAAGCTAACTGAAAACCCCTTAGCTGTAACCGGTATTTTACGGTATGCTGTTAGAAAGTACGCATCTAGCATGGCAATGGTAGCGACGGACAGGGGTACCCACGGGAAAAATGACAAGTTTGTAGTATTGAATCAGTTCTTTCAGTTTGATTCAGGGGTTGTGGAAGTCAAATGCAATTAAGCCTTCCTGCGGCCCGCATCATTAGCTTTTTTCGTTTAATAAATAATCTCTCCCCGGTCCTCTTGGAGTACATGTGAACGTGACTAGGTCACGCAACCAATTATTTTATGACCTTTCACTGACCTCTTGTTTTTTGCGAGTGATGGTTCCGTTTGTATCGCTTAATACAACTAAATAGACGGCAAGATGTGACTATATTTTTCCGTCCTTAATGTTTTCTCGTACATTTATGTCAGCGACATTTGGATTGGAAGTCATCGGATATTTTTATGTGAGTACACTATGTGTAAATATTAAATGCGGAAACGTCTGTAACAACATTTTGCGAATATCAAATGCTGTAAAGTCAAGCAAGCCATGGTTTTTGTTAGATATCTATGTAAGACTCCTTGTTTTTCTGCTGCTTACAACAAGGAAAAGGCGAGACAAGCTAACTTTAACATTCCTTGAGCCGTTCCGGCAAGGACTTAATTATGCCGTATTTTGATACGTCGGCAACAAAGTTCGATCAATGATACATATGATTATAGCTTATATTTTAACGCCGTGAACTTCGTCTTCGATAAAAATCATTTGAATATTATAGCTTAAAAAATGTAAATGTTGTTTTCAAAGCTTTAAAGACCTGTTTAAGGACCAATTTCGCTGTTTCGTTCTTAAGCTCGCCGTCATTCAGCGCTTAAAATTCAATTAAATCGACTCGAAGTTGGTATCAAGCTAAAAATAGCCTTCACGGATAAATCTCTCAGAAGCGCTGTATTCACGGGCCGCCAAAAATAATTTCAGAATAAATAAAAGAAAGATTCAGCTATAATGTAGTGTTGTTTTTTTGCCTAAGACTCATGTACCAGACCGCATTTTACTAATTTGAAGTTTGCTTAAATTTGCCTTCTTGTTTACATGGCAAAGATAGGTGTTTTGTACAAAACCAAAATGACTTTTAAACTTAACATTTCCGACAAAATTTTATTGCAAAAGAAAGCTAAAAAGATGTTTTATTCACTGCGTAAAAGGCATTGTAGGACACCGAATGTTACGATAACAGGAGCGTGTTGAAAATGGTCCAAAATGGCCAAAATTCAATGGTCCATGAAAGCACCCGCGGACTCCAAAGGCTAATTTTCGACTTATGGAAATTTTGAAAAAAGTAAAATGAAATCGAACCTTTTAAACCCATTTTCGAAAATAGGTCACTAAATAGGTTCTTTTGGTAAAATAAAAAGAAATTCGAAATTTTGCCTCTGTCGTCGGATTCTCGATATTTACAGACATCCGCTCTTAAATTTTAGATTACATTCATTTAATATTTTAGAACAAATGTAAAGGTAAAACAGAATAATACAGTAGCATCTTGATAACTCACACTCCCTGTACAGTGTACATGTAATTCATACTTTGATAACTTTGATTGTTTTAAGCATTTCTAGGGGGAGGGGAATGCCAGAGACTGGACAGATTATGAACCCCTACATACTCCCCACCTCAGGGGGGTGGGTACACAGATGAAATAGTGACAGGGAGGTACCCAGGAATTTTTTGGGTTTGTAATTTGTGATCTGAGGACTTTTTTGGGGATTGGAACTTTTGTGCTGACATTTTTATAATAAAAGACAATGGTGAGGACTTTCTTGGAGGTTGGCAAAAAAGCGTAACCTTTTTAAGCTGAGGGAAAAGAAACTTTTGAGGGTTACATTCTGGGCCATTGGACTTTTCTTGGGTCTGTGTTTAGCCTAATACTAAATAGGACTTTTTTGGGTTCCAACAATAATTAAGCTATTGTACTGTAAGTAACTGTGTACGTAGATTCAAAAATTGTAATTTATTAATTTTGTATTATAATGTAAAGGTCTACTATGTTATACGTACTTTGTATTTGTAAACATTTTTCAAGATACTAATAATAATAAATTTTTTTATTATAATAATAAAAAGATGTGGCCTCATTTGCCCTAACCCATTGCTATTATAGCTGAGCACCCTCCCTGGGTTTCCAACCAACAGAAAATTCTCTGATCACCCCTGTATTTGAAGCCAACTCAACTTCCCTTTATAGTCACAAAATTAACATACATGTTGTAGTTCAAAATGAATCTTACAGTATGTAGATCAAAATGATTTCAAACTAGTTTAGCTTTGATTTTCTTTTGTTCCAGATTAATTGACATATGGTAATCCTTAGTCAATAAAAAAGTACAAATGAAACTAGTTTGAAATCATTTTAACCTGAGATCATTTTAAACTACAACATACAGAGTACATATACAGTACATGTATACCACCTCACCTCTCAGGCAATAAAACAGCAGATCCACACATCCTACAACAAACACTGTGGCATCCTTTTCTTAATTCTGTTAACTCTTCCATTAAATGTTTCTTAGACACCTCCACTTGGACGTCACTTGTCTGATATTCAAACTCAAGCCTCATTTGAATCTCATTACCTCTGCATACTGATAGACCAGTACATGATCTTGGAATCACACTGAATGCAGCTGTAAAGACATTTTTTAATGAGACAGTTTGTTTTGCAGCTTTACATGTATGTTTTTCACCAAGCGAAGTTTTCTTAATACAAGGAATGGTACTATAAAGACGAGCCTTTGATGTCAGTCTTAACTGGCAAAAACAATAAACATGCACTCAAGAAAATTGTCAATGCTTTTTGATTCACTACTAATCAGATTTTTCCACTGAAGTGAAAGTTAAATTTAATTGAGAGTTTTTCAAACAGACATGTTGATCTCATTTATTTGATTTGTACCAGCTCCAAACATTTCCTCTGTATAGTTTTTAATGTAGAAAACAACCCTGGTGAGAATCTTTGAAGGATCTTTAAGGATCCTTAAAGATCTGCATGAGGATCTGTGAGGATCTTACTGAGGATCTTAATAAAGATCTTTGAGGATCTTTGCAAAGATCTTTAAAGATTCTTGAAGATCTTTGCCAAGAACCTTAAGGATCCTTGAAGATCTTTGCAAGATCCTTCAAATGATCTTATTAAGATCCTTGAAAGATCTCAAGAACATAATGTTTAAATACACTGTAGTGGGAATAAAAAAGCCATTTTGCATTTATTCTGGTGTATGGCTTGATAATTGTGGTTTAATTGTCACTCTTATGTGGCAATGTACATGTAGTTACCTTTACTGAGTGAATGTCAGAGTGAATCATGTTTAAAAATGTACATTTTTTATTATGGATTTACTCTACAACAATCACATCTACATGTACATGTATTCTGCTGAACATGAAAAAATGTTTTAAAGTTGACAGTTCTGGTTCAAATCCCCACCCCACCCAAGCAAAGTTTAAATTCTCCACCCCTTGGGCACGGAAAATAATCAAATGCCCGTCGAGGTATGCCCAAGGCTTCAAATTGATTGGCGCATAAAATGAATACAGTACATGTACATGTACATTGTATCTTATTAACCCAGTGCAAGGGCTGTACTGGGAGAATATCGGCCGGCTTAACTGCAGAATACCCTGCCACATCAACTGTTTTCTATGTAGGTGCCTACGAGGTACGCAGAAACTGATTAATATTCTGTTTCTACACATCAAATATGTACATGTAAATATAAATATGTAATATTCCTCGTTCTTTTATCCATGAGCTGCTGACTGCGTACGGCATACCGCGTAGGCAATACTCTTGAATTATTTAACGACTGCGTACCATGTACCGCGTAGGCAAGAAAAATATTGCCCTGTCCTCTTGGATTATTTAACGACTGCGTACCGCATACCGCGTAGGCAAAAAAATAATGTCTTGTCATGTCTTCATACTGCCACTGCGTACCGACTTTTTTCCTGAGGCACTCGAAATGGCAGGGTATTCTGCAGTTACTCTTATCGGCCCAAGGTCTTGACAGTCCAGACCAAGCACAGCGAGATCAGTACAAAAAAGACTATGGACTGATATTCTCCCAGAACAGCCACCTTCAAAGAGCGAATTCTGATCGGCTGATTTTTATTATCGGACCTCTCAACTATCTTAATCGTGTGATAAGGTACAGTGACTCTGTATTCTGCAGTTTAGTCAAAGCTTGAAAAGTCTTGAAAAGCAGAAAGCACTAATTCTCACCTGGATAATGTACTGTGTTCTTCAAAGCTCGTTCCTTGTTATTGACCATCTCGCGGTAATCACATATCAATTTTCGTGGCGAAATTCTTACGATTTGCTTTGATTTTCCACTGTATGTAGGTTTTCCTTCTATAAAACATCCTAAACTTACCACCAAAGAAACAGCATTCAAGTTTTTTCCAACATCGCACCAAATCGGAACAACGCTCAATTCGTCCGCCATTTTGATAAAACACTTGGTTCCAGTACCTCCGTATGAAAGACCTGTTCCAGTCGTCGTTCCAGTCTCCTTTCTGTCCAAACACTCGAGGCATGGGTGAGCGCGTGAGAAATTTGCAAAAGTTAAGCAAAGTACTTAAAAGTTAAGGTTGTCACTTTCACTGTTTAAGTTTAATATATTGCCAATACACTGTCAATTTACCAAACGTTTGGAAAATTTACCAAAAAAGTTCTAAGCGTTTACAAACTGTGAAGGCACAAAGAGTTTTGGTCAGTTTTCAACGGGAAAAAGCTCATCATTTTGAGAAAAATTAAAAGATAGTACAACGTCAACTAATTTTTTTTATACATCCTTGTCCATATTTCCACTTAATATTAAATAAAATCCCACTAAATAAAACGAAAAACGCCTCGGACGTTTGACCGCGGTGGAGGGTGAGCATGGGTAAAAAATAAATCATCAATTAATTTTTTTCAAGGATTTTGTTGCCAATCACAATTTTGTTTTTTGCCTATTATCTTATCAGGCTGGAATATACATATGTATCTCCGCTTTCTTCAGTGTTGTATACTCCCCCCCCTCCCCTCCCTCCGATACTCTTATCAAATCTACGTTATAATTTATCTGGAGAAAGACTCTATAGCGTACCAAATGAAACTATTTAAAATTAATACTGAACTAAATTTTTATTACAAATATAAAAATAATACCAACAGTTCTGTTTGTTATGACCTAGTCAAGAATATGAGACACGGGAGAATTCTTGCCAAATTTAGAGTTGGAAACCATAACCTTCAAATTGAAAAAGGAAGACATACAAAGCCTTCAACACCACGAGAACTAAGGAGCTGCGAATGCTGCCATTCAAAAAATGCAGAAGACGAGTGTCATTTCCTCTTCGACTGCGTCTCATATGTTGATTTACGGAACAATTTATTTTACGATATTAGAAAATATTGTGCAAGTTTGAAGAATTTATCAGAAGAATTTAGCAGGATTGCAGAAAACTAGTTTAATGAGACGAAAATCATATTTCTATCTCATTGAATAACAATACATCCCATTGTAGCATGCTTCGTTAGAAAAAAAATTCTGAATTAATTTTCTGCAACCTGCACCTCACTCATCATCACGGACCTCGAATCTAGTAATGTCAGCACTAGAACCTATTCATCGATTCTTAATTCTATGATTAAGGTAAGAATGGTACGATACTAGCCACGATACTACATGTATTCCCTGCCTCCAAGAAGCCAAATATTCCAAATATTCCATCTTGCGAAAAGGTAAATGAAAAAGTTGTTGGTTGTCTTTTTGGGGTTAATTATATAGTTTACATCTCCTACGTACTATCAAAGTCTTGTAATTAGAAATTGACTGATTGATTGATTAACTGATTGACACAGAAACTAAATTAAAGAGAATACACATCAAACTATTTGTGTGCCGGTACACCAGGGTTGTGCCCAAAATCATACTGTCCAGAAGGACGTCGGACACCTTACTGAGACTTATATAACGTAATGTCGACACTTAGAATTCTATTTTCAATAATTTTTTTAAGTGTAAAAAAGAAAATCTAAAATCCCCACTCAGGATTGAACCTGTGACCTCAGCTAGGCTTAGGCTTACATAGCCTACCGTACCACTATATAACTATATAAACTGCTACCCCCAACCTCAACAGAAAGCTAACGAGTTACTCCGTTATATAAGTCTCAATGAGGTGTCCGACGTCCTTCTGGACGGTATGATTTGGGCTTGACCGTACACCAGGACGGAACCAGATCAGTGTTCCACCACAACATGGAGCATTTGAGCTAGAAATCAGTTTACTAAACGATATGACGATAACCAACAGTAGATAAATTGTTTTATTCACTTTTACTGATTTGGAGCATTCATTTTCCAATACAGTCACTAATTTGTATTTAAAACGGGGTACTGAACATCACTCCGTCTAAACGGTGTTCTTTGTTGCAATTGAATAAATATCTATTGACAGTATTTGCTTATAAAAATACAATGCAAAAACAGTGTTAAAAACGTTTTTTTTTTTTTACTTTGCCCCTTGATAAGGCAACTAGAATATTAAATTATTCGATCTATACTACATCCCCGATGGTGAAATATATATTTACGAGTCAGACAATGTTCTTAAGAAAATAATACATGCGAACGTCTTCTTACTCCATCATACGGACACCTTTGTAATATCGACAGTTCACTAACCTTATATCTTTCCCTTTGGTGTTCGTGAAAGAGATCTGACTGTAATAACTTAATACAAGTGTCCAGTATACTTGCCCCTCTAAAGACAGAGTTAATCAGTATGAAAATTTGGTTTTATCAACTAAGCTAAGGTAAATTGGCCACCGTAAAAACATTTAAAAAAGCTGACATTTCGAGCGCTAGCCCTTCGTCAGAGTTAATTATATCTGGTTAACCATAATTAAAAGCATAAAAATCTAGAAATAATAATCTTAACTTGAAACAATCCATCTTTTGTCTACTACAAAAGGACCAATGAACATAAGGTAGTAAGGTAGTGCACTAGTGCAAAACAGCTTGGTAGAAATTCTCCTGCCTCACCCTGACATTCCACACGATCCTGTACCCGCCCGCCAGTGTGTACGTATCAGTAGCTGCTCGCCCGAAGATTTGTGATAGAATAGAAAGACTGCGCTTTGTTTTTAAATGGCCTTAATGTGCCGTAACACGAGACAATAGCCCATTTCCGAATTGCTCTTAGCCTTCTTTTCAAACCGAGGCCAGGTGCAAAACCATTCATATGGACATAAGTTTTATTTGCATGCGAAACAAAACTCATATCCACATGAATAGTTTTGCACTTGGCCCCGGTTTGAAAAGGAGGCTAAGGGCAACTCGGAACTGGGCTATTTTTTTTCTGAAACTTGTAACGCAACCCTGACAAGACCCGTTGCGCGACAAGTTGCGGATGAAACCCGGCCTCTTTGTAACCTGTCTCGCAACGAGTTGAGTTGCATGTTGCTTTCAGAAAAAGTTGAACAATCTTCTTCCCGTCTCGCACACCACGATGTCACTTACATTGTGCTTTGTCTTTTCTTTTCCATCTCAATTGCTTCTTCTTGCTCCTGCCCTAATTTGAATTTCTATCGCTTTCCTTGCGAAAAGAGTTGCGAGCGTCTGGCAGCCCAGAGCAACTTGTTTCGCAATGCTGTCGTCAGCATTGCACTGCAAGTTGCATTGAAAAATTGCCAGGTGTAATAGCGCGTTTAACCTGTTATTTTCTTTATTATTTTCCTTTTTGTCTTTTTGCTTTTGTCTTCCTTCTCTTTATTTGTGTACGGAACAAACGTTTTCATTTTCATTATATTTTGTCGCAGAATCTATATTTCCTAATCGATTCAGATCAAGGGTGCTTACCATTTACAGGGAATACCAAGAAATTCTGGTTGGGAAATCAAATGGTACGTATCATTCAATTCGAAAAGTTTGAGTAATTATTATATAGGATGCTGGTTCTGGTGATGCCCTTTTCCACCCTTGTTAATCTTTCCAGCTGATGTGGGTTGCGTTTTTACTCCTTACTTCTTCTACAAGGTCAAGTGAAGTCATTTGTGATGCTGATGCATGAAATTTCCAACCGGATGGGTCCTGCAGATGGTAAGCATCCGTTCCAGGCTACGATACAATATAGACAGGCTCGATCACCAGCCGTGGTAGGAGGATCTGAAAACCGGACTCCCTCAAACGGCTGAAAATTGAGCCTACAATATACAAGGATCGAAGAGTTCTTGCCCCTTGAATTTAAACCATCCTTAATGACGAATGATTTGATTTCACGTTACGGAAAAATGAAAATATAACGCTGTCACACTAAGTCTCGAACGAGTGTCAGAAGACTGCCTCGACAGCGCCACTTGAATAACGCAAACATTTGGATTTTTCAACCTGTCTATTCTACCCGGGGTATCTTTTTTTCCTTCCAAATGGTAAAAACCCCAAAGTTATCGATGTTTTAGGTAATTACGATCAACTATAGAAACAAGCATGAAACGCTTTGGTGATCATTTGAAAACAACAACAACTCTGACGTCCGGCAGCCTCGTCCTCGTCCTTGTCACGGTAGTCGTTCAACATTTCTTTGGTGTCACGCCATCTTATGTTCAGTGCTTGTAGTTTTTCTTCAACTGTTTCTGTGGTGGTCATGTTTAACGACTCGCTAGTTATTTCATGGCCATGTTTGTTGATTTCTTTCATCTTAGCCTCTTTCTTGTCTATGTCTTCACACCGTACCTTATAACAAAAAATAATAATAAAAATTTGAGTTTAACTTATTATGATACGAAAACCTTAGCCAGAAGTGAGGTAG
>JAJGOT010000113.1:1720000-1787897 GCA_022457155.1 Cladopsammia gracilis
CATCAAAAACGTTGCAACGGAATGTAATGACCCCGGCACTTGATTTCTCAAGTGCAGGTTGATTTCATGAAAAATGTCGCCCATAAACCTTAAACTCTTCCTTGTTTCATAGCGGACAGATACTTCATCGTTAAAGAAATATTCCACTTTTTTTACTATACCTGGTCTCTCAAAATAATCTGACAAAGCTTCTTTATTGGGTTTAAAAAGAGAAGTGTAAGGGCTGCAGCAGGCGGAACCAAGGGGATCAACACTCCCCTCCCTTCCTCCTAGTTATTAATGCGGAGAATACCTTATTTTACAAGGTAATCTAATTGTCTTCTTTGGTGTGTGGGGGGGGGGGGGGGGGGGGGGAGGGAGGGGGATACTATCCTCCATAACCTCCCTAAGGGCTCCCATCTTTGGCACTCGTACACAAAACACCCGGATTAAGAAGCTCTTTTAAGTAACCCCCCCCCCCCCCCAACCCTAACCCTAACCCCCTTGCGCAGAATCCTTTCCAGTTCAAGTAAAAGAAGGCATCAACGGTGTCTCAACAAGTGCGCCTACTTGGCGATGTAACAGCTTTCGTGAGGTCCCACACCATTGGTTCGATACCCTTCGAGAGAACAATAGAACAAACAACACAACAATGGACCCTAGCCCTAAAAACAATAGCAGCTGTGTTTTACAAGGCCAATGAAAATAGAGGCTTCTGAGAGCTGCTACACTACTTCTCACTCACCGTAATGTCATCCACCTGTTTTCTAAGTTCGTTTCCATTTGATCCAACAGCCGAAAATTTCTGGAGAGCTTCTGTGTCGAGGTCGTTTATGGTATTTTCATGTGACTTCAAAGACAAGTCAAATGTTTCAAATGAATCTTTCTGTTTCTCCAACCTGTTGGGTGAAACACATTAAATTTTATTTTTAATGTCGATGATGTGGTTAAATGGGCTTATTTTTTATCACTGAGAAAATATCATGCGGAACTCGACTGACTCTGCGCAAAGTTCTGACTCCCTATATGAACAGTTCAAATCATAAAACGACTTACGTAAAGAAAATATATTCTGAAACATCCAGTTTGTTGACATTCAGGTGTAGACACGTTTAGATTGATCTTTCTCGGCACTTTCAAATCTAATACCACACTAAGTAACTCTATCTATTATAATTACACTCGATGGTTTGATTTTCCTACCGATTTTTATTGGCAATGTGTTCTTCCCACAATTTTTCCCAGCGAGATTGCAGAGTCTTCACCCTCTTTGTAAGGATTGCTCTGTCCGTATCCTTGAACAAGCCTTCTTGCTCAGCTTTCTCGAATCGATCCACTTCGGATTGGATTGTGCACCTTTCTCGTCTTGCAACAGAAATGTAATAAATGACGGCTGAATAGTGTCCTTTCAACGTACCTCAATTTTTCTTCTACGTGTTCTTTGTTTTTCATCATGACAACGTGCACTGGATCCATTGAAGCATTCAAATTCACTGAAGTCGAGCTTGTGACAACGTCTGGCGAGGGCAAGTTATCTTGTCCATCGACATAAACCGTATAAGATTGTGCCGTCTGAAACACAATAAATGGAAAATGTTGTAGCCCATTCCTGCACAAATACCCCGAGCTCGAAAAATAAATGCGTGAGTTTTGCCATACAACTTGTAGTAAACCCTGTTTCAAGCTTGGGTACCTGTGCTTCCTGGCGATCAGATTTTGGAGAACGAAAGACGGCGTGCACTGACAAGAAAGGACTTGAGAGAGCCAGCGAAGATCTCGGGTATGCCTTTCCTTTGCTCTACACAACCCAGCTGAGTAGCTGGAACAGGTGAGGTTGGTGGGGCATGGGACTTTCTCCACCCCGCTACTGTTTTTCTTTTATCATAGAGCACACACTTGTTCACTACTTAGGAAACTTACGCTTGTTCCAACATATATGTTGTGGTGTAATTTTGTCCTTGTTGCAAATTTTGCTTTCCTTTGTTTAAAACTCATTATCACACATTATCATACATTTCCATACCCAAAAACAAAGGAAAATAAAATTTGCAACAAGGACAAAATTGCACCACAACATATACAATACTTTTACGGACAACTGTAAATCCGCTGTAGTCGCATCTTGTTTACAACAAAAAACGCCAAAAAGCAGTGCAACAGGCAGAACGCCAAGCAAAATGCAGACGATACCCTGGTTGGCTGCCTTTTTTGGTAACTAATTTACAGCAAAATTAAAATAATCTAAAACGGTTACCCATAATTAATAAATTGCCAGAAAACATTACATGTACCTCAGGCGCGAGTTCCTTTTTTTGTTGAATTTCGCGCTGCTTTCGCAAGGATCTGTTTCTCCGAAAAGATGAATTTCTTCGTGAGCTAAATCTTCGAAGGATGGAAGTCCTCTGTTTCACCATTCTCTTTCTCAGTCTGTTTACCTCGTCGTAAATCCTAAAATTGTGAGAGATTTGTATAGGAAGACCTTAGATAACAACGGCCTGGACCACCTCGGACGCCTTACTGAGACTTACATAACGGAGTAACTGGTTCGCTTTCAATTGACGTTAGGGTGAGCAGTTTATATTGTTAAATTTAGGCCTAAACAACCCGAGAAGCTAGGTGGTACAGTGGTACGGTAGGTGGTACTGTGGTACGGTAGGCTATGTAAGTCTAAGGCCTGGTTCACACGTGCGACGCAAATGCAAATGCGAATGCAAGCGCAAACGCAAGCGAACAAGTGCTTTTCACCTTGCGTTTGCGCTTGAATTTGCGTTGAGCCCGGTTCACACGTGTGAAACGCAAGTGCAAATGCAAATGCAAGAAAATGAAAATTTTTCCATTCCTTGCGTTTGCATTTGCACTTGCGTGTGCATTTGCGTCGCACGTGTGAACCAGGCGTAAGCGTAGCTGAGGTCACAGGTTCAATCCTGAGTGGGGATTTTTGATTTTCTTTTTTACACTTAAAAATTTATTGAAGATAATATTCTAAGTGTCGGCATTACGTTATATAATTTTCAATAAGTGTCCGAGGTGGTCCAGACCGTTATCTAAGGTCTTCCATTTGTATAGGGAACTAAACGTTTATTCAACACGTATAGACCGTTGTTGATGAAAGTCCCGTATGAGGGCCATACACGTTTGCGCGAGCAGGGCCGGAAAAAGGCCGTACGGCCTTACTCCAAAAGCGTACGGTCTCGAGTGTTAAAATTTCAAGCAATTGTGTCTCCAAATATGATAAAATACTTATTGACTATGTTAGATCGGGCCGGATGGGAAAATATTTGGCTCTCGGTCACGGCGCTCGCGGTCCGTACGCCACTTGTCGCAGGTCATACTCTTACTTGGTTAAACCAAACGCCTTATATTTTTATTTCTCACTCAGACCATATCAAACTTTCTTAACTTAAAAAAAAAGGAGAATTGGGATTCGGATGTCATTGAAAGTGTTTATTTAGAACCCGGTAATCGCATTTCTCTACGGTTATGAGTTCGAACACTTATTAAAACTAATAAAAAATTATTAATATCTCACCGGTCCCGACTTGCATTCAACCGATTGTCAATCGACTCCCATTTTGCTACCAGAACATTAATGACGCGCTCTAACTCGTCGGCATCTGTGTCCTCCAGCCGACCGCTCTTCAAGAGTTCAACCGCTGAGTCGTACATATTATTCAATCTGGGTTTGGATTTTCTGAAGTTTGCCAGGATGGTCTAGTAGAAGAAAATGCAAAAATTGATAATTGTAGCCACAAATAACTCAACCAGGTGGAAACGGAAGTTCTCAACAGCTTTTAATGGATTTTAAAGAAATGGTCGAACTTTAGAATGTAATATACAGGCTCAAAACGTCAGACCAATTACTTTATTCAGGGAATTAACTCTGTGTGTAAATTATAGTGCTAAGGTCAACCAAAAAATTTCCCTGTACTGAGCGTTAGCCCTAGTAAGGAAATGAGGGACCACACGAGGGAAAAAAAAAAATCTTTGACCTCTGTGGGATTCGAACCCACGACCTGTATTTGTATCACCGTGCTACGTGGCTCAACATTTATTTGTACCCTTCACATTCTCATTGCCACGAATTACCACCTTATATTACCCATGATCTGCTCCCGTACGGCCTCGTGGCTCAAGCGGTAGAGCGACGGAAGATCTAATCCGGAGGTCGTGGGTTCGAATCCACCGAGGTCAAAACTTTGTTTCTTTCCCTCGTGTGGTCCCTCATAGACAAATTCGGCTAACGCATTGTTGTACCCAATTCAAACCTTCTGGGAATAAGATTCTTTGTTCACAATATTTCCATATAATTTCCATGTCAATGCTTCATTGTTATGGAAATATGACGAACAAAGAGTTCTAATCCCAAAAGGTTTGAATTGGGTACAACAATGCGTTAGCCGAATTTGTCTATTTCCTTACTAGCGCTAACGCTCAGAACAGGGAAATTTTTGGGTTGACCTTAGCACTAATTTACACACAGAATTCATTCTCTGATTCCTTGTTTGTATCACCAGTGCTAGGTGGCTCAACATTTACTTTATTCAGGGTTTGAGTTTACGATGAAAAGTATTTGAATATTTCAACAAATCTTAATAATTTATTACCTGATCTCTACACTATGGTGTAACTTTACCCTTACAACCCTAAAGAGTTTTTAAAACGACAATGTTAAGGTTAGAAATATTGATCTCAAGAGATCTCAGAGCGAATCTTCCTATTTAAAACTGCGACGACATAACGTCTTGTGAACTCCATTTAGACTTTTAGGAATAACATCTTGAGGGGAGTTGGGCGCAGGAGGTGGGGGAGTTGGGCGCAGGGGGTGGGGAGTTGGGCGCAGAGGGTGGGGGAGTTGGGCGCAGAGGGTGGGGGAGTTGGGCGCAGGGGGTGGGGGGTGGGGGAGTTGGGCGCAGGGGGTGGGGGAGTTGGGCGCAGGGGGTGGGGGAGTTGGGCGCAGGGGGTGGGGAGTTGGGCGCAGATGGTGGGGGAGTTGGGCGCAGAGGGTGGGGGGAGTTGGGCGCAGGGGGTGGGGGGGTGGGGGAGTTGGGCGCAGGGGGGTGGGGGGATGGGGGAGTTGGGCGCAGGGGGTGGGGAGGGTTTCGGAGGGGAGGGGGTCGGAGGAGAGGCTCCGAAGGTTGTTTCGTATTCACGAGTTGGCTCATAGGAGCCTTTGATTAGGTTGGGTCCAAATGCTATAGCTCAGAAGGAGGTCGGACACCTTAATGAGAATATATAACGGAGTAACTGGTTAGCTTTCAGTTGAGGTTGGGGTTAGCAGTTTATATAGTTAAATTTAGGCCTAAACAACCCGAGAAGCTAGGTGGTACAGTGGTACGGTAGGCTATGTAAGCCTAAGCCTAGCTGAGGTCACAGGTTCAATCCTGAGTGGGGATTTTAGATTTTCTTTTTGACACTTAAAAATTTATTGAAAATAAAATTCTAAGTGTCGACATTACGTTATATAATTCTCATTAAAGTGTCCGACCTCCTTCTGAGCTATAGCAGGTAGACTCTACCCTTTGATTAGCACTGACAGTAAGCACCTGATTTTCATGAAGCTGTAATCTCACTACCCGGATGGTCGTTCCCAACTTCTCCGGCTTATCTGCATGAGAATCGTACTCCATCAGCCACGAATCTGCGATCTCAGAATCGTTCAGCCATAGCTTCAGCTTTGAGTATTCCATTTGCACCTCCGAAACAAACGCCTCGATACTGGAAGACAAAAAATACGTACTGTGACAGTGAAGTGAAGTACCTTGGAAATTTTTCAGTCAGTTATAATGAAATTATTTTGTACGGTAGTTTAAATACGTCAACTTTGATCTTCGGACTTCCAATGATCTTCCACTTGGCACAACGAGCGACGGGAAAAATCGCTACGTGGCAAGATGGCGCAGGACTGCAGAAAGTTGAATTCTGTTCACCTTATGCAGTGAAGTACAGACGCCATGAGGTTAATATTTAAAACAACAGAACGCACTTCTTTACCTGTTAGTCGTGTTGAGGATTTCCTCGCCAATTGCATTCCAGCGTGAGTTGATTGCTACGAGTTCTTGCCTTGTCTTCTCCTCTTTATTTCTGGGAATTTTTCCATCTTGCAAGCTTGCTTTACCAAATTTCCTTACTTGATTAACCGGCTCCACTTCAGATAAGACGTCACCGATTAAGTTCTGTGCCATGAATAAAAACCGTTTAAGATGTTATGTTCACTATGTCACTAGCGTGGTACAAAGGAAATAAAACTGAGTCCCCGACAGGAATCGAACCTATGACCTTCCCGAAACCGGTCGGATGCCCCAACCATTGAGATACGAGAGACACGTGGTGAGCAAGGCCATCTGGGGGAATCTTTGTTTACTATTTTTGTGTAATTAGCATATGCGCCTCGTTCTCTAACCTACCTACAAAAAAATTAACCCTGAATATTGAAAGGGCATAGCACAATTAGCTTTCTCTGAAAATCTGAGCCCGATATACTCGATACACTTCATGCAATGCTGTATTAAAAACTCAAAATTTTACAAAGAATGTATGGCTCATTAGCGCTTTTGCCACCCAACAATTTTGCAGTTTTTGAAAGCAGATATTCCTTAAATATTGCATGAAGAAAGCCCAAAATTGCATAGATTACTAAGTTTAACACGTTCTTTCAACTTTTGAAGTCAATTCGTATTTAGCACGATGCCTTCTCTATGCAGATTCGTGTGCCAATGAAGCAAAATGTAAACAATGACGTCAGCAAAGATTCCCCTATACCAGGTTCAAATTAATAAATAATATTGTGTGGCATGCGTCCTGCGTACTGTGTCCTGCGTACTGCTAGGATCAGCAATGTCGGTCATGTGATATAATAAAGAGAGAAAGATGGTAAATATTGAGCTCGGTAATGAAATGAGAAAAATGTGTTGTTCATCATGTCACGAGCGTGGGACAAAGAAAAAGAATTTTTGTTTTGTTTCATTTCATTACCGAGCTTATTTGTTTTACCATGTTTCTTTCTTTATTTCTTTATTTATTTTTTTAGCCATATTCGCATCCAAATGGATAACGGCATTATATTGAGGTCCCTTGGGGTCGCCGAAAATATATCGGAACTTGCATAAGCTGTCTGGTTGACAATTGAATGCCGATTTCGCGTTTTTTAGAGGGGTGGGGAGTTATTCTGAATATGAATACCCAGAACAGTCAGTTGTCTCAAAGCATAGTTAATAGAACAAACTGGTTATGCTGCAACAAAACTGTTTATAAGGAGGTGATCTCTCTAAGGCACACAGCTAGCTAGAGATGGTCCCGAGGGTCTCCGGCTTAGAGAGAATTCACTGTTCTTTAGGGACCTGTCCCGATAGCTGGATGACTGAAAGGAATTATTCGGTTTACTCGGTGTATATTCAACTTTATGAAATTAATGCTTTACTTGAAAACTGAGGCAGAATCGCTCTTTTTTGACAATTATTGAGAGTCGTTTTGTATAAACGTACTTATTTCTGAACCAGAATCAGATTAATCGCCAAATAGTACCAAAGTAAGTTCCCTTCAGCTTGATCAATCTTAAAAAGGCATAAATAAGTTAGATTACTGGGGTTACTTGTCATACATACTACCTTGTAATTTGTGACATCGCCTTCTACTTTCTCAAACTTAAAGCATCGTTTTGATTTCCTCCTCCTTCCCACGGCAGCACCCTGAATTTTAGATTCCACGCTATTTTTCTGTTTCTGAATTTCCTTGAGCGTTTCCAAAGACCTAGAAAGCCAAAAGAGTTGCTGTCAATGTTACTTACCAGTACTGAGGGCCCGTTTTCATGAGAGTTTTCGTCGACCCTGGGATGACTTTCATCCCGGGATGAGTTTATCTCGGTATCTGGTTATTTCCCTCTCGCTGTTTACATCGTTTCGTCCGGGGATAAGTTCATCTCGGTATGATTTCATTCCTGTTCTAAGCACCGGGGTGAAATGATGTCATCAGTCTTCAGTGGCGGCTCCAGGAATTTTAGAAAGAGGGGGCCGTACAAATTTGTATGAGAGACAGGTGTGCCCCCCCCCCCCCCCCCCCCCTGGAAAATGTTGATGAATTACGTACTCTGACATACATTCTGGGCGCTCAAATTTGGCAAATGCCAGGATTCCATATTGAACAAGAAAAGTTGAAGTGTTTAATGAAATGCAGTACTAGTCGCGGTTGTGGTCAAACAGGACTTGAATCAACTTAAACTTTTTTTTTTACAAACGAAATCTAAATAACCGGAGTGGTATTAAACTAGAGTCATCCCATCTCCATTGGACTGATGACTGCAAATGCGTCATTATCCAAAGCTATGGGATTGTTCTTGTAGAGATGAATTTAAGTATAAAGAGTCACTGAAGGGGATTCATGAAAAAAATGATGACAAAAAGGGGAGCCGCAACCCCCCTCGGCCCCTCCCCTAAATCCACCCCTGCTCTTCCCGGGATAAAAGTTTAATTTTTGATAAGCTCGATTTCACCAGTTGATGATAGTCGACGCTCAAGATGAGTTTAAAGCTTCTTTATTGGGAAAACATTGTTCTGTGTCGTTTACGCTCGGCTGAGATCGACACTCACTTCGTCTCGGGCGAGATGAAAACACTCATGTAAACGAATTCTTTTTCATTCTGAGACGACACTCATTCCGGGACGAAACTTGTCTGGGCTTTCATGTATTTAAACGGGCCCTAAACGATAGAGCCCCTAAAACAATCAACATGTAACTACTTGGCTGAGTCTTTATATTCCTTACTTATTGATTTACATTTGCCAGTCAACAAAAACGCAGAGGATGATGTTCCACAATCTGTTAATACAAGAGAACATAAAGCTACGTTATGTTCTCTTGGTTTATACCAAAATTGGGCAGATTACACGAGGAAATAAGGTTTTTACCTTTGGAGCTTTGTCTGTGCGTCATGAATATTCTTTACATCGATTTCGTCACTTTCACTCCATTCTCCACTTTTACGCGACTTGAAAGAAGCACTTTTCCGGGTCTATACGAAAAAAAGGACAAAACAGATTAATTTTTAATCAATGAAAAAAGGCCTTCGTGCATTGATCGGCTAATTCCCCTACCAAGTTTCTCTTTGGAAAATCACAGAAGTACGTTAGATGTTAGCCTTATACACTTGACTTATTGCTTTGCACTCTGATTCATAACAAATGAAACTTTCTTTTTTTCATTCGATCCATGAAAAAAGGCCTTCATGTAGTCGGCTAATAGGCCATTTGCACGATGGCGTCATTTGACTACAACTACCAGAATTCATTTCGTTTTTCCTTTCTTATTTAAATTTTGTAATCCCAGTGCGGTTTCAATAAAAATAGCCCTAATTTGCACTACAAAACAAAAAAATGAAGGGTTCTGGTAGTTGTGGTCATATGACGTCATCGTGCAAATGGCCTATTCCTGTACCAAGTTTCTCTTTGCAAATCGCAGAAGTATTTTAGCCTTATGTACTTGATGATTCCTCATGGAACTTTGTTCTTTGGCCACAAGAAAATAAACACTAACATGTGTATATTTCCTTGAAGCTTTTACTTTTCATGCCGTATTTTATTTTTTAGTGATAGGTATGACTGATATGAACCATTAAAATTAACCGTGCAATAGAATTAAGGTGTCGATACAGTTATCTGGGGGTGATACCTACATTTTTTCAATCTTCTCCAAGTCAGATCAACGTGAAATGTTCACCACTAACTGGTTTTGAATTGAAGTTTGGCGAGATATATTGTCTGGTAAAATCGATATTACCATGACAACGATAAACCAGAAACTTCGAAATCAGTAAAAGTGAAATTTTGCGAGTTTAAGATTTTGCATTGAAAATCCAACATAGACATCTTAAAATATGGCATATGGCATATACACTTTGCAAGAATAAAAAATTTATGTTTCATTTCAAATAAATCACAATAACATTTCAAACCTTACTATTTGTATACCGGTAATAAATTGATCGAGAGATAAACACTGGGGTCAATTCAATAAAACTTTTACAAGTGTAATTTACAAGTGTAGCTATTGTTTTCAATCTCTGAGACAATAGCTACACTTGTAAATTACACTTGTGAAAGTTTTATTGGATCGACCCCTGGTTTTGTGAAATTATTTCAAGATAGAAAGAAAGAAGAGGTTCTCGAAGGAATCGAGTCACTACGACAGAAACATCGCGGAATGGGAGTGCTTAATAATTTTGACCATGTTGAAACATGGAAACCAGTCCTAAAATCCTTCTTTGATCGTGAAAAAAAGACTGTAGCAGACAGTGAATTATAGCAAAAGTAAAAGTACTTCACAGGCCTTCGACTGCTTTTCCTGCGCATTTTGACATCGTTTACACGTCATGTAATAATCACAAAGTTACATGCGGTTACCAAGCTAAACAACGTTCCGCCATATTGATACATTTTTAAAAGGACCTGAAGAAGGCCAGTGAAACTGGCCGAAACGTCGATTTTTAAAGATTTTAACCTCGGAAAATCCCGAAAACAAGTCAGATACTTCAAGATAGTGTCAAAAGGTAGCTTGATGTTATGTTTTCACACCATACAATTTTTATTTACTTTCTCTTTTGCGAAAATTTCACGTTGATCTGACTTGGAAAAGACCGCTTAAAAGCCGATTGAAAAATGCATGTATGGTCTCCAAAAAACTGTATCGAAACACCTTAAAAGCCCACCTTCACCCAAAAGACGTTGCGGTCGTTTGTTTTTGTTTTGAAATGCTCCATTGGTCATACGCGTGATCCGATTCGTTGCACGCATTCAAGCGTTGATTTTGGTGTTGCACGAAATAGGCCATTTCCGAGTTGCCTTTAGACTCTATCATGTGAATGAAGACTCATTTTCACTCAAGGTTTCGCACCTAGCCTCGCTTTGATAGAGGCTAAAGGCAACTCGAAAATGGCCTATTCAGCACAGAAAGTGATCACGGCGCGCACAGCATTTTGGGTGAAGGTGGGCTTTCAAGTCAACCAGTAACTTACTTTCGAGGCAAGTTCATCTGTAGAGAAATTCGGTTTGGACGCTCTTGTTTCGAGACTCTTAAATGTGCGGCTTAACTGGGATAACTTCTCTTTTAAATCCTCGTATACTTGCTTCGTATCGCTGGGTAAATAAAGGAAGCACAAATCAATTAGATTGTATAAAGATAGTTATAATAATAATAATAATAATAATAATAATAATAATAATAATTTTTTAAATAATAATACTTTATTAACAAATTTCTTAAAAATCGATTAAGCCTTAACATCAATTTTATGTACACTTGCAGGAAAAAGCTATAAAAGTTCATTTATATAATAATATAATAATATATAATAATTATTAATCTACTAGAATGCTAAAAATATTCATAATTACAATTCATAAAATATCGTAAAAGTGTTACTAAAAAAAATTTCAATAAAAATAAAATTTATAAGACGTTTGTATTCACAAAGTGACGGATAATAATAATAATAATAATAATAATAATAATAATAATAATAATAATAATTTGTGGTACGATCATCAACCCTTGCCGATCGCAGAGAATGGAGAAGTGAGGATTACCTGGGACATGACTATCTACACAGACAAAGTGCTGAAGCATAATCGGCCAGATATAACTCTAGTGCATAAAGATACACAGAAATGGACACTTATTGATATCGGTGTGCCAGCGGACCAGAATATCACCAGGACTGAGGAGAAGGTTGAAAAGTACCAGGAACTAGCATTTGAAATTAGAAGGATTCATGGAGCATCGAAAGTCACAACAATACCTATCGTGATTGGTGCTCTTGGAAGCATATCGAAAGGTGCAAAGACCTGGTTTGGAAAGTTAAATGTACCTGACTTCCTTGGAAGTGTACAAATATCGGCCAAATCAAATCAAAATCAAATCAAATCAATTTATTTAAGTGTCAAAGTATTTAGTACGCGAGTACTAATTGTGGACACTTTCCAGATCTAATTGGAATTTGGAAGTGTTGGTTTTTGTGGAGAAGGGGAAAACCGGAGTATCCGGAGAAAAACCTCTCGGAGCAAGGAGAGAACGAACAACAAACTCGACCCACATATGACGCCGGGCCGGGAATCGAACCCGGTCAACAATGGTGGGAGGCGAGTGCTCTCACCACTGCGCCACCCCTGCTCCCCATTCTTGTAACTGCGCACTTGTTGCAAAAGTGTTGCGTCTCTAAGCTACGGGGAGTGGCTGAGACACAATCAACATTACCTAGTAGAACATCCGGCAACTGGAGAGAATCGAATAATAATAATAATAATAATAATAATAATAATAATAATAATAATAATAATAATAATAATAGTAATAATAATCCAAATCTTTTATTGATAACAAAGCTGACTAAAAAAAATCTTATTGTACAATTAATTTCACTTAAAAAACTATTCAGTCAAAACACTATTTACATTATTCCTTTCGATTAATAATAATAATAATAATAATAATAATAATACTGAATAATATGGCTAAGCGTTGTTATTGAAGCAAAGACGATTCACAGGCGGATAAGAGCGATCACGAGTTGATGATAGCTAACGAGAGTGCACCATCGTTCTTTTCTCGCTCTCGTTTGAGCTGCAACTATCTTGGCCCAGCACATTGTAGGTAAATTATCTGTTAGTCCGGCGAACCGACTTTTTCTATCAATGAAATCGCTATGTTAAAAATTATAATCAGCGACCACCGACCACCTTTTCTGACCTTTGGATGGTCGCTTACGAGACATTCTGTGAAACAGTTCACGGAGATAGGCCGGTAGAGAACTGTAACTGGGGTCGCTTCACTGAGAACGCTTGCTTATATAACTGACACAACAGGTGGTTTCGATGTGCGCGAGCGCGACACGCGAGTAACGAGTGCGTCTCTCTTTTCTTCTGTCTCTCTCATAACTCGCGCTCCGCTCGCGCACTACAAAAAGCGCCAGCTGTGCTTGCTCAAGCTCTTATCACCTTGGCCAAGGCGATAAGGTAAATTAACTGTTAGTCTGGCTGCCTTTGCCAAACTGTATTTGTTTTTATGGAACCGCTTAAGGCTTTATAATTAGGCCAATTTTATAGTCTGATGATCACAATAGGACGTTTTCACCTGACGTCACGCTGGTGTACGAAACAAAAGTTTTGTGCTTTCTTTAGTTCCGCCGTCCACCAGAATGGCCACTGCGCTTTTGTCTTTTGAATCCTCAGGGAACGGTTGCAAACCACCTATAGAATTTTCAGCATTAATAAGGTCTTTAGCGCCGATTCCATGCATGGCAAACACTGGATTGACGCAAGTGGTAGCATATTGCGAATTCCTGCTTTGCCTTGATGGAGAGTGAGTAAACAAACAGACACACTCTCCTTCTTGGACAGATGTTCTTGACAACTTAAACTTAAAGGCTTAACATTGTGCCCAAATTTTCATTATGTACTGGGCCGGGTTGTTCAAAGCGTGGTTAAGCTAACCCAGGGTTATCATCAATTTTGATTCCAGTTAAATAATAAATCAATGGAGACTTTTCCAAAGTATTTTTGCCCTTTAGTTTCGTTTCTGACTTGTCTTCGCATGTAACTTAGAATTAGCTTTTAAAAACACTTCTGACAAGAGAAATTAAATCCTCGGTTTAATCCTGGGTTAACGTTAACAGGCTTTCGAACAACCGGGCCCAGGTTATCAAAACGTATTAACTCAAAAACTATTGAATGCAAACTTTTAGCGTGCCTTCAGTTTTCTCTTAGGAGACGTGCCAACAATCACACAGTTAAATCAGTGTAGCTCTTCATCTATGAACGACATGAACCTTAGATAAAACCAACATTAAGCTTTTCAAATCAGTGACAGCTTTGCATAGTAGAAGTTTTCCATACTTGTTTACAGCTTGTAAATGTGACAATTTGTCAACGTTTACTCAGTGATGTTAAGAGTTCGTCTATGATACATTTGTTTGAGTTTAGATTAACAATACACACAATGTTTGACACTACGTTTTATAAGCAATACACCACAAGAAATCATATCAGTGAACACCTCATTCTAATAAGTGGTATTCGAATTTTAGTAAACAAACCGACAGCTCTTAAACGTTCGTTCAATATTGTGCAATTAATATTTACTTTCTCGGTTAACATTTATTTATCTCGTGCCATTTCGTTTTAATCAGTAAACGCCTTCTTAAAAAGAAGAATTGTTGAACGCAAGCTAAACCTCAATAAAACTATCCATATGGAGCCGACAATCCTTGGAATTGGTGTGATGTCGAATAAAATGCTTGTTTTAAGCGAGCGCACAAACATAAATTCGGCGTCTTGTTAACAACATATTGGCATGTGCACACCGTTTAACAATACTTACCCCTTGCTAGAAGTCATATTTGTGAGTTCGTTATAGTTTTTGTCAAGCAGCGCTGTTTTCCGAGTTGTGAATTTGTCCAAAGTTAAAGAAGAAAAGACACGTACACACAGTACAATCAAAAGCAAACTAAAATCTTTGGTCTAAAAAACCTATTGCCATAAAATGAAATAGCAATCAATGAACCTTGAAAGAACTTCAAGAATGCATACATCACCTTTGAATTCAAATTCCAATGAAAGCGCGCAAAAGAATTGTTTTAATGAACTATTGTTACAACATAATGAAGTTCACCTGTTTAGGCCAGCGAACATCAAATTGGATTTTTTTCTGAACAATAAAAAATGATTGCACAACAAAAGGAATTTTTGTTTGTCCACTTTCATTAGCGTTAATCCGGCTCTGATTGACGCAAACATACGAGTTTGTTTGCTGATTTGAAGGCAATGTTTCGACATCCACAATCCTCAAAGCATAACGCCGATACTGCACACCGCACAACTTAATAAGTGTTCCGTTATCCGACTTGTACAATGAGAAACAAAGAAGCCTCCTTAAATAAGACAGTGTTTGTTAGGTTGCGTGGGCATAAACAGGTTTTTATTAACATACCAAAACTGTCCTGGCTCTGTACTATACAAATAACTAACTACGCGAATATAGTGGGATGTTTGTTCTCGTTTTGCGCCATTTTGTTTCAATGCAGAGTGCAAACACAAGCAAGCCTTCTGTTTCGCGCCACAATATACAACAGAAGTTCATTTGCTTTGCTTATTATAACCCATTGTAGGCGAAACCTTGGTGGATTATGCCTGCTACCCACAGGCTCCGTCGCAAGCCTAGAAAGATCTTTATTGTACAGTATAAATCCTTGATAAATCTCTGCAGGATATTAACAGCGGTTGGCGGCTATTATACAGCGGGAAAATGAATCAGTAAGAAATACTACGATTGTTCCCACAGCTCCTCCAACTGCGATAAAGGCAAACAACGCAGTTGGATTTTAGAACGAAATCCAAAGGTACAGCTAAAAATAACATATATACAATGTATAACTTGGGCGAGTCAAAAGACAAACAATGAGTTAAAACTGGGGCGGATCTTAGGAGTTCAGGGAGTTCGCTCGAACCCATGCTGTAACAAATCGATTTACAAAATATTCAAATTACCACTCTCTGTAAATAATATACCTTTTTCATTGAACACGAAACAACAATATTAACTATAGAAACTTGGATTGCAGGGATTTACAAGAGGACAAACTTGTTTTTTTGTTGCCACCAAATTTTGGTGCTTTCGTCTTCGGCGATCATTTATTCGAACCCTAATTATTTTAATCCTGGATGTGCCCAGTAAAATACACAGCGATGGAGTCACCGAAACATCTGATAAGACATTTATTATCCAACCCTTAACAAATGTCGTCAGTTGCATATTTTTTTACTCGTTCCGCGCGTTTTTCGTATAATAACAACTGAGTTGAATAAAACATTCAACTCTCCCTAATACCGACACCGTCGCGACTATAATCAGCTTTTCGTCTTCAAAATGACAATTCCCGTTAACCCTTTAAGCCCTAAGAGCGATCAGCATCAAATTTCTCCTTGTAATATTAATGTCTTATCAATCAAAAAGGTCATGAGAATTAAGGCCATGATCACACAAGATGAGTTCTCTTGATATCCAAACAATTTCACCCACTACTTCTAAAGGAAATGTACAGGACTAGATATCGTGTTTTCCTGATTATGGCCAGGGAAAATACAAAGAAAAAATCGCTACAATCAATCAATCAATCAATCAATCAAATCAATCCTTTATTTAGCGTGGTCGGTGAGGAAAGCTAAGAAATATTAACTAGAGACAAAATAACGGCTTAAAGGGTCAAAATTCTATAAGGATGGCATTTTGATGAACTGTAATCCACTTCCATCCTTGCAATCCTGCACTTTATCGCCAAACTTACTGCTTCTGTTTTGCTCTATAGAATCTCATTATCCAACTATGTTATATATGGAAATAAGCTAAGCGAAAATTTGATATTTCGGCAGGACAGTGTCCTCCCTTCAAGCTATAAAGTTATCCTACAAATTCTCTATTCCAAGGTCCCCATATCCTTCACAGCGGCACATACCCGTCATCATCATCATCATCATCATCATCATCATCATCATCATCATCATCATCATCATCATCATCATCCGTCGACTCAAACACGACATTTGAGACGGGCCCTGTGTCTGACACGCCACACGTCCCGATCAGCCAACAGGCTAGCAAGCTCTTCCCGAGACATTAAAATACTAAGCAACGTCTTTGCAGGCCGTCCAGGATCTCGTCTGCCATGCGTTGGTCCCCATACTACTAAGCTATACCCATATAGCTTTAATATATGAGAGTACCCCGCCAGGGGGGAGGGGTAAATGCTTTATTATACACTACATACCACCACAGTTGCAAATAACTGTTTAAATTCATGTTTTACTCACCGCTTTTTAAAAACAGGGTTTTAAAGTCTTACTGATACTTGTTAAACATTCCAAACATTTCCATTTTGATTACCTTTACCTCCGTTACGTAAGTTTCTGTGATTATTTCTGTTTTAGACTTGGAGTATAGCACTGTTGGGCTGCAAAAACCAAGACATGACATCACAGCATTCTTGCCATCAAGAATAGGAACTGCATGAAGCACATCTCCCTTGACTACTTCAAGGTTGTCATGACTGCAAATGCAATGTCACAAGGTTTGAGAGACATAATAATCTTCCATATGAAGGTACAGAGATGCTCGTCAGAAATTTTGAATTACTAAAAGAGACCAATCCGGGCATGGCTCGAGCTTTATTTGATCCTTAAGAATTATAATTGTAAAAACCAAAGACAAACAAGAGTTATGGCGATTTTTATGATAAAAAAGACTTTTTTTTGAGACATTTAAGTTGCAATTGATCTCTCTGCTTATGAGGGCAGCCACCAACACAGTATGACAATGTTATTTTCTTGTTCTTCATTTGTCACCCTAAACAATACCTTGATAGACACCCCCTCCCCCCCCCCCCACCTTGTTTTTTTTTAACACCTTCATTCTATGTCTAATAACTTATAAATTAAATCAAGAGAGTCTCATACTCAGGTAAAACTACCTGACATTATTAAATAGCCAGGCCAAGGGGATCTTATTATCAGGAGTACAATTTTTTTCTCTGAAAAGGTGGGCACAAAGTACATTCTTAATTCTACCTTGCATGCAATACTACAGACAATGCTGTGGAAGTAGAACATGATTTTTTTTTTTTTGGCAGACAGAAAATATTATTTTCTGATATTTCTTTTTCTAAATACAGTTGAGGAGAGTTGGGGCTTGGGATGATTGTTAGGAAAAACCTGTGGGGGGAGGGGAAGAGGGGACTCCCATTTGAAACACTCATGTCCAGAAATGCAGGCAAGTGGTTTTTTTTTTTAACAAGTACTTCATATTTGGCAGAGTTGTTTGTCGTTTTCATATCACTTCATATGTGACAGAATTTTGTTTGTTTTGGTGAACTTTTATAGGTGTGGACACTTTGTGATGCCAGTCATGGATAAGCATGCCCCCTCTGCTTGCATTTCTGGACATATCTCTATAACGATCACCAGTCAGTCCATGGAGAAAACTCAAATAAAACAGTTTAATACTGCTCAAGAGGCTTAATGACCAATTCACAACTTCACGAGCGTGCTAGCGCTAAGAGCTACGAAAGTGCACTCGTCAGCACATGAAAATACTGAAATATGATTGGACTAAAATATCATGCATGATGACATCACAATCTCATTTGAAAAGAAACCCCTCGGAGGTACCAATTCTTTCTGAAAAGTTACCCTGACAGTGTAATTTTTCTGGCTAAGTACCCTAAAAGGTGCCAGGATAACTCTGCCAGTGGTCATCTTTAAACACCCTTTTTAACCCCTAAGAGGCATGATGATTACCTGCATCACTCCCCAGGGGGGAGGGTGCAAAACAGAATGGAAAGCAGCAAGTATTTTCTTGGTATAAGATAAAAATAACAAAGGCAAGCCATGTGATCTACTGATTATCTGGTGCTGGAGGATCAGAGGGAGCTTATGTATTCAAAACTGAAGAAGAAAATATTTCATAATTTATTATGGGTACTTCCAAACTTTGCAGATGCATGTCCTTTGCAAAAAAATATTCACACGCGCTAGTTTTAAGAGTAATATGACAAGCCATTTATCAATAGAAAGCTTAATAAATGAAGGTTTGGATGAAAATATAATTTTAGGGATTTTTTCTTTTACAAACGGCCAGGAGACGATAAACTGCCAAACTACCAAGGGTATCGAATGCCATTGCAAGACCGAAATATCTGCACAAGTTATTCACAAGGGATCAATCAACAAAATCGCGCCAGTTTTTTTCGATATTCTGATTGGTTAGTGAGATATCTGTGTCTAAAGTTGGAGTAGCTAAAAACATGCAAGATGTGTTGCATAAATGGCTCCTATGGGAAAAATATTTCAATCAACATTTCCTGATATGCTTTTGTTCATAATAATCCCTGGAATGTTTTGTCCAAATTTCACAAAATCCTTCAAATACAAACATACCATACAGATTTAATTTGACAACCCTCGATTGTTTGGCAGTTTATCGGCTCCTGGCTGTTTATAAAAGAAAAAGTCGCTGAAATTATATTTTTATTGAAAACTACATTAATTTTAATAAGCTTTCTGGTCAAATAATTCTTGAAAATGGCGTGTGAACATATTTTTTTCCAAAGAACACCCACAAAGGTTTGGGAACAGCCTCAAAATTATTAACAAGTTAAATTCTGAGTTAAAATTTGACACTTAGCCTTGGATCTCGTAGCCTGCATAACTGGCAAGGAGAAAGTTTTCATGGCGAAGCTGCAATCATGAACAGCAAACACGTGAGGGAAAATAATCTCAGCTTACCTCCCCCATTCCTCTCAAGGCTTCACTTCTCATATTTATGGCTCCAGGGATGTAGATAATAGCTAGGAACCGGGAAAATTACCCAGCTGTGAACCTCATTTTTCCGGCTGTAAAAGCCAAGTGCAGCTTTAAAAGGACTACGTTTTTCTCTTTTTTACCCATCTGTCAGTTCTATTATTCCCGCCTATTAAAAACTGAATCTACATCCCTGGGCTCTGCCGCTAAATGTTGCTCCTTCACAGATGATCCTACCTGCAGCTACACAGACTAGAATCTTTATTGTATAATTAAAAAAATACATGAAAGTCAACTTCAAGTAGTCAAGACTTATCATAAAGAGAATGCTAATACATATACTGTGTTTACACTGGGCCAAAACAGATTTAGTCTGATTACATGTTTCTGATTCTGAGAACTGTATGTACATCAATAGGCAGTTTTGATCTGAGCATAAGGATGAAGGCTAGCTTGCTGCAAGGCCCTTCACTTCCACAGGATAAATACAACAGCAAATTTGAGCTTCCTTTGGTTTAGTTTTAAAGATGAAAATTACTGGTTAAATCAGTACTTGTTAAAATCAGTATACCAATCTACTATTTATAACAATTATATAATTAGAGCAGAATGAGTGATTCAGGACATAAAAGTGATGGGGAACTTCAGTGTTTATTTTTTTTACAGTGACCAGTGACCCTCAGGGGTTTACCTAAGAAAAAATTTAGCAGGCTAGTTAACAAACCCAGCCGGGTTTTCTGTGTGTGCCTTCAAAATCACCCCAAGTCTAAATGTTTTCTAGCAAAAATTTCAGCCTGTTATAAGTTCTCTTTCAGCTGGTGAAACTAGCTGGTAGCTAGCTCTTAGCTACCTGGACCCTCAGTGTGTTACACACACATACAAAGCAAATGCCCTTGACATCCCCAAGGGCAGTACTGGGGGTTTCAACTAACTCAGGGGTACATAATAAGTGGCACTGATATTGGGGAGGGGCGTGGGAGAAAAACAAGGTCTGAAGGGCCAAAAAGTTACTTTTAGTCTAACATTTTCCATCTGAGCCCCCATCCCCTTATTCACTCCACCCTCCTCTCTCCCCTTGCACTTCCCCTCCTCCCCCCCCCCCCCCCCCCCCCCCAATAATATGAAGTCTGGATCTGCCACTGTTGATCACTGTTCTTGACACTGTCCTGCTACACAAAATTTATTATCTTTTTTTCCATGTATAAATTTGTTTGTTTTTTGTTTCTGTCCCTGTGCACCACTACACCAGGACAGAACTTCAGTAACTAAGGCCTACCGTGCCGTGTTGGAGGTCAGAACAATGAAATTGGAATAAAACTATATTTTTATACAAACGCTTTCTATACAGTGTACCTACCTCTAGCTTCTTAGAACATTACAGTGGGTCCTTAAGGTGCAAAAACTGCCAGCTTTGGATTGAGCAACTCGGCTTTAGCCATAATAAGATTTGGCTACAACGTCTAGTACAACAACAATCTCGTTTAGTGCGTATTTCTTACATAACGTATCCATTGATAACAACAACGATACTTTCCGCTGACCGATCTGGGATCGAAACAACTGACATGGCACAGGCAGTTGAATTGCTTTATCCCAATTTGGTTGTTTTTGGCGCTTCGGGCCCTACAGGACGTCTAGTGGTACAACAGGCTTTACAGAAAGGTCATCTAGTTTCTGCTGTTGTCAGAAGTCCAGAGAAATTCGACATCAAGTACGTAAAACACTGTGATTTGGACTATACTGTACACATTTGGACGTTTCGTGATAACACCTTGAAGAAACAATTGTCAGTATGGATCACTGGTTATAATATAGCGTTCAGCTGAATGTTTGTTTAACCGTAATATAAGCTTAAACATTTTGTAGCCTGCGAGCAGGCTCTACTGATTGGATTAAGCGCGAGGATCGCCTGCGAGAACCCGCGAGTTCTATTCCGGTCCCCTCGCCAGCACATAACGCACTGCTTCGTTGCATTCGAAGACTGGTTTTTATCAACGTTTAATATTTTAAACTAAGTTGATAAGATTAACAAGCCCCCGCAAAGAGATTGAAAGGCAAACATTTCGAGCGCTAGCCCTTCGTTAATTCGTTCTAACGCTGTCTAACGAAGCACTACTGGGCTACATGTAGCGCTCGAAATTTTAGCTTTAGGATCTCTTTATGCAGTTGGTAGTCAATTTACCTTTTCAACTCACTTGATAAAACCAAGGGCCCTTTCATACGAGCCCGGTAACCGGGCTGACCCGTTAAGCGGGACAAGTTATTTGGTGTGTTCATTTTGAAAATTACCCGGGAAAATTTAGAGTAACGTAACCGACTGGGATGAAATTGTGTACGTGATAGTGTGCAGGAAAATATTATCGTGATTTTCTTTATTGTAATTCTGAAAATTCTTATATCTTTTAATACTTATTCAGCATCGAGAAATAATTTTTGATAGAAAAATAGGTCGAAATGATGCTAATCTCGTCCTTCTTGGGACGCATGCAGATTTGAAAATTTTCATCTCGGTAGCCGGACGGTTTTGCGTAAAGGTTATTTGCATTGTATTGTCACGCTTAAAAATCACGCAAGTCACGAGAAGGCCGGAATCAAATTATAAAGAACTACTAATGCTGTTCTGACCTTTATTTGCAGTGTCTTATAAAAATTAAATTATAGTTATTCTTCTTTGTTCTCTTACCCTTTGCACAGAGACTCTGTTATGAAAAATCTGAAAAATGCCCCTTAATTAGTAGCACACAGCCACCGAACTTCTTCCTTAATTAGTATGTTGTCAAACGACCTCAAAGTGCTCAAACAGCTTAAAACTTGAGTTGTTGCATTTCTGACATTTAAAATCCATTTTTTGGCCAAAGCACAAACTTTTTTTAATTTAAATGTACTTCTTTTGTCTTTTCTATCTTATTAGATAGGTTTGATTCAATTCAGTTGAAGGCAATTTGCACTTTTTATTGTGTTTGCACAATCCTTATCTTGTGTTGGGTGTCCTGTGTAGAAGCCAGATTGAATTCAACTTTTCTCTGTTTCGACGCCACTTTAGCCACCCCTCCCCCCCCCCCCCGGAAGATTCTTTTGTTCTTTTCGGGGCAAACCGGGTGGGAACTGGATAGGATAGGATAGGATAACTTTATTTAGACACGGTAAACTCATCAGTACAACTATAAAAACCTAATTAATACAAAATTATTGGACCATAACGCAAATCTACTTTCCGGCATCGCTGATGTTTACAGCCTGTGGCAACTCATTACCGATCCCACTGGTATTTACTTTGGTATCTCCCCGTACATTTTCACATACCTTCTTTTGTGCAAACGCATTATATTTTCTTAATTAATGGTTGATTACTACTAGTTGTACATATAATGCCATAGATAATAAAATATTGTTTTTCAGGCATGAAATCTTTTCACTAGTTGCGAAAAAAGTTTCTTTATTTCTCAGGGGTGGTGTAGTGGTGAGAGCACTCGCCTCCCACCAATGTGACCCTGATTCGATTCCCGGACTCGGTGTCATATGTGGGTTGAGTTTGTTGTTGGTTCTCCCTTGCTCCGAGGGTTTTTTTCCGGGTACTCCGGTTTTCCTCCCTCCACAAAAAAAACAACATTTCCAAATTCCACTGAATTCGATCAGGAATTCGAGGGCCATAGGTTTTTCAGTCTTTTGAGAGACTGTTATGTGTTACCCTCGTTAAACAAAGTCGATTTATGTTTTTATTTATTTATTTTTTTTATTTATTATATTTTATGTCTCAGGCATGAAAAGTTAGAAGTCATTAAAGGTGATATCTTCAATTCAGAATCCCTGATTCCCATTCTTGAAGGTAAAGATGCTGTGATATCATGCCTTGGTTTCCACGGCTCAAGCATCTTTCGACCCACTACACGTTACTCGGAGTCAATAAAATCAATATCATCTGCCATGGAAAAGTAAGTGTTCTGTATCCAGTTTTCTACCCTGGCTGCCAGAGGCTTTTCTTGCGTTTTTCTGGTCGTGACGTTGATGGGTTTTAACGAGTTATGCTGGCATTTTTGCGACCATCACTGAAACAAAAGCATGAAGCACTTACTAATGTGTTTGTATTTTATAGCAAAAATATACAGTCAAACGTCTCCTTACACCTCCATAGTACAGACACCGCTCTATTACAAACAGTTCCCTGGGTCCCGATGATTATATACCAAAATTCATACAATCCTTACCTCTATAATACGGACACCTCTATACTGGTGCGGACGCTTGGGTCTGTCCCTTTTATGTCCATATTAAGGTCGCGGGGGATACCTGGCCATGAATAAATTCATAAGGCAAAATTGTAGCAGGGGTGCCACTTTGAAAAACGTTATATCGTGAACGTTTGGAAGCCGATTTCGCTAAAATTTAACAGAGATATTGGCGAATAATGGAAGTGCATAAGGATTGTTTTTTTATTGAAGACATCGCGCTTTGCGGCAATGCTGTAGGCGACCAAAGTTATGTTTTTTAAAAACGTGGTTTTGTGTCCAAGTTTGCTCCTCGAGAAGAACACAAAGCAAGTTGATTTCACCACTCACTGGTCCGTCAAAACGTCTATTGTGTCATATCTGACTCAGATTTTTTGATTTCAACTTCAATTAAAAGTTATTAGCTTTTAAAGGAGTAAAATTGTCCATGTTAGAATTTGAAGCCTCATATCTTCCCTTTGAAAGCCTATTTAAAAATTTTGAGTCAGATATGACAATCTACAATACACCTAGTTTACCTCCCTGCAGTTTCAACTCATGAAATTCTCTATCCGCGCTGAATTCTTGGACACAAAATTGCTTGTTTTTACGCTTCCGAAGGCTTCCCGAGCAAACACGAATGCAAAATATATATATTTATGGTAATTTTGCTAATTTTAATCCACGGGCAGCTATTGTTAACACTTCATGCATAAAGAACAATGCGTTGAAAAATGTATTTTACCAGACAGCGCTTTGCACGTGCAAGTATTGATGCAGAAAATTCGTGAATATTTCGCGCATTTTCGCTATCAGCCGTCGCACTTCGTGCATACTCTTTTCATAAATGCATACTGATGAGCGGAACCTGTCCCCCCGCGACCTTAAGTTCGTTCGACCGTACCAATGCTTTTGGATAATGCTCCCTGCTCAGGCGTTTTCAGGTCTTCTAAGAGACGGCAGCAGTACAGTGGAACCCCGTTAATATGACCATCAACGGGTTATAAAAAGTTGGTTGTATTAAAAAAGGAAGAGACTTATAGCGCACATATCACATGTCCCATGGCGCTTTACATACACTTATGAGAATGAGATCGGACGTCAGCTTATGAAGGCGCCTCAGGCAGCCGCTATCAGTCCATTGTTGATCTCATTTTCCCCACCCTACCCCACCCATGAAGAATGTATGGCATTGAGTGTGGTCACAGCAAGGATATTTCGTCTACAACGGAGACAGGACCGCCATTTCTACGTGGTCATCCGAGCCAAGTGAAGGTCTAACCATTTACAGATGTCATAGCAAAGGCAGAACCTTCATCCTTAGTTATTTTAAGACCCTGAGTGTTGGTCCAGCCAGGATTCGAACCCGCGACCTCCCACATTGCAGACTGGCGCTTTATCAACTAAGCTCAAGACAATATTCCGTCGAAATATTTAAATTTAAATTTCGCTTACCTAATTCCATGTTATATACCCAAATGTCACCAAATATACAAGTAAGTTGAGTAAAAGGATTAAATAGAGAAAAACAAAACAAACAGTTTGGGTATAAAGTGCAGGATTACAAGGATGGAAGTGGATTACAGTTCATCAAATTTGATTTATTGACAGGCGGTCAAGAAATCAAAATTGCCATTCTGGTGGAATTTTGAGTTTTTCAGCTGTTATTCTTACTTGTGTTTCTTTAATTAGTTTATATTTCTTTGCTTTCATTGCATCTGGCAATTATTTCTTTCTATTTCAAGATAAGAAGGCAAGCTTTAAGCAAGCTCCTGGCTATACTGACCGATCAGATTAAGGGACTGTGCAATAATTATCAGGAGGCGGGGTAGGAAAATGTTAAGTAATACCCCCCCCCCTTCTAAAAGAGTGAATTTAGTTATTGCCCCCCCTGATCAGTCAGAAATTTTGTATGACCCCCCCTCCCCTCACATGCCTTTTATATACAAATACCCAGCATTTTTACTCATGCGCGAAGCGGCATGAGTTAAAATTCGCCCTTCGTTTTTCTTCGTGTCACGATTTTGCCTGCAAATTCATGCACGCATATTTTAAATTGTGCTCTTCCGGTTCATAGCTTTGCCATTTACACTTGGTGACTTCCGGCTACTCTCATTTCCGGTAAAACAGCGTTACTGAAGTGTCAAGACAGCATCTCCTACAACCCTACTTGCATAACTAATGTTCACGTTAGGTATATATAACAGTCAGAAGAATCACTGGCTTCATTGTGATACAGCCTTCATTTACAAAACATTCATTAGTAAACAACGTGGTTTGCAGGAACGATGACTGAATGAAAGGAGTAACTCTTCTCCATGTCGGACATCTTCTTATGGATATCATGAAACTTTCTTACGCATGCACATGAGTATAGGCTGTTTGCAGCCTCTTGTCTTAATATATACCCACCTGTTATTGCTACGAGGTGATGTTTGTTCCAGACGTGGATATACAGCAATACTACATGTTTACTTGTTGGACATCTTCATCTGGAACAAACGTGGCCTCGAAGCAGTGTTCAACAAAGCCATCCGATTCCACTTCTGAATCATTTGATTGCGAATCCGAGTTGCTTGCCATATAACTCATTTCCTCGTTAACGTTCTCTTGGGTTTCTCGTGGGATGCAAGAATGATCACCACGAGCGTACTGGAGAACTCGTGCAGCCAGTGCCACTTTACCTCCACTGATCTTAAGACCATGCTGGTTGAGGTACATCTTCAATCTGTTGCAATATGATTATCTATGTTGTAGTAAATTATGATTCTGGTGCAATTTTGTCTGCACTGGTTCAAATTTATTTTGAGCCAGTGCAAAATATTTGACTGAACTGGAGCAAAATATTTTCACCAGGGCAAAATATTTGCACTGGTGTATAACTATATTCAACTGTTCAAACGTTGTTGACAGTTCAAATTTAAAAAGCCAGAAACGCTTTATCACAATATTCGTCTCTATAGAGATAGAGAAGAATAGATAATCGTATTGCAACAGATTGAAATTGCAGTTCAGCCACAGAACAGATCATCAAGCCTTTCAGTGAGACCTGTAAACACTTGAAATAAAATATTAAGCCCCCCTGACTCTTGAGTGACTTATTTTACTTTGAGCTCCCTCCTATCCTTGCTTTAATTTTACTTTATGCCCCCCCACCCCCCCACCTGATAATTATTGCACTGTCCCTAACGATGTTCAGTCCTATCCTGTCCTATTAACAAGGTAGTCGTATTAACGCTTAACTCCCAAAAGAACCAGAAATCAAAATTCAAGACAAATCCCAAATTTCGTTTTGTAAAATACTGAAATACAAATGATACCATTTAAATAAAAAAGTACTGCCGAAGAGATTTCAATTGACTGGTCACACCGTAAGATTTTGTCAACAAACTCAGAAGTGAGAACTACACTACATGTCTTCATGATTGAAAGGGTTAAAGTGGGGTTCCACTGTATTAGTTTGTAAGACTTCACCGAAATCGGCCATGTTTTCGGCAGTATATTTTTACCGCAAAACGAGCATCATTCCGAGTGATCCTGGAGCATTATAATAACAAACTTGGACCACCATTGAGCAAAAGCATCTTACTGAGGGGAAAAAGTATAATTTGCATTGAAAAGCCTATTCGTTGATTGGCCAACGGCCAGTTCACGAAAGCGCATAAGGAAAACTTGCGGTACCCAGGGTATAAAGGCCCGATCAAACGGTGCATGATAGTTCAGCCTATTGAGATTTGAATAAAATTTTTCGAAAGATTGTATTGTGCAATTTTATGTTTTTGTGTTTGTTCATTCATTACATAGGTTGAAAAGCGATTTTATGTAAACAAAACAAGACTTGGATTTTATAGTAACTGTTCTAACTTTACTCGCGTCGCCTTATGCAAATATGTTTGTGTATTTTTTGCAATTTTGATTTCCAAATCAGTTTCTCGGGCAATTTTTGATACGCAACAGGTGTATTTTATTCGGAAATAAGTTATACAAGTTATTCAAGACCCAGAAAAAGTTGTTTTTGTCAACTTTTGTACGGTCAAAATGTACTGTGCAGACGGTCACGTAATTGTTTTTGAGAATTGCTAAAATTGAAAATAGCCGGGTCGTCAATTTTAATTATTGTGCTTTCGACCTTTCACCTTAGTTTAAGCTTGTCATCGGCATTCTGTTCAGAGAGCGACGCTGTTAGGCTCAGCCTATCTATATATATTAGTCAACGATACTAGATGATAGTTTGTGATCAAGTTTTCACCCAAACTATCATGCACCGTTTAATCGGTCTTAAGTTCTCGTTACAACGGGATAGACTGCAAAACAGTTCGTATTTCTGCGCGAGTCCACCGAAAAATGCGGCGATCGCTTAAGCGACGGAAAAGAACTGGAGAGAACGGAGAATACCGGCGCATGAGGCTCACGCGGATTGGGGCTTGGCGCCTCCCCCTCGAGCTTAAGTGGGAAAACCGACTGTTTTGCAGTCGACAACGGAGTAACGGTTATCGTATGGGGTATTGGTAGCGAAAAGTAAACTAACAGTGGTAGGATTACTAAAAACAAGCAGGTCTCTTCGAAAGAGATGGGGAGATTGGGGGACGTTAAATCCGCTTTTGGTTGCGTCCGTCTCCGTTGAGAAAATATTTGGATCAGAAGCAACGAGAATGTTAACGCTTCAAAATGTCACAGACGACGAAATCGTTTCATAATGAAATATATGCAAGAGTTATTGGCCAAGGATTTAGCCGGCGATTGGATGTCCCTTTGATAGGCCATTTCGAGTTGCCTTTAGCCTTTCTATCAAAGCGAGGCTAGGTGCAAACCCTTTCATATGCAAATAAGTTTTATTTGCATGTGAATGAAAACCCATTTTCATACCTAGCCTTGCTTTAATAGAGAGGCTAAAGGCAACTCGGAAATGGCCTATTTATCCGGGAAAGCAGCCTGAACGATCACACTGGTCGTGTTTTGTATTTAACAGGAGTAAACTGCAGAGAATAGTGTGTGTCACGTCGTGGGGAACTCAGAAGGAACCAGGAACTCCTAAACTTATGGAGTGGTTTTTAAAGCCGATTGGCGTGATGGCTGGGATCATTCATGATTTGGCGCTGATGGAAAAGATATTGATGGAGTTAAACCTCTGTTACACTGTGGTGCGTCCTCCAGGACTGAACAACGGTAAGCACAAGTAGTCATCGAGAGTTCCGTTTCTTAGTTCATTTTCACACTCACATTTTTAATTTGACAATGGTGAGCTATCTTTGTGCAATCAATTTTAGGTTGCTGGTGACGTATTGCTTTATTTAATGGAATGTTACTCCTTAACATAATACTGGGCTAGGAGGAGGGGCTGTGAGGCGGTGAGGAAGGGGGGGAGCAATTATTTCAGTCACTTCATGCTGTATGGCTCAGCTCTTCGATCAGGGGTCAATTTCATCAAACTTTTACAAGTGTAATTTACAAGTGTAGCCATTGTTTCAGAGGTTGAAAACGATAGCTACACATGTAAATTACAAGTGTAAAAGTTTTATTAAATTGACCCCTTGTTTATATATGGCTACCGGCGAGTATTATGCTGGAATTAGTCTCGCGATAGACTCGCATCGTATCCAGGAGGAATAACTGGCTTCATTCTCATGATCTATTTAACAAATAGATTCCATTTGACCGTGTGTCTGTTCAGTTATAGATCACAGATGACGTCAAAATGTGGTAAGAACAAAAAAGTGGCACACGAGCCGCAGGCGAGTGTGTCACTGATGTTCTTACCACATTTTGACGTCTTCTGTGATCTATAACTGAACAGACACACGGCCAAATGGAATCCATTTGTTTTATACAATGAACAGAAAAGTAAAGTAGCGCTCGACTGTTTGAAGATTTGTTCCAGTTTAGGTATTTTTCAAGTCGCCAAGAATATTTTTCGTCTTGGTTTCCTCTTTTTCTTGCTCGTAAACAGCTCTTGCTAAACATTTTTCGAGGCTTTCACTTGCTCAATCCAGAATAATCTCGCAAACATTTTCAAAACTGTGCGCCATGTTGGACAAAACAAAGCAAACAATTTTTCTATGACGTCAGCCGTGCGTCTGTACTCTGATAGATCATAGGCAACGACCAATCACAGAGCGCGTAGTATTCAGTTCATTGTATAAATGCTTATGTTTGTATGATTGCAATATGCATTGATATTATAATGACATATTAGATGCTAAACACTATTGGGATTAATGGGGTTAGAGCTAAACCTAAACAGAGGTGTATTTCTGCTTCACTACACAACAGACTGTAATTATATACCAATAGGTTTATTTTGCAGGTTTCGGCCGAGCACCGGGACTATTACAGCAAATAGTGCTACACTGAGCCTATACAGTATACAATATCTATAACTACATTATCCAATAATCGCCATCACAATAAAACACCTAACGGAGCTAAGCAACCACGCACAAAACCACTGTGGTTAGACGGAGGCCAGAAAAAACACCTGCCTTAAAAAACCCGTTGGGGAAAAATGACAGGAAATCTGAGTACGAACCAAAGCTCAAGCTCCAAACGGCCCATCCTACGAGGCTCTTAATTAATGCTCTAAGTTGCAGTTCGTATTCTTTCTTTCATTTAATAACAAAATAATTGATAAAGTGGGCGAGAAGCGGTGTCGGCCTAGAATGATCCACCACGTGCTATACAAAGCTTATATATTCCACAGTACTACCCATGATGCACCATCATCTAACAGGACCCAGGCCCTGTTGCTCTCGTGCCGCAGAAATATTACATTTCAGGCTAATTTGTAGCCACTCAAACGCCAGAAATTCCATATGGTTATATGTTCAGAAGCTCAATTGGAACTTGGGGAGGGTTTGGCTGAGGGGACGTCATAGGAAGGAGGCTTATTACGAAATCCGACTTTCAAAAGGGGGTGGGCTTATTAGAGTAAGTGGATTAATAGAAAGGGGGTGCTTAGTAGAGCTTTTACCTTACGTATTGTGATGATTTTCCAGATCCTGGCAAAGCTGACTACAAAGTAGTAGAAGGTCAGTTTGTTCCCAACGCTCCATGGTTTATTCCACGAGCTGATGTGGCAGATTGCATGTTATCTTCACTTCAGAGACGTGATTGGGACAGAAAGTGCATGGCTATTGGTGCAAGCAAGTGACATGGCATTTGAATGATAGCCCGGGTTGCTCGGTGATTGGTTAACACTTTTATAACCAAAAAGCCTTGTGGTCCCACCACAGTCGTTAAACGAAAGATATAGAAATAAATAGAGAAACTGTGTTCCACATATAGAGGGGTTACTTTCTATGGAAACTGTGATGCTGTGTCAGTGGGGGAGTGAAACAGGAAAATTAGTGAAAGGTTGCTAGTTATATCAGTATTCGTGACACCAACGGGGCGCTTATTCGAAGAAATACAGAATCAGATTGCGAATCAGATTGGCCCTAAACAACTGGATCACAAAACCCTATATTTGCCAGGACAGCTACTATCCTCACTTGGATCCATATGAAAGAGAATATATTGTCCAATGAAAAACTTTTCTTCACAAGCCAGACGTTCATAGTATAATACATTACTCTAAAAAAAACTACAGCTTCTACTTCCTTTGTGTTCTTGTAGGACGAGATCATTGTAAACCAACTCTGGAGGATGATATTTGAAATAAATATTCACAAAGGGGGTTTGTGCTTGTAATGAACTGTAAGTAATAGGATGCCGTGGTCCTTTGGTTACCACGGTAGAGTCTACCTTCTATAGCTCGGAAGGAGGTCGACACTTAGACTTTATTGTCAATAAATGTTCAAGTGTAAAAAAGAAAATATAAAATCCCCACCCAGGATTGAACGTGTGATCTCAGCTAGGCTTAGACTTACATAGCCTACCGTACCACAGTACCACCGTACCACCTAGCTTCTTGAGTTGTTTAGGCCTAAATTTAACTATATAAACTGCTAACCCCAACCTCAACTGAAAGCTAACCAGTTACTCCGTTATATAAGTCTCAATAAGGTGTCCGACTTCCTTCTGAGCTATGAAATCCAGACTCTTCCGGTTACCACATGTGACATTTAAAGGAACTATAAAAGTATATGTCATGGGAATTTTCATGTTTCTGGGTCAAAACTGCCTAAAATTGAAACTCACTACCTTTGTCAAACACGAAACGCCTATAGATGGTTTTCACTCACGTAACCTTCAGTCCTGTGGGACTCATATGACAAAGGCCATGGCGGCCATGTTGGTGCACATAACAAAAGAAGTTCATTAAAATTCTTTTGTAGGTGTGCACCAACATGGCCGCCGTGACGTAACGTGAAAACCACCTATAGAACACCAACAGGAAGATCTCAAGTGACTTTCTGGAGAGCGAATAAACCATAATCAGAGTTTTAGCGAATAGACCGTTTTCATAATTACGTCACATACTACAACTACCAGCATTCCTTGCGCATAGCGTGGGAGTCTCGCGCGAACCTTCGCGCAAAATATGTGAGCTTTAGCGGAATGTCTTAGACTTTCTGAAGAAGACGTGCCCGGGGAGTCATTTAAAGGAAAAGAACCAGAAGAAAAGTACTTTGCTTTTTTTAGATAAGCTGAGTTGATTGAAAAGCCTAGTTTTCAAGATAAGTTTTACGCCTTTCACGCGTTCGTGTTGTGACGCGTACGTGTTTATAGTTTCACGAATCGTGTGGCTTATAATTTTTGACAGTTTTAATTACAAGTTTACACTATATTTAGATACTGGGACGTATTAGTTTTACCTTCACATGACATGGTTTGCAATAAGATTTGTAAAAACTTTTATTCATAGTGGTTCGTGGTTTGGTTTTAAATTTTTATTTTCAATTTCTATTTTCGTATCGGACGTGACCGCCATGTTTATTTTGCCAGTGTTCGTGTTTTGCGCGAGGGTTCGCGCGAGACTCCCACGCTAAGCGCAAGGAATGTTGGCAGTTGTAGTATGTGACGTAATTATGAAAACGGTCTATTCTCCAAGACACAACACGATAGATAAACTTGAGGCCAATTTTTTCAAGTTGCAATCCATTTCCTTCCTGGCCATCGGCCATCTGTAGCTTAAGACACAGAGCACTAATGGAATAATTTTAAACAAAACTGAACGATTTATGTTTGGATTTCCACTAATATAAATGTGTTTTTGGGGCGTTTTAAAGTAACGCTAACAATGATGACATAGCCCCTTCAATAGACCCTTCTTCAAAATGGCGGCCGCAAATTTAAACGGCTTGAAATTAAACTAAGTGAAAAGTCTCAACCGCCAGAAAGAGCCGATTAGTTTTGTAATCGTACAACAGTTCATTAAGTCAGGGTTTATTTCACCCGAGAATATTGAAGATGAAAATTGACAAATTTACAGACGTTTATGTGCTGGGGGTTTTCGTCATACCGCCAATTTTCAGATCGTGATTTCGCGAGTGTAGTCCCTAGCAAGCTTGGTAAATAAGAGATTATTACACCAATTTTGTAAAGCTTAACTAGTGAGCAGCGCTTTCATGAACTTAGTTTGTTAAACTGATTTATTTTCTCATACGCGTTTCGTCCAACTATCGCGGACTTCATTAGGAAGTTTTACAAGTAACAGTTACATGCTTGTATTTAAATGCAACGTAAACCATAGAAGTTTTTCTGGAGCAAAAGCTAAATGTTTTGGCAAGGCGTGACTAAGGTGTAGCATGCACTGATGTGACATATTTATTTTTCGGAACCACGAGATTTAGTACTAAATCTGTGGTCCCAAAAAATAAATATGTAGGGAACGCGTAGGTGAAAATAAATCAGTTTTACAAACTTAAGTTCGTAAAAGTACTGCTCACTAGTTTAGCTGTACAAAATTACACGACTAGAAAAGAGAAAACACTGCACTAGAACTCGCACGGGATCTTTCGGGATGTTACCCGGTCTGCGGGTCTGATACTTTGAAAATATCGGACCGGTTGATATGAAGCATTCTTATTAGCCAATTGTAGTAGTCGACTATCTCAACCATCTAAGTCGGGTAACGATGTACAGTACGGCCAGTAAAATTTAGAGTCGTACCATCGGCCAAGCATCCGTTTACAAAGCTTTTTTCACATTAAAAATTATTAGTGGAAACGTTCGGAGGTGGCACAAATCAAATAAACGAATCAAATAAATATCAAGTTAGAAAATTCTCTTCGATAAAATTAAGCATTCGCTTCAACAAAAAAAATGCAGCAGATCAAGAAGCATTGACAATTTTCTGGAGTTACCGTGGCGTGCTATGTTTTTTTATTGTCGAATAAATAGGCAAAGATTGTAACGTGCAAACGACTTTTATCGGCAACTGTCTCATATAGTTTGATTAAGTACTTGCCCAGTTATAACTAAGTCATCGCTTCATGCAGTGGCCCTCGCTAAGTACAACTCGAATCTTTCGATAAAGCTGAACTTATTACTTCTTATTGGCCGTGTTTTCACGAACGATTTTTCAAGTCGCTGAGCGAGCGACAATCGGAAATCTCGTGAAAACAGTTGCTTGTCCAACTCGCTTAAAGTTAAGCGAGTCGGTGAACTACAATAGAATTCTTATTAAATTTAAGCCACCAAACCAGGTCGCTTAAGCTTGTCGGCAATTATTTTCGGCCAATCACATTTCGCCAGCGTTCAAACAACAAAGAAGGGCATTGTATTGTCGTTCTTTTGTGTTCTAATTTTCTATTGTTTTAACAAAAGAAAATATATCGCGCATGGTATAAGAAAAATGAATAAAGTTCTGTCCGTGAAAACGCACAAATTTTTTAAGCTGCTTAACGCGGTCAGTAAACAAATTACCTACAGGAATGTTAAGCGAGAAAAACCGCCACTTGGCTGTGTTTTCACGAGGCGGTTTTTCTCGCTTAACATTCCTGTAGGTAATTTGTTTACTGACCGCGTTAAGCAACTTAAAAAATTTATGCGTTTTCACGGACAGAACTTTATTCATTTTTCTAATACCATGCGCGATATATTTTCTTTTGTTAAAACAATAGAAAATTAGAACACAAAAGAACGACAATATAATGCCCTTCTTTGTTGTTTAATTGCCGACAAGCTTAAGCGAGCTGGTTTGGTGGCTTAAATTTAATGAGAATTCTTTTGTAGTTCGCCGACTCGCTTAACTTTAAGCGAGTTGGACAAGCAACTGTTTTCACGAGATTTCCGACTGTCACTCGCTCAGCGACTTGAAAAATCGCTCGTGAAAACACGGCCATTGTTCGACATCGTCCCCATAGCCTCCTACGCTTTCAAAGCGGTGCGCGGGATGGGCATTGAAACACAAACTCCAAAAATCGTGGTGTATTTGTCAAAACACGAAAAAAAGCAAGTGACACACTCAAACACCAACCCTGCGGTCTGGGCAGTACCTTAGGCATGCGCACAGCCATATCACCCTGGCAGTGGCAGCCATGGACAGCTGTTTCGTCCTGGTTAGGACTCATCAGCATGGCATAGCCAGGCAGGGTCTCACATAAGATCATCCTGATGAGTACTAACTAGGACGAAACAGCTGTCCATGGCTGCCACTGCCAGGGTGATATGGCTGTGCGCATGCGTAAGGTACTGGCCAGACCGCGGGGTTGGTGTTTGAGTGTGTCCCTTGCTTTTTTCGTGTATTTGTCACGCGGCATTTTCGGGGGATATTTCCAGCGATTGTCAGCCACGTTTGTTTATTGGTAATCTGAAACTGTTGTTCAAACGAAATGAAGACATTCCATCATGGTTTACTCCACAAAATACTCCAGGATTTTTGGGAGTATTTTGGCAGCATTGACTTGACTTGACTTGACTTGACTTGACTTGACACGACACGACACGACACGACAAGACAAGACAAGACATTTATTATCATAATTATCGGCATGTACAATTTCTTGGTACGCAGTTAGCAAAAAAGACGATAGTCGAGGCTTGCCAAATTAATTCTATTACAAATCAGATATTACAAATAATAAGTAAAAAGCAAAGGAAAGAAAAGAAGAAATATGTGTAATAAATTCAAAGCAAGAAAATCTGTTTAATGCAACCTGTGAAAGAAGCTAAGGTTTAGGATTTCGCGATTTTATTTCTTGTATTATCATGGTTGTATCAAGGTAATCATCTTTGTCTTTTAATATTTCAAAGAACACACTGATTAATTTGCGTTTAAACACATATTTAACTATTATAGCGCTCAAGCTTGCGTGATATCGCCTAATTCTTAGCCGGCGAGGCCGTACAAGCTTGAGCCCAATAATAGTTTTATAATTCAACACATTGATAACAAAGCACAGTTTGAAGAAAAAAATATCGTGGTCGGTCCGTCATTTTTGCATTCTCTTGTCTATATACGAAATTTACCGCCATCGTTGTATATACGTTATGTAGACATAGCGTATATCGATAACTTTTTTAAAATATTTGGGCAGTGTATGAATGTGTTGAATTATAATTTGACATACCTCTCATTCTACCTGGTATCTCATTCCATAATTTAGCGCCAAAAATTGGGACGGCTTGTCTTAGTTTTGTCTTTTGTCTTACTTGTCCGGGGATTTCTACGATGTTGGCTTAGTGTCAAGTTGTATTGGTACATCTTAGGGGGAGGGGGGGGGGGAGTGAAATAAACAGAAGCCACGGTAATAGGTCAATAGAACTGCGGAATAAATGCACAAGGTTTGACTGTAAAAAACTATTTTTTGCAACAATTCACAAGCGATTGTACAGCGGTAAGATGATCCTTAAAGGCGCACTGTCACCTATTTTTAGTATTACTTTGAAAAGCCAAAAAACATATTCGTTTCAATGGAAACCTTAAAATAATGGTCCAGTTTTGTTAACAAATACTCTACCAGTACACAGAAACTAGTATTCGTTATCTTTGGCTGCGGATGGCTAGGATGGAAATGGATTGCAACTTGAAAAAATTGGCCAATTTTTTCAAGTTCCTCCCAAGAGTCGTGGAAAAATCGCAGAACAACTTATTTCCTTGAAGAAATCACTCGATATTACCTTCTTTGTGTTCTAAAAGCAATTTTATGTTTGAGCAAAGGTACTTTGTCATATATTTATTGTATTTTGACTTTGACCAAAACACAGCAAAATCTGCGAGACAATGCCCCTTTAAGAATTATAATTTTAAAAACGAAAGACAAACAAGAGTTATGGCGATTTTTATGATGAAAACTGGACATTTTTTTGAGACATTTAAGTTGCAATTGATCTCTGCTTTATGAGAGCGGCCACCAACACAGTATGACAATGTTATTTTCTTGTTCTTCTTTTGTCACCCTAAACAATACCTTGATGGCTTAAAATATTTGCGTTCCCTCCTGAATACCCTAAGTGATACCAAAATCCATAATTTACACCCCTAAATGAGATGACCAGCATCCCTGTACCTTATATATATGTGGGACACCCCTCCCTGTTTTTTTTAAACACCTTAATTCTATGTCTAATAACTTATAAATTAAATCAAGGGTCTCATACTCAGGTAAAACTACCATACATATGATACATTGTTAAATAGCCAGGCCACAGGGATCTTATTATAAGGAGTATTTTTTTTCTCTGACACAAAGTACATTCTTTCTTTTTTTTCCACATATTTATTGCCATTATTTTGCATACAAAAATGTTTACAAAAACTCCCATTATATAGATATTTATATATTCTAATGTACATGTACAGTAATTATCCTACACATGCTGACTTACCTATGATCTAGTTGTTATTTATTATGTACAAATGCCATCTAGCCTGAATTTTTTTTTAAGTACATTCTTAATTCCACCTTGCATGTAATACTACATACAGTGCTGTGGAAGTAAAATTATTATTTTCTAACATTTCTTTTTCTAAATACAGTCGAAGAGAGTTGGGGCTTGGGATGATTGTTAGGAAAAACCCTGTTGGGGAAGAGGGGACTCCCATTTGAAACACTTATGTCCAGAAATGCAAGCAAGTTTTTTTAACAAGTACTCCATATTTGACAGAGTTGTTTGTCGTTTTCATGTTACTTCATACATGTATGTGACAGAATTTTGTGTGTTTTGGTGAACTTTTATAGGTGTGGACACTTTGTGATGCCAGTCATGGATAAGCATGCCCCCTCTGCTTGCATTTCTGGACATATCTCTATAACGATCACCAATCAGTCCATGGAGAAAACTCAAATAAAACAGTTTAATACTGCTCAAGAGGCTTAATGTACAATTCACAACTTCACGAGCGTGCTAGCGCTAAGAGCTACGAAAGTGCACTCGTCAGCATGTGAAAATACTGACATATGATTGGACTACAATATCATGCATGATGACATCACAATCTCATTTCAAAAGAAACCCCTCAGAGGTACCAATTCTTTCTGAAAAGTTGCCCTGATAGTGTAATTATTTTTCTGGCTAAGTACCCTAAAAGGTGCCAGGATAACTCTGCCAGTGGTCATCTTTGAACACCCTTTTTAACCCGTAAGAGGCATGATGATTACCTGCATCACTCCCCAGGGGGGAGGGTGCAAAACAGAATGGAAAGCAGCAAGTATTTTCTTGGTATAAGATAAAAATAACAAAGGCAAGCCATGTGATCTACTGATTATCCGGTGCTGGAGGATCAGAGGGAGCTTATGTATTCAAAACTGAAGAAGAAAATATTTAACATAATTTATTACGGGTACTTCCAAACTTTGCAGATGCATGTCCTTTAGCAAAAAAATATTCGCACGCGCTAGTTTTAAGAGTAATATGACAAGCCATTTATCAATAGAAAGCTTAATAAATGAAGTTTTGGATGAAAATATAATTTTAGGGAATTTTTCTTTTACAAACGGCCAGGAGACGATAAACTGCCAAACTACCAAGGGTATCGAATGCCATTGCAAGACCGAAATATCTGCAGAAGTTATTCACAAGGGATCAATCAACAAAATCGCGCCAGTTTTTTTCGATATTCTGATTGGTTGGCGAGATATCTGCATCTAAAGTTGGAGTAGTTAAAAACAAGCAAGATGTGTTGCATAAATGGTTCCCATGGGAAAAATATTTTAAATATCAACATTTCCTGACATAGTTTTGTTCATCATAATCCCAGGAATGTTTTGGCCAAATTTCACAAAAATCCTTCAAATATACATACCCTATAGATTTAATTTGACAACGTGCCTTCGATTGTTTGGCAGTTTATTGGCTCTTGGCATTTTATAAAAGAAAAAGTCGCTAAAATTATATTTTTATTGAAAACTACATTAATTTTAATAAGCTTTCTGGTCAAATAATTCTTGAAAATGGCGCGTGTACATATTTTTTTCCAAAGAACACCCACAAAGGGTTGGGAGCAGCCTCAATATTATTAACTAAAGAAGTTAAATTCTGAGTTAAAATTTGACACTTATCCTTGGATCTTTATAGCCTGCATAACTGGCAAGGACAAAGTTTTCATGGCAAAGCTGCAATCATGAACAGCAAAGAGGTAAGGGAAAATCCCCCCCCCCCCCCCCCCCCCCCCACGATTCCTCTCAAGGCTTCGCTGCTCATATTCATGGCTCTGCCGTTAAAATGTTGCTCCTGCACAAATGATCCTACCTGCAGCTACACGGACTGGAATCTTTATTGTATAATTAAAAAATACATTAAAATTAACTTCAAGTAGACTTATTGTAAAGAGAATGCTACATATACTGTGTTTCAGTACACTGGGCCAAAACAGATTTAGTCTGATTACATGTTTCTGATTCTGAGAACTGTATGTACATCAATAGGCAGTTTTGATCTGAGCATAAGGATGAAGGCTAACTTGCTGCAAGGCCCTTCACTTCCACAGGATAAATACAACAGAAAATTTGAGCTTCCTTTGGTTTAGTTTTAAAGATGAAAATTACTGGTAAAATCAGTACTGGTTAAAATCAGTATACATGTGCCAATCCACTATTTGTAACAATTCTATAATTAGAGCAGAATGAGTGATTAGGGACATAAAAAGTGGAGGGGAACTTCACTGTAAATGTTTTTCTCAGTGACCAGTGACCCTCAGGGGTTTACCTAAGAAAAAACTTAGCAGGCTCGTTAAAGGGGCTATGTCGGGAGGTGTCATGCAAGCTACAATCTTGAAAAACATCTGGTGGCTGTTTTTCAAGTTTACGCCATCATCATCAAATCCATTCAATCCTGCAGTGCTGTGTACACCAAATGGTCTCAGGTTTTTCACATAAGTAAATAATGTATTTGTCTTGATTTTAGCCTGGTTATTTTTCCAATTCTGAAATCGTAGAGCTAAATATCTCAATATGTACGAGCGGTGATAGAAATCACTTGACCATGGAATGTCATGGACTAAGGTTCTTCTCTGTTGGCTAAATATAGTACACTTCAAATTTTCAAAAATTTAAGGTGGCTCTGAACACCTACAGAATTTTTTTAAACTCTGCCAAAAGTTGCGTCTTATCTTATTGATCAAAATTTGACAATTAAAAAATGGGGTTCACCAAGTCATTTTTGAGTTATTAACACTTAAAGCTAAAATTAAGGGTATTTTTAGCATGTTATACTGTTGCTATAGTAACATATTGTGTCACAAAAATGATAACAACGTGTTCACCAATCATTGGGCATTCGTTTGATATCATGATTGTAGCATCAGCTGATAAAGAATAGTTATAATGACCCATCAAATTCTAAGTCTTGAAAAGTGCTGGAAACTGTTGGGAGCCACCTTAAATCAAAACAAGCAATAGCTCTTGTGTATGTGACCACTGGTTCCGTTTCGAGTCCTGTTTCGTATCAGCGAACAAAGGAGTTTTGACAGATAAGAGTGTAAATTAAAGTTACTAAAATTAGGCAAAACCTCGCAACATAGCCCCTTTAACAAGCCCAGCTGGGTTTTCTGTGTGTGCCTTTAAAATCACCCCAAGTCTATAAGTTTTCTAGTGAAAATTTCAGCCAGTTATAAGTTATCTTTCAGCTGGTGAAATTAGCCGGTAGCCAGCTCTTAGCTATATCCCTGCGACCCTCACTGTGTTCTGCACACATACAAAGCAAATGCCCGTGACATCCCCAAGGGCAGTACTGGGGGTTTCAACTAACTCAGGGGTGCATAAACAATGACACTGATATTGGGGAAGGGCGCGGAAGAAAAACAAGGTCTGAAGAGCCAAAAAGTTACTTTCGGTTTAACATTTTCAATCTGAGTCCCCATCCCCTTATTCACTCCACCCCTCCCAAAATTGAAACAATGAAATTGCCATCCTTTGGGAATAAAACTACATTTTTACGCAAACGCTTTCTATACCTACCTCTAGCTTCTTAGAACACTCCAGTGGGTCCTGAAGGGGCGAAAACTGCCAGCTTTGGATTGAGCAACTCGGCTTTAGCCAGAGTTAAGAAACTACTTTATCCTTTGGCTGCAACTCATTTGGTGCATATTTCTTACATAACGTATCCATTGATAACAACAACAATACTTTCCGCTGACCGATCTGGGATCGAAACAACTGACATGGCACAGGCAGTTGAATTGCTATATCCCAAGTTGGTTGTTTTTGGCGCTTCGGGCCCTACAGGACGTCTGGTGGTACAACAGGCTTTACAGAAAGGTCATCTAGTTTCTGCTGTTGTCAGAAGTCCAGAGAAATTCGACATCAAGTACGTATATTAAAACACTGTGATTTGGACTATAGTGTACACGTTTCGACGTTTCGTGATATTTTTAATTGTTTTAACACCTTGAAGAGAAAAATTGTCACTATGGATCACTGGTTAACAGCTGAATGTTTGTTTAACCGTTATATAAGCTTAAAAATTTTTAGCCTGCGAGCAGGCTCCACTGATTGGGTTAAGCGCGAGGATCGCCTGCGAGAACTCCTCGAGTTCGATTCTATTCCGGTCCCAGCACATCACGCACTGCTTCGTTGCATTCGAATTGGTTTTTATCAACGTTTAATATTTTAAACTAAGTTGATAAGATTAATGAGCCACCGCAAAGAGATTGAAAGGCAAACGTTTCAAGCGCTAGCCCTTCGTCGATTCGCTCTAACGAAGCGCTACTGGGCTAGCGCTCGAAATTTTAGCTTTTTAATCTCTTTTATGCAGCTGGTGCTGGTCAATTTACTTTTTCAACTCCGTGGATAAAACCAAATGTTCGTCTTTCACTCCCCCCACCCACGCAACAACACAGTTTGCTTAGAAATATTAAAGGGCCTTTTCATATGAGCCCGGTAACCGGGCTGACCCGTTACTTTTTGTAAGCGGGACAAATTATTTGGTGTTTTCATTCTGAAAATTACCCGGGAAAATTTGGTTACCGGCCCGGGATGAAATTGTGTACGTGACAGTGTGCACGAAAATATTAACTCGTGATTTTCTTAACTGTAATTCTGAAAATTCTTATATCTTTACTTATTCAGCATCGAGAAATAATTTTTGATACAAAAATAGGTCGAAATGATGCTAATCTCGTCCTTCTTGGGACGCATGCAGATTTGAAAATTTTCATCTCGGTAGCCGGACGGTTTTGCTTAAGGTTATTTGCATTGTATTGTCACGCTAAAAAAATCACGCAAGTCACGAGGAGGCCGGAATTAAATTATAGAGTGTTTTCACTGACGTCATATCAAAATTCAGGAGCAGTTTTCGATTCTAAAATGTATATGGAATTGTAGAGAGTTTAAAACTACACATCTGGGCCAAATTTTGAAGCGCAAGAGCATTTCATTCAAGAGTTCTAGGCGAATGAGTATAGACATTTTTAGAAAGAAATGTATGGAGCGGCCATCTTGGTGTCCCACTTAGGGGCACCAACATGGCGGCCAAAAATTTAAAGACTTTAAAGTCTTAATAACACCAAAAATCTCATCACAAAATATTGTATTCACTATAAGAGGTATGAAATCGGCTTATAAGCATCTATAAGTCATTAATAACTTTCAACTAGTTCAGTGTTGTTTATTTTCACGGCTTATCTGAAATAGCGTGACGAATTGCGTGACACATTTACAACCTTTATAAATCGAAAACAAAACATCTTTAAAACCTGAAACTTTTTGTGAAAGATTATAACACTTGTATTCACATACCATGTTAGAAACAGCTTTGTAGGATGTATACTTTAGATTTTTTAATTTTTATGACGTCATGTGAAAACACTCAATAAAGAACTGCTAATGCTGTTTTGACCATTATTTGTAGTGTCTTATAAATTATTGCTATTTTTCTTTGTTATCTTACCCTTTGCACAGAGACTCTGTTATGAAAAAATCTAAAAAACGCTTGTTGTCAAACGACCTCAAAGTGCTCAAACAGCTCAAAACTTGAGTTGTTGCATTTCTGACATTTAAAATCCATTTTTTGGCCAAAGCACGATATTTTTTTTCGATTTCAATGTATTTCTTTTGTCTTTTCTCTCTTATTATATGGGTTTCATTCAATTCAGTTAAAGGCAATTTGCAGTTTTTATTGCGTTCGCGCAATCCTAATCTTGTGTTGGGTGTCCTGTGTAGTAGCCAGATTTAATTCAGCTTCCCTCTGTTCCTTTGTTTTGACGCCACTTAAGCCTTCGAAGATTCTTTTGTTCTTTTCAGGGGCAAACCGGGCGGGAACTGGTATTTACTTTGGCATCTCCCCGGACGTTTTCACATACGTTCTTTTGTGCGAATGCATTTTCTTAATTAATGGTTGATTATTACTAGTGTACATATAATGCTATAGATAGTAATGATGCCACAAAGTAAAATATTGCTTGCATGCAGAAAATCTTTTCACTAGTTGGGAAAAAAGTTTCTTTATTTCTCAGCGGTGGTGTAGTGGTGAGAGCACTCCCCTCCCACCAATGTGACCCGGGATCGATTCCCGGCCCGACGTCATATGTGGGTTGAGTTTGTTGTTGGTTCTCATCCCTGCTCCAAGGGTTTTTCTCTGGGTACTCCGGTTTTCCTACCTCCACAAAAAAAAACATTTCCAAATTCCAACTGGATCTGGAATTCGAGGGCCACAGGTTTGTCAGTCTTTTGAGAGACCGTTATGTGTTACTCTTGTTAAACAAAGTCGATTTATATATTTATTTATTTTATTTATTCTATTTCATGTCTCAGGCATGAAAAGTTAGAAGTTATTAAAGGTGATGTCTTCAATTCAGAGTCCCTGGTTCCCATTCTTGAAGGTAAAGATGCTGTGATATCATGCCTTGGTGTCCACGGCTCAAGCATCTTTCGACCCACTACACTTTACTCGGAGTCAATAAAATCAATATCATCTGCCATGGAAAAGTAAGTGTTCTGTGTTCAGTTCTCTACCCTGTCTGCCAGAGGCTTTTCTCGCATTTTCTTGGTCGTGACGTTGATGGGTTTTAACGAGTTATGCTGGCATTTTTGCGACCATCACTGAAACAAAAGCATGAAGAATTTGTAGATGTAGAAGAATAATGGTAGCACTAGTTTTACCAACGTGTTTGTATTCTATAGCAATAATATACAGTCAAACCCCTGCTTACAGACACCTCCATAATACGGACACCTCTACATCACAGACAGTTCCCTGGGTCCCGATTATATACCAAAATTCATACAATCCTTACCTCTATAGAGTAGTTTTCAATAGACGATATTCGTATTCTCGGTATTGAACTAGAACTAGCTTGCAGACGAGGTTAATGCGGGGGATTCTTTACACATGCAAATATTTTTAATGATATTCCCCCGCATGCGCCTCCATTGTAAGCTAGTTCCAGTTCAATTTGAGTGTCGTAAAACCAAAAGCAAAGTAATTACTCTGACCAATCACAGCAGTCGTAAACAATCCAATGAACCAATCAGAGCTCGAAGCAATTACATGTCGGCGGCGCTAAGCGCGGGAAAACACGTGCAAGCAAGTCACAATTGGTTTTACTTCTGATTGGTCGAGAAAGTGGCGCGAGATTTTTTACCCAATCACAAAGTGTAGCAATGCAAAACTAAAGCAATTGTGTAATTACTTTCGACACTCAATGGAAAACTGCTCTAACACGGACACTATACTGGTGCACACGCTGGGTGTGTCCGTATTAAGGAGGTTCGATCGCACCAATGCTTTTGGATAATGCTTCCCGCTCAGACGTTTTCAGGTCTTCTAAGAGACGGCAGCAGTACAGTGGAAACCTTATATAACCATCAACAGGTTATAAAAAGTTGGTCTTGCTAAACACAATATCCCGTTGAAATATATTAATTTCGCTGACCTACTTTCCATGTTTTATTGCCAAATGTCACCAAATATATGTTGTAGTTCAATTTTATACTTGGTTCAATTTTTAGTTTCGCTTGCTTTATATTCATCATTATAGCGGAGCTCTCGCGGGCCGAAGGCCCGCTTGCGGATCTCCATACCCATAGTATTCATAGTAGAACCTAGACCTTCTCAGAGTCCCATCCAATACTAATTTTCGATCAGTTAAGTTCTTCGTTGGAAAGGACATTTTCCCATTTGCAGCGCGGGAAATTTACCGGTGGATTTTTCCACCGGTGACGTAAGAAGCATATTAGCCAATGAACAAGCAATTCCTGACGTCATGGGCTTGCACGTGGTCAACACACTGAAAAATCGATCTTACTCAAGCAAAAATATCAAATTTTACACAAAATGGTTGCCGCGCTCGCCATGTACTTGGTTTTCAAAACTGTAGTTTCGAATTATCGGAGTAATAGCACACATTTAAAAATTTAAAATGTAAATAAAACGTTTTCAAGAATATCCAGTTGCCGCTATAGTGGAAAAAGAAGCGCTTCAAGCGATTAAATTTTTTTTCGAGAAACTTCGTATGTTTATATCAATGCGGGACGATATTTCTTCTTCGGAAGGCAGAACCGAAGAAGCGGAGTTTTAAAGAATTTTCAAGCAGCCAATGGACATTACGGTAAAATAAATTACATTTTTCGATGGGAATTTATGTTGATATCAAATTTGTGATTGACTTTTACTTTTTCCTTGCGTTTTCGTTAATTTTTGAGAAATGTTTATAAAACGGACGCGGTACGCGTTTTGCTTTTAAAGATAAACTAAAGGATATTTGAATAACATTTTTCAAAACAAGATTTTGCTGACCTTTTTTATTTAGTTCATTTATTACATAGGATGAAATGCGATTTTATGTGAAAATAAGACTTGCGCGCATTTTATAAGTAGTTCTAACTTCACTCGCGTCGGTCGCCTTATGCAAAGATATCTGTGCATTTTATGCAATTTTGATTTCCAAATCAGTTTCTCAGGCAATTTTTGATACGCAACTGGTGTATTTTATTCGGAAGTTAGTCATTCTAGCTATTCTAGACTGAGAAAAAGTTGTTTTACTAAGCTTTTTTGCACTGTAAATCTACTGCGCAGACGGTCCGCGTTTTCATACCGTTTTTGAGAATTGCTAAAATCGAAAAATAAGCCCGATCGTCAAATTGTAACAAATCTTTTAAAGTGCCGCCATAACTGAAAGTGCTGTTTTGTTTTCATATCTGAACATCAGATATGAAATAATTAACAAACATGGATTTTTATACGTGAGCTATCGAGTATGGCTTGTCCAAAGTTAAACATGACGCCTTGAAAGGGGTAAAGAAAACTGTGGTAGAGTGTTCAATATTTATCGGCAAAGACGTGTTTCTCTGAAAACATTTTGTGTTTTGAAATTGTACGTTATGTCATCGACTGGATTAGGATGTAGTCCTATATATTAACATCATTCAAAGACAGTTTGTATCATTAAACTCATTGAACGATCCGTGCTCCTTCACGGGAAATAAACTTATATTCTCGAGGCATGTTTATTTTTTCGTTTATAACTATTCGGCTTCATTCAATTGGGTGACCATTTTGTGTTTTTTTTTTTATTTTGCAAAGTAGCCAAAATGTCTTGTATTGTTTGTATTGTGATCAGTTACTGTTTTTCTTCGCTTTTCAGCCAAGAAAACTTTGACAGCGTTGAAATTTTCCCTTGCTGACTCTACTTTCTTCGCCAAAGTCGCAGTCTTGTCGTTACAAGCATGCTGTCTTGACAAAGTCATTCTGACAAGTATTGAACCAAGCACTTTTTCTACGCTCTGCTTTTTTGGGGTCGGCGAATGAAATAGCTTCCGGCGGTTACCCGAGATTTGGACTTCTTCGCATAAGATACACATTACTTCTCATAATCTTGGCGAGAGAACAACCTTACAAAAGGTTTTCTTAGTAGTTGAACTCCCGTCCGACGCCATTCGAATTCGCGATGACCGCGCGCCGAGCGCGTGTAATTTGCGACGTGTCAATTATTTTTTCGCGCCAAAAATTACGCGTCTGATTCAAATTGTTGCAAGTGAAACAAGTCGTCCTTCGCGACTTAATTTCCTCGCGCAAATGTATCGCTTTTAAAACTCGACTAAAAAAAATAAAGCGAAGGTCGACTTGTGGCAAGTCTAAGTCGAGCCGTGCCCGTCATTTTTTATAGTCATGGCTAGTGGAATGTTTCGCGGGCGCGAACTCGCGCAGGGTTAGCTCGAGGGCGCATCCGTCGCGTAGGGCTAGCTCGCGGGCGCGTATGACTTTGCGCAACATGCGTGTACGACGTCGCGCAACATTCAGGATCTTAGCAATTTTGAAACCAAAGCGAAGCTTTGTTTTATGCGCGCTTCCCGCGGCTACACGGCCAATGTTACGTCAGCTTCAGTAAACACTTTTGTTCTGTTTTGCGGAGAAAACAGTTTGCAAAATTGTTTTACCCTGCATTTTTTCACGGTTTGCTACTCGAGACAGTTTTGGAGAAATGTTCATAAAACGTGCTCAAATTCAGTCGGATTGACATCTTGAATTTCGCCATGTCCTCAGCCAGACAGCTCCTTGATGCGCTAATAGTACACTTTTTGCTTTTAAACATAAACTAACGGATATTTGAATAAAATTTTTCAAAAGAAGATTTGTTGTCCATTTTTATGTGTTTGTTCATTCGTTACATAGGTTGAAAAGCGATTTTATGTAAACAAAACAAGACTTGTATTTTATAGTTCTAACTTCACTCGCGTCACCTTGCGCAAAGATGTCTGTGTATTTTTTGCAATTTTGATTTCCAAATCAGTTTCTCGGGAAATTTTCGATACGCAACTGGTGTCTTTTATTCGGAAGTTAGTCATACTAGTTATTCTAGACCGAGAAAAAGTTGTTTTTGTGAGCTTTTGTGCAGTCTAAATGTACTGCCCAGACGGTCGCGTTATACTGTTTTTGAGAATTGCTAAAATTGAAAAATAGCCCGGTCGTCAATCTTAATTCTTATTTTTCTTGTGCTTCCGACCTTTCACCTTAGTTAAGCTTATCATCAGCTTTCTGTTCAGAAAGCTCCGCTGTTAGGCTAAGCCTATATATTTAACTATTATAGCGCGAAAGCGCGCGTGATATCGCCTAATACTTAGCCGACGAGGCCGTAGGCCGAGTCGGCTAAAATTAGGCGATATCACGCAAGCTTGAGCTATAATTGAGCTATAATTCAACACATTGATAACAAAGCACAGTTTGAAGAATTAAATATCGCCGACAAGCCTTTTATTTCAAATAAAAGCTTACAGATGTTTTACCGCGCGAAACTTGCAACATTACACAGTTCATGAATGAAAGTGGCGCCTTTGTCAATATTGTGCAAGCTTGAACACTATATTAAACTGTTTTATAATTCAACACATTGATAACAAATCACAGTTTCGAGAAAAAAATCATTGAGATATACAACCTTTCATTAAGTAAAAAGGCTAATTACAATATTTTACCTCGCACCATTTCTTAAACAACAAGCAATGAATGCCGAAACTTTTGCCAAGCTAAAATTAATTTAGCGTACACAATCAGTGACATCAGTTGACAGTTTCTACGAAGAGCTGTCGTCTACTCAAAGAACGGGACAGAGTAGTGACTACAGGAATTAAAACACAGTAAAATGGCATAGAATGTCTTAGTTACAAGTGTTTCGTATCTTAAAAAGTTCAATTCAGAATCAAAACAAATTGAACAAACACACGGTTACGAACCTAAACATAGCGGCGAAAAGTCGGAAAGAACTGCAGGCGTGGACAGTAAGCTTACAAAAATTCACAGCTAAAGGATACAAGAAACGGTTAAAACATCGTACCTGTAGTTGATTTGGCTTTTTAGTCCCTTCCATAAGCACCAAATTTTCAAACATCGAAGTACGAGCTGAGTCGATCAATGTTGTTTACAAACTTGGAATGCTCGTTTTTTAGCTCCCACAGCCGTAATGACGAGATCAGAAACTTTTCTGAGGAAACATCAAGTCTATATCATATTCCAGAGGTGATTACCAAAGGAATTTCACGAAAATTGTGCTCCTTCATTCACTTCTTGTCGAGCGGTTAAACTTTGAACCAGTTTTTTTCAGCTACGCCAAGAAACAACACTGCGACCGCGACAACGCGAAAATTTCGCGCCTTTTTTGTCCAATCATGTGAACAGTATTTTTCTCTTTTCTTTTCTTCTCTTTTTTTCTTTCTTTTCCCTTTTTATCTCGTTAATGCGCTTGCGCATTAAGCGAGATTTCGGAGTCGAGTACTAAAAAGGGACAAAAGTTGTTAACAAAATTTTGTGGACTTTTGTCCGGGGGGTTTCTTGTTCGTTCTTTATCAAGCTATATTAGGGCATTGAGGATATGGTTGGTTAAAGCGGTTAGGATTTCAAGAAGGGCGTCACATACTGCCACTAAAATGTTTGGGGAGCACCCCCGGACCTATTGTTAATTTCCCTAGGGTATTGGGATGTCAGAACTTGTGATGAACTTGTCATATCTCACATTACGTTACCGCAAAGGTATTAGTCCTTCTTAAATTTCGATATCTCACGTTACCTATCAGTTTCAATCATTTGTCGTAAAGCCATTATAGCTACTTTAAAAGGGTAAAAATAGGTTAAATGCGTTTTCTTGGGAAACGTAGTTTGAGAATTTCACGGTGTATTTTACTAATGGAGAGGTTATAAGAAAATTAAATGGGACAGGAAAGTTTGTGTGTTAATATGAGCGGTATGGCAGAGCAAAATAGCATGAACTTTGCGTTTTTTTTCTATTGAGTTGTGGTTACACACACCTTGGGTTTGGGGCCTTCCCAAGGGTTAATGGCTTGGGTTCGGTTTATCTCAGGTTTCATCTTACTCTTGGGGATGCGGTTACACAGTAAAACTCCCCAGGGTAAAATATAATAAGATATGAGTTCACTGACACTGCAGTTTACGCGCGAAAACGTACAGATCGACATGGATGACACGAATCGAGATCTTGTAAGTTTAATTTCAGTCATTCTCCTGCTTATCATTCGATAAATATAACAATCCGGCAGTTTTTTTTTTGCAAGAAGACACCGAAGAAGACGCCTTCAACTACGCTATCTTCAAGGTTTGTCGGCGTTTTATTTACATTTAGGAGCTCGCCACGAACTTGCTCGCCGCCAAGGAGGGCTTGGGTATTTCCACGACCACAGAATTGGTTTCAGCAACTTCTAAATAACAATGCACTCGATCACTGGTGGAAAGAAAACTTTAGAGTTACAAGTAAGCGTGCAATTAACCAAGCGTATCAGAGGTCAACTCAGAGAGCAGCAGCAGGCGATTTCCTGTATTAGCTACGTTCTGCATTATGATTGGCCAAGCGGTTTGATTGTGCAATAGTATGGTAAACATGTCATAGTTGTGTTGATTTTTTGGCTTATAATGATGACGGTTGAATGGAATTGCGGCAAGCCTTCAATGGCTTAAATTTTTGCGTCTTTTGCGTACTGTTACATAATGAAACTGTAATAGCAATTATTAATTGTTTTACAAAAGCACAAAAGCGAAAGTACACGGGTCAGCCAATACTATGCTACCGGTGCCAAGTGCAGGTTCAATCAAATTAGTTACAACCTGTCAGAGGTAAACGAACTTAAAATATTCACCTTTATACGGACTTCTATTTTATGAAAGGGGTCAATCCGGCAATTTTTTTTTAGTCATATGGGAAGTTTAACTGAGTCAGAGGCTGTCCTATTCAGTACATTTGATAGCTGCGCTCAAAAGAACATGCTATTTTGCTCTGCCTTTTAAGTCGCTTAGCGAGTGACAACCGGAAATATCGTGAAAAGAAAAATCATATACAGTCGAAGCTCTCTTAACGGACACTCTCGTAAGCGGACAGCTCTACTTACGGCCGCCTTGTTTGAAACCCCGTTTTAACTCCCATACAAACTCTGTATTTTTACATTCTCGTAAGCGGACATTCCCGTAAGTGGCCGCGGACACTTTCAGAGATTACGACTTAGACTTTTTCTTTGTTTTTAAGCTCCGGTAAGCGGACACCCCAAAGAAAATCCTATTAACAACCTCTGTATCTTGTTTTTATCAATCAACTTCACATCGCCGTTCGTCACAATTCTTCTTAATTCTATTTCTATAAATGTAATTAGTTCTTGTATTTCGAATATTTTTGTCAATTATTGTTGTAATTAACTTTTATATGGAGGTCCCTCATGAAAACCACGCATGGGTGATGTGGTTTCCTCCTTAAATAAATTACTTACTTACTACTTACTTACACAATCATTTACAGTAATTACAGTGTGTACCATATTTCAGTGTTTGTTTTGTCGTCACCACGTCCGGTTACATTTCGAAACACCACTTACATGCATATGCCCTGGAATTACAACGTTGTCAGCACAACACTAACACACTAACCAGACTAATAAAAACTGAAGCCTCACTGAAAGACACACAGGTCGTAAACATTTTAAACTGTATCACTACTTTTTGTTGAGGCTGTTAATGTTGAATATGTCGATGTTGGTTGCAGTTATAATTTGTTGTTTTTAAAAATCACTAAGGGAAAGTCCTAGTACTGCAGTATACACTGTAATACTGTTCAGTTATCGTCATTATATCGTAGGGTTGTACAGTATAGGGCGCAATAAAACAAAAATGTCATTTAATACGGCGGTATTTTTTTGTACTGTATTTCCAATACAGTACTGTATTTATTGTTAGCTGGGCAATTGCAAGCTCCCGTAAGCGGCCATCTATCCCCTACACCTCTAGTGGCCGCTTACGAGAACCATTCTCGTAAGCGGCCAGCTCCAGTTACGGACACTTTTTTTGCGTTCCGAGGGTGTCCGCTTACGAGAGCTTCCACTGTATTCTAAAAGATACCTAGATCCCCTAATTTTAACCCCTAAAAGATACGACGAGCACCCCCACCCAACCACATATGCGAGTCCTCCTCCGGGGTTCTGCTATACGTTGTCTACCCGGTATGATGAACAGCGAGGAGCGATTTTTTATGTCGCTTAACGAATGTCAAAGTGAAATCTCGTGAAAAGAGTTAATTTTACGATTCGTTTAAAGTCAACTCGCTTAAAGTTAAACGAGTCAACTTTTCGCGCTCGACGAAGCTGAGAAATCTCACGCTGTATTTTTGTTCGCTTTTTGAGTTGTAATCTTTGTCTGCTTTTCCAATAGTTATTAAATATTTAGGTGTCATGATTATGCAATAGTATGCAAGAGAGGGTAGATTTTGCTTATTCAGCTAACTAAAAATGTTTCGGTTTGATTATGCAAGAGTATGGATTTCGGTTTTGTGCTATTTTAAAACAATTAATCATTGCTATTACAGTTTGATTATGCAACAGTACGCAAAAGACGTAAAAATGTTCCTGATTTTGTTTATAAAAGTTATCAAGGAAGCATTTTAAGAAGCATTTTATAAGCGATTTCAGCGTGTTTATTTTTTTAAGAGAGATTTTGTCTCTATTTGACAAAAAGACAATGTATTGTTTGAGTGGCAAGTAAGAGAGAGAAAACGTTCTTGGCGTATAAAGTCTATAAAAAGAAGACGAATATCAATTGCGTGTCGTACTGATAACATTGAAATCCTAAAGCGGACAAGAGAGTTACCTTAGAGTGCTCAACGTAGCTTGATTGCATTGAAATCCTGACACAAGAGAGTTGCCTTCGAGCGCTCAACGTAGCTCTATTAGCAAAGAATATAGCACACTTAAAGCAAGAAAAAATATATTTAAATCTATTATTTCGTTAAACAAAATTATCAATTGTTTGTAATGGTTGCTTTTAATGGTTCAGGTGCTATAGATTCAGTTTTACTACTAGAAAGTAGGTTATCTGAATTAAATAGAATTGCTCTTGATGTTGGAGGAGGTGGCGATTGTTTTTTTCGTGCCGTATCACATCAATTGTATGGCGATGCTACGAACCATTTTTATATACGTAGTCTTGGCATTGAATATTTAGTATATAACCCAGAACAGTTTATAGAAGTATAGAGAGTAATACTGAACACTCTTGGCAAGAATATTTGAATAATATGTCATGTCAAGGAACATGGGCTGATGCGATTATCATTCAAGCTGTGGCTAATTGTCTCAATTTATCAATTTATATTGTTGAATCAAATGAAACTTTTGCTCCTGTCACTCTTGTTTAATTTCGTTCCTATTACAAATTAAGTTATCGTCTCTTTCGTAGAAAAATACGTAAACATTGGGAACATCAAACTTTAAGAGGGTATAAAGGAAAAGTAACACACATCTGAACAGCGCCACCATTTTGGACGGCAATCTATCCGTTCCGATGTTAACCTAACTCTTTCCGGTTCTAGATTTCTGTTCGTGAAATGACCAGAACTCAATTCATTCTATAGGTGTCAGAACATTCACTGAAGCGTGATGCTTGAAGTTGTTTCTCGCGGTGAATTTGCCTGTAAAGAGCTGTAAACCCGGCGCAGCTTTTTCTCGACAGCTACAGTGAGCTTACTTTACCATTTTGTAAACAAGGCCAAACACACGACAAATTAATCTAGCACTGCTAAATGAGGGTGCTAATGGGGGTACCCAATTGTCAGTTAACTACTATTTTTTTTCGGCCAATTGTCAGTTAACAAGAGGCTACACTGGTAGCCTATACTCATGCGCTTGTATAAGAAAGTTTTATGTTTTTCTTTTTAACTGGGTCACGCTGTCGGAAATCGGTTCATTTCAATATTTTCATTCATTGATCTTATCAAGTGATTTAGCTTGACAAGTAGGAAATTACGTATATCAGTAAGGCTTTTAAATTTGCAAAGTTAAGATAAGGTTACTTTAAAGGCCATGAGAATGACCAGAGTGAATGCGTTTTCGGGATTGGACTTAGAACAGCCGCTTTACGAAAATTATTCGACATTAGATTCTCATCTAAAAACCATAATTTCTCACCTGTCAAGATAGCTTCCAAAACCGTAATAAGGATTGTCAGTATTAAAGATGTCTGTTTGATACAGGATCGTACACAGAGAGTATGGGAAGGAAAAAAATCGAATTTCACTGATGCTTGTGTCCAATAAAATAAGCGTTCGCTGTGGCTATATGGCCGGTAACCGGTCAAGGTTTTCAAAACACTAAATGCCGGCAGTCTATATTCTCAGTAAATTTCTCAAAATCGAAAAATTCCAGCTAATCTAAACTATCATATGTCGATTTAGAAAGTCAAGCGATCCTGAAATGCTTTATAGATTTCAAGCTAGGTTTGGTTTACGCTGGCTCAGAGACGAAACCATGTTTTGTGACACTTAAAATTTTTTCAGTTCCACTGCCGGTCAAGGTTTTCAAAACACTAAATGGCCGGCAGTTCTATATTCTCAGTAAATTTCACAAAATCGAAAAATTCCGGCTAATCTAAACTATCATATCTCGATTTAAAAAAGTCAAACGATCCTGAAATGCTTTATAGATCTCAAGTCTAATGTTTGGTTTACGCTGGGCTCAGAAGACAAAACCATGTTTTGTGACACTGAACTTTTTTCAGCTCGACTGCAAAAACATGGTTTCGTCGGGGGTTTCGTGATATAGAAATCCCACAAAACCGGCTCGTTTGATCAGGATCACGACATATGATAGTTCAGAATGGCTGGATCTTTTCGATTTTGTGAAATTTACTGAAAAAATAGAACTGCCGGCCATTTAGTGTTTTGAAAACCTTGACCGGCAGTCGAGCTGAAAAAAGTTCCAAGTGTCACAAAACATGGTTTCGTGATATAGAAATCCCACAAAACCGGCTCGTTTGATCAGGATCACGACATATGATAGTTCAGAATGGCTGTATTGTTTCGATTTGTCAAATTTACTGAGAATATAGGACTGCCGGCCATTTAGTGTTTTGAAAACCTTGACCGGCAGTGGAACTGAAAAAAGTTTAAGTGTCACAAAACATGGTTTCGTCTTCTGAGCCCAGCGTAAACCAAACCCCCGGGGGGGGTACCCGACAACGTTTTGTACGGGGATGCTCCGCCCCAAGGTCCAAACCCTTACCCTTTCACATACCGATTTTGACAGGAAAAGGTACCCCTTTCATATACCTTTCAATGAAAATGGTACCCCTTTCATATACCTTTCATTGAAAATGGTACCCCTTTCATATAGCCTTTACTTGCGTCTTTTAGATGTATTTTGAAAGGCGCCTTTTATATACTTAAATGGCAGATTTCCCTACCTTTTTTATACTTCAACTTGTGTTTTCCCTACCTTTTCCTATACTTCGTGAAATCCCTACCCTTTCATATACTTCAACCCGTGAAATCCCTACCCTTTCATATACCTCCAGCCTCAAAAAGGTACCCCTTTCGGGCGGAGCATCCCCGTATAGCCCATTATAGGGAGTACCTCCCCCGGGACCAAACCCTAGACTTGAGATCTATAAAGCATTTCAGGATCGCTTGACTTTTCTAAATCGACATATGATAGTTTAGATTAGCTGGAATTTTTCGATTTTGAGAAATTTACTGTGAATATAGAACTGCCGGCCATTTAGTGTTTTGAAAACCTTGACCGGTTACCGGCCATATAGCCACAGTAAAATACCAACGGTGTGTCCACTTACTTTGGAGTCTGCTTAATACAGGTTTTAGTGTAATCAGAAATCTTACTCATTTAATCTAAGACTGAAAAGGGCTCGTGTGGTCAAACCAGGGGTCAACCCGCGTTCGCGTGCTAGGACAAAATGACGAAACAGAATACATACCATGTATCTCACTTGTCGCACTTCCCATTAGAAAAGGTAGCTCCATTTCCAACTGAGCCTTTGTAACAGCTTTCCCGTCGATCTTCTCTAATCGCAACAACTTTAAATCAAACTCACCGAGTCCAAACTTTCCGCTTATTGTTTGATTATATGTCCATTGAATTGTGCTTTGTCATGTCAAACGGTATGCGACTTATGTGTCATTCGAATGCCGATCCTTTGTCATCATCTCGATAAAAACTCAGAATAACTTTGACCACGCCACTCGACGCCATCACGGAGATCAAGGTCAACGCTCTACGACCCTGGTACCTTTCGCATATAATATCGGTTAATATGTCACCTGGTCACGCAGCGCGAGGCAGGTAAAAGTCACAAAATAGCTTTGCTGTTAGGAAAAAACTATGTTGCTTTTATTAACAACAACAATCGTTCATTTAGTATAATTAATAGAATGTCACTTAACTGTTACCGTATTTTCTCGATTAAACGCCGGGCCCCGAATAAACGCCGGGTATAATTGAGGAAGTTGTAAGTAAGCTCCTCAAACGTTTGTTTGTGGTATAATAAACTTAAGATTTAAGGGCAAGGTACAAGGCTGCCAAGAAAAACGAATAATAACCCTTTCTTAAAAAATGGCGGGCGAGAAAAAACTGCTGATACAAAGAAACGCCGGGTCCACAAGGCCAAGTTTGAAATAAACGCCGGGGGCATTTAATAGAGAAAATACGGTAACTTTTCATTTATCAGTTAACTACTATATTTTTGGGCAATTGTCAGTTAACTGTTAACCCCATCAGCACCCTCCTAAATGCACTGGTATTCTAAATTTCACTTTTGCCGGAACGCAATTGGCATGAAAACAAAACGAAAAAAACTCGCGAGATAATAACGCCTTTTGTCACAACATTTCACCCACGACTGAAAAACCTTAAACAAATACTGATGAAAAATGGAGTTTCGTTCAAAACCAACCATTCCTGAAAACTATTTACAAAACGCCGTCTAACACATCATACAAGACGTAAATCACTTAACGACACGACTCATAACAGCCAAACTTTGAAAGCTAATATAAATGCATCGCAACCGCAAAACCACATAGCGGAGTCGGTGCAGGCCTGTCATGAACCTCATTTCGATCTAAGGGAAACTAAAAAAGTGACCGCCAGGAGTGGTGCCCTGTTTATCCGCTCCAGACCCAATATTTTCTATATAAGTGCGTCCATAGCAGACGTGACCGAAAAATGACCACGTGATCACCATTTTCCCGCCATTTTTCATGTCAAAATATATAAAACAGCAGACTTGATACTTTAGCTAACTACAAAACTTTCCGTTTCATTATGCAAGAGTAGGAACAGCAAAATACCATAAATTTTGACTTTCGTTCTTTTTCGAATACTGCTGGAGAGTTGAAAAAGAAATGGCTGATGGCGCGATGTCTGCTAAACATAGCTCAAATTGTCCTGGCATGGGGAAAGGCAGCTCTAGAGAAATGACATGTTGTTACGGCCTCCTTTCATTAGATTCGGCAAATGTGAAGTTCAATGTTTGAATCGGGCCTTACTTTAAAGAATATTAAAGATTCAGTCACCATTTGTTGTGTCAATTGATATTTTGATAATTAATATTAATGTCTCATCTGATCAGATATAAAGTCATTGCACGTGACGTATTATCGATGTGGGCTTTTAATTGTTTTGAAATTGCGGCAATCTATTGTATTTGATTTAGAAAGTCTTTTCCATTGTCAAATATCCCAACCGAAAATAGACAATGAATAACTGAAAATGCACTGTGTAAATTGAACCAACAACACATTTTCATCGTCAATTAGCTAGCAAGGCGGGAAAAGTCTTTCACTTTCACTTCACTAACATCAAAATTATTTACATTCACACTCGTGATTCTTTGTTACTCATAACTTTTTTTGACTTGCACCAACACGAATTTTCAAACCAAGTTCTCTCAATCTTCTCTATCCTGCCAAGAACCATATCCAGTTGACTACTGCGCCTCGCATTTTCTACATAATGTCTGATTCTACAACGCCATCTTTACCATATTTATTTTATATTTATTTTAGATTCTTCTTTTTTTAACCTCATGTTTCAACGCATTAACGAGATGGCTTTAAGAGCCCTTTGATTTAACTAATAGTTCATACACTTTTTCGCCAAAAAACACGAAATTGCAGGCAGCAATCATTTTCACTTTCTTTCAAAATGCACCGCCATCGCTGGTTATATGTCATGTAAACATAACGCATATCGATAACTTTTTTACCATATTTGGGCAGTGTATCAATGTGTTGAATTATAAATATATATATATATATACATACACTGATTTTCAAAAACGTTGCTGTTTGAGAAATGTATAGCGTATATTTTATATTCCCATCAAATAGGTGACGTTTTTGATGTGAATACAAAAAGTATATATATATATATATATATATATATATATATATATATAAGATATAAGTTTCTCAAACAGCGACGTTTTTAAAAATCAGTGTATATATATATATATATATATATACCTAATTACAATAACGTTGTCATAGAAAAATGAAAAATGAAAAAAGCCTAATAGGAATTAATTAGCTTAATCATCACAGCGACACGCGGTTACACGTTTCAACTTTTACCTGAATAAATTCAAAATAACAATGGCCGCGGCACGATTAAGCGTGCAGCGGCTATTGTTATTTGAAATTTACCTAGGTAAAAATTGAAATCATATGGTAACTTCCATATTGGAAATATGTTGCTACTCTCGGTTGATGACATTCTTTGAGAATAACTGTTACATGTGCACATTTGCAAGAGTTATTTAGCCAGGGATTTAGCCGGCGATTGGAGGTCCCTTTAATTTATCAGGGAAAGCAGCCTAGCTAAACGATTAGACTGGCCCTGTTTTGTATTTAACAGGAGTAAACTGCAGAGAATAGTGTGTGTCACATCGTGGGGAACTCAGAAAGAACCAGGAAGTCCTAAACTTATGGAGTGGTTTTTAAAGCCAATTGTGATGGCCGGGTTCATTCATGACATGGCGCTGATGGAAAACATATTGATGGAGTTAAACCTCTGTTACACTGTGGTGCGTCCTCCAGGACTGAACAACAGTAAGTACAAGTAGTCATCGAGAGTTCCGTTTCTTAGTTCATTTTCGCACATACATTTTAATTTGACAATGGTGAGCTATCTGTGTACAACCAACAACCAATTTTAGTTTGCTGGTGACGTATTGCTTTTTTTCTCGAAATTATAGGTCAATTTTTTTAGAGGTTTAACTTCAAGTCCGCCCTGTTGTTTCCTCAGACAGGCAACTTTGTTCCACATTTTTCTATATGGGTACTGACCAACATAATACTGGGCTAGGGGTGTGTTAGAGCTAAACCTAAACATAGGTGTATGGTTATATGTTTATATATGGCTACTAACTGGCGAATATAATGCTAGGATTAGTCTAGTGATGGACTAGCATCTTATCCAGGGGGAATAATTGGCTTCATTCTCATGATCTACATGCTTATGTTTGTATGATTATCAATATGCATTGATATTATAATGAGATAATAGATGCTGAACACTATTGGGATTTATGGGGTAAGAGCTAAACTTAAACACAGGTGTATGGTTATATACCTAATTCAATAAAGGTTGCTTTGGTCATTGGTAATTGGGCATACGGAACACAATGCAATGCTTTGCTTGAGTGACCGCCAAACAATAGCTTCCCAATGCCCAATTACCAATGACCAAAGCAACCTTTATTGAATTAGTGTATATTCAGAAGCTTAATTGGGACTTGGGGGTTTGGGGCGTATTACAAAATCCGACTTCCAAAAAAGGGGGAGGTATTATTTTTAATAAATATTTACCTAAATTAGTTCCTTTGATTGTTTTTGTAAGTAAGTTACTCATACTTATTGCACGGTCGTGCATTTTAGACATGAGCCTCTGACTCGGATATAGAGGGCAACCTCATCCCACGCTTTGACATTGATTGATTGATTGATTGATTAAGTGGATTAATAGAAAGGGGTGCTTAGTAAAGCTTTTACGTTAAATATTGTGATGTTTTCCAGATCCTGGCAAAGCTGACTACAAAGTAGTAGAAGGTCAGTTTGTTCCCAATGCTCCATGGTTTATTCCACGAGCTGATGTGGCAGATTGCATGTTAACTTCACTTCAAAGACGTGACTGGGATAGAAAGTGCATGGCTATTGGTGCGAACAAGTGACATGGCATTTGAATGATAGCTCGGGTTGCTCGGTGATTGGTTAACACTTTTATAACCAAAAAACCTTGTGGTCCTACTACAGTCGTTAAACGAAAGATATAGAAATATAAAGAAAACTGTGTTCCACATATAGAGGGGTTAGTTTCTATGGAAACTGTGGTGCTGCGTCGGTGGGAGGGGGTGGTGAAACATGAAAATTTGGTTTTACTAACTGAGTTGACATTGGTTAATTGTTGTTTGTTGTTGTTGTCACCGTTAAAAGGTTTTCTTTACGGTGGCCAATTTACCTTATCACCTCAGTTATAAAAACTGAAGGTTTGTAAAAGTCTCGTAAGCGGCCATCTCTCAACTACCAGCTTTTAGCTTTTAGCTTGGAGAGTCAACAGTACGCATACACACCGTAAAATCCCGGTTATAATCCCTTGGCTTATACAACTTCTTATGGGTTTTCTTTGGGCTGGCCATTGATTACCGTATTCCCTCGAAGAAATTTCGTATTTTTGCCTTTTCATTGGTGAGATTGTTACAGTGGAATCTCGATTTTCCAATCTCCCAGGAAACAGAACTGAATTGGTTCGAAAAATCGAGGTTAGCATGGACTGAATCAAATCCAAGGGAAACGAGTCTTGGTTCGAATAATCGGGAGGATCAAAAAATCGGGATTCCACTGTAGTTATATATGTTGTGGTGCAATTTTATCCTTGATGCAAATTTTATTTTCCTTTGTTTTGGGGTATGGCACCACAACATATAAGTATTCGAGAAAATACAATAGGCATAGGCAAAGACAAAACAATAAACGCATCAGATTGGCCCTATACAACTGGATCACAAAACCCTACATTTGCCAGGAAAGCTACAATCATCTCTTGGATTCATATGAAAGAGAATATATTGTCCTTCACAGACGTTCATAGTATAATCAGAAACCCATAAGTGGGTTGAAACGGATAACTCGTATTCCCAGGTTCCAAAAATTCATTTTTTGCTTAGTACCATATTTGGAAACCCTCGGTCCCTCGAGATTGGAAGCAAGTTGTTCTAGCGAATTGATTGGTTAATATTTTTATCTTGATTTTCCAAATATGGCTGTAACAACCTCTTAGCAAATTGAATAATCGGAAGCTTGTTTTGAAGCGTACAAGAGACAGTTGCACGTTTCAACCCACTTATGCGTTTCTGGTATAATACATTACTCTTAAAAAATTACTCTAAAAAAATCAGACTACTGATACTCCAGGGTTCAAACCATTTACAATCTAAAAAAAATACAGTTTCTATTTCTTTTGTGTTCTTGTAGGACGAGATCATTGTAAACCGAATCTGGGGGATCTTTGAAATAAATATTCACAAAAGGGGTTTGTGCTTGTGATGATCTGTAAGTAATAAGATGCTGTGGTCTTGTGGTTGCATGTACCACAGTCTGAGTCTCGTCTAGAAGACCTCCTCCTGAACCTTCCGAATCGTAGCTCATCTCCGAATCCGCTTCAGTGGAAGACATGGTACTTTTTGTTTTTGAGAATCTGATCTTAATATTGTGCATATCAAAAATTAGGAGTGAATTATCGAGACTCGGCACAAGCTTAGACGCTGTAAGAAGAATCACTTGCAAACTGCTGGCAGCCCAAGATTTGGGTTCTTGATATGACGTCACGGCTTTCCCTCGTCCCAGGTCCCCGTTTTGCGCGGACGTGAACCAAAGCATGGTCGAATTCAACTGATCACAGAAAACGGAGGATTTAACCAAATTAAAATAATTTCTGCGCAGAATTGCTCTATAGATGTGCAGAACTTATTTAGGCGAAAATAAAAATTGGGGTTTAGGTGCACTTTAAAGGAGCTATGTCACGGGAATTTTGACGTTTTGGGATACAAACTGCTTAAACTACCCCAAATTAAAACTTACTACCTTTGTCATACACGAAATGCTTTAAGGCGGGACTCAACCTAAATTTGAATGAAATGTGAAGAGGTTTTAAGGAGGGATAGAAGAAAGAAAATGATTTTTTTGGAACACCAACAGACGATTGATACCCACGCAAGAGCACCCCATCAGCATCTTCAATATTTCTTATTTCTCTTAATTTAACCAATCCTAGAAAAACTATCTCCTCCCAAACATACCAAAACACCCCACAACGGGATGAGCATAGAGTTTTTGGATTGCTTGAAACATGAACGAGATATTTCCATTAAGGCCATGTCAAGTGGCGGAAAAATGGCGTTTAGGTTAGGTTAGGTTTAGGTTAACACTTACAGGAAAGTCTCAAGTGACTTTTCAGAGAGCGAATAAACCATAATCAGAGTTTTAGAGAATTTTCCAAGACACAAGACGATAAACTTTGAAAAGTTGGGCATAATTTTTTCAAGTTGCAAACCATTTCCTTCCTGGCCATCTGCAGCTTAAGGCACAGAGCACTAACAGAATAATATTAAACAATAATGAACGATTTATGTTTGGATTTCCACTAATATAAATGTGTTTTTTGGGCGTTTTAAAGTAACGCTAACAATGATGACTAGCCCCTTCAATAGACCGTTCTTCAAAATGGCGGCCGCAAATTTAAACGGCTTGAAATCAGACTAAGTGAAAAATATATACTAGCGCCAGAAAGAGCATATTTAGTTTTGTAATCGTACAGCAAATTTATTAAGTCAGGTTTTATTTCACCCGAGAAAACATAAGTTGAAAATTGACAAAATTACAGACGTATGTATGCCTGAGGGTTTTCCTCATACCGCCAATTTTCAGATCGTTATTTCGCGAGTACGGTCCCTAGCAAGCTTGGTAAATAAGAGATTTATTACACCAATTTTGTATAAAATTTTTTATGGATTTCCATATAGGAAACAAGCTAAATGTTTTCGCAAGGCGTAACTAGGATGTAGCATATGTGTAGCATATGTGTAGCATATTTATTCAAGAGATTATAATTATTATTATTTTCTCTTGATTTATTACATTACATATACGTGACATATTAATTTTTCGGTACCACAAAATCAGTTTCACAAACTTAAGCTCGTAAAAGTACTGCTCACAAGTTTAAATTTACAAAATTACACGACGGGAAAGGCAAAAAAATTGCACGAGAACCCGCGCGAGATCTTTCGGGATATTACCCAGCCAATTGCAGTACGGCCATTAAAATTTGAGAGTCGTACCATCGGTCAAGCATCCGTTTACAAAGCCTTTTTCAGATTAAAAATTATCAGTGCAAACGTTTGGAGCACAAATCAAATAAACGAATTAAACAACTGTCAAGTTAGAAAATGTTCTCGATAAAATTAAGCTCTCGCTTCAACAAAAAAAAATGCAGCAGATCAAGAAGCATTGACAATTTTCTGGAGTTACCGTGGCGTGCCAATTTTTTTTATTGTCGAATAAATAGGCAAAGATACAGTTTGATTAAGTTCTTGCCCAGTTATAATAAAGTCATCGCTTCATTCAGTCAGTTCAGTGCCCCTCGCTCAGTGCAACTCGAATCTTTCGATAAAGCTGAACTTATCACTACTTATTCTCAACATCGTACCCAGGGCCTCCTCCGCTTTCAAAGTGGCGCGCGGGATGGGCACTGATTGAAACACAATGAACTTCAACAGTCACGTGGCATTTTCGGAGGATATTTCCAGCGACTGGCCAGGGTAGAGTCTACCTTCTATAGTCCTACATTTAACTATATAAACTGCTATCCCCAACCTCAACTGAAAGCTAAGCAGTTACTCCGTTATGTAAGTCTAAATAAGGTGTCCGACCTCCTTTTGAGCTATGGAATCTAGCAATTTCCATTGGCCAGTCGTATTTGTTTTCTGGCAATCTTAAACTGTTGTTCAAACGAAACGAAGACATTAATTGGCCGTTTTTAGAGCAGTTTTCAATTGAGTATCGAAAGTAATTACACAATTGCTTTGGTTTTGCATTGCTACGCTTTGTGATTGGCTAAAAAAATCTCGCGCCGCTTTCTCCACCAATCAGAAGTAAAACCAAAACCAATCGTGACTTGCTCGCACGCGTTTTCCCGCGCTTGGTGCCACCGACATGTAATTGCTTCGAGTTCTGATTGGTTCATTGGATTGTTTACGACTGCTGTGATTGGTCAGAGTAATTACTTTGGCTTTGGTTTTACGACACTCAATTGAAAACTACTCTATGCTACAGACGTTAATATCGTTAAAGTCGTCTCGAGACGAGTCAAGACGGAAAATAAGCCAGATGGATTTAAAGTCTGACGACTTTAACGTCTTCTTTTAGTTGCATCGTCGAGACGTACTTAACAGATGACGTTAACGTCTCAGACGTTAAATACGTCTAGTATATAAACGGGACGACCTTAACGAGGACGAATTTACCCTATTTGTATATTTGTGCTCTTAAAATTTATTTGGGGATGAATTTAGTCGTGTCCAGTCAATTCCGAGAACAGGTTTTTTTTTTTAGAAAATAGCTGTTTTTATGCTACAGACATTAAAGTCGTCTAGACGCAATTAACGTCTCAGACATTAAATGCGTCTGGTGTAAAAGCATTAAAGTAGATGGCCACAGAGAAAAAACACAAGATTTTCTAAAAAAATCTATTCTCGGAAGTGACTAGACACGACTAAAGTCGTCCCCAAATAAATTTTAAGAGCACGAATATACAAATAGGGCTAAATTCATCCTCGTTAAGGCCGTCCCGTTTTTACACTAGACGTATTTAACGTCTGAGACTTTAAAGTCGTCGGTTAAGTGCGTCTGAACGACGCACTTAAAAGAAGACGTTAAAGTCGTCAGACGTTAAATCCGTCTGGCTTATTTTCCGTTTTTATACTAGACGTGAAAGTCGTCTCGAGACGACTTTAACGTCTCAGACGATATAAACGTCTGTAGCATAAAAACGGCCAATCTTGTGTGTTTTTTCTCTGTGGCCATCAGCTTTAACGCGTCCCGTTTTTATACCAGACGCATTTAACGTCTGAGACGTTAATTGCGTCTAGACGACTTTAACGTCTCTAGCATAAAAACGGCCATTCCATTATGGTTTACTTGACAAAATACTCCAGGGTCAATTTGATAAAACTTTTACACTTGTAAAACAATGGCTACCCTTGTAAATTACACTTGTAAACGTTTTATTAAGGTGACTCCTAATAGTTTAAACATTCCCATCATGATACATCTATGATATTCAATCACAGCTACACCAGTAAAGTTAAGAGAAAACGTTTAGTACAGGTTTGTAAACACTTAACCAATGAACAAAGTTAGGTGGCTACGACATCAAAATTTGTTACCATGTCAACGTAAAAAGAGGCCAAAAGACCCCATTTTCAACCTTTTTAGGGTAATAACTTCAAAACTGCTCGGTGAAATTTTTTGATGTTTATATATTTTCGTCTTATAAACATAACAAACATTTGTGCCAATTTTGAAAAACAATGTGTACATAGGATTCAGAGATATGTCATTTTTACATAAATTTAAGGTAGCTCTGAATTCTATGTGCAGAATTTTTTACAAAATTGTTAAAATGTTTCTCTTGTGAATTAAACAAAAATATATCGAAAACAAAAACTTTCACCGTGTAGTTTATAAGTTATTAGCCTCAAATGGTCCAAAATAGCGTATGTTTTACCTCTTTTCGCGTTACCATGGCAACGAATGATGACGTCGTCTGGATACCACTTTGTTGACAGATAAAAGATTTACTGGTTTCAAGTAAAAGATTTTTAGCCACACCATCGGGCTAGCTGTAATGGGATGCAAAAGACGAGAGGGCTGAACAATATGGAGCCACCTTAAATTGACCCCAGGATTTTTGGGAGTACTTTGGCAGTCTTGATTTGTCCAGGGGTTGGCTTATTGTCAAGTTGTACTGGTACTTCTTAGGGAGAGGGGGGGGGGGGGGAAATAAACAGAAGCCACGGTAATCGGTCAATAGAACTGCGGAACAAATGCACAAGGTTTGAATTGTAATAAAGTTTTTTTTGCAACAATTCACAACTGCCTGTTCAGTCGAACCTCCACTAACAGACACCTCCCGTAAGCGGACACCAAACCGCAATCCCGGCGATTTATCCTCTCCAACACTACATTTTTAACCTCCCATAAGCGGACAGTAAACCATTGGCAAGAAAATTTCTAGTAAAATAGGTTCGGTTTTAATGGTTTTAATTGTACTTGACCTGAACAAAAGCGAAGTGTGAGTCTGAACAGAACAGTTACATGTAGGTAACCGAGTCATTTCGATTCCAAGGTTACGGATATCTTAAGGGACCTTAAGATCAGGGAACAGCGAAAGCAGAGTCATCGATAGTTTCTTTTTACGTACCTAAGGACCCTTGCGCTTTAGAAAATAACTACGAACAATGTACAGAAAATATGTACTTCTTCTCCGTTCCCCTCCCCACCCCTCCAACGCCGTCATCACCGGTAAGGCATGTGACCAGTACATATCGCGGGCTCAATGATGTGAATTTTGTCTCCAACTGATGTAACCCTTTTAAATATACCACTATCTTCGCTTGAATAAACTTAATTATTATTTTACTTTATAAGGGAAAGAAAGCACGTAAAATATGCGAGCGTATTACACATCAGATTGCCGTATTAGACCGAAAAGAGTCAATGTACCGCGCAGTTCTTTAACTTCCCTAATTTCATTGGACCTGGGTATCACGCAGCTCTATTGTTTTCAGGGCTGGGGACCATTGTTGTGTTGTTTGTTCTATTGTTTTCAGGGCTAGGGTCCATAGTTGTGTTGTTTGTTCTGTTGTTTTCAGGACTAGGGACCATTGTTGTGTTATTTGTTCTATTGTTTTCAGGGCTAGGGTCCATAGTTGTGTTGTTTGTTCTGTTGTTTTCAGGGCTAGGGTCCATTGTTGTGTTGTTTGTTCGATTGTTTTCAGGGCTAGGGTCCATTGTTGTGTTGTTTGTGCTATTGTTTTCAGGGCTAGGGTCCATTGTTGTGTTGTTTGTTCGATTGTTTTCAGGGCTAGGGTCCATTATTGTGTTGTTTGTGCTATTGTTTTCAGGGCTAGGGTCCATTATTGTGTTGTTTGTGCTATTGTTTTTTCAGCCAATCAGAGAAGACCTTGTAAGAACTGCGTGCTGCCTTTCAACGCTTCGCGTATTCACGAGTGAAGAAAAAGAAACAAACAAAAACAAAAACCAAAGACATCGCCGAATATTAAAATGCATGCAAGATCCTATTTAAGCCACGCCTCATGAAAACGTAATGCGGTCTAATACGGCAATCTGATGTGTAATGTTGGAAGGGCGTAAGGGGGATAGCAGCCTTTTTTCAACACTTAATGATGCGTTTGATCAATCAGTACTTCTGTAGTTAACTCAACTCTTTTATCTTCAACTCGAAGCTCGAGCTCCACCTTAAGTTTAAGTTCAACCTCGACCTCCACATCGAGCTCGACTTCGACTTCCCAAGAGTTATGTACATGTACATGTGCTCGCCTGAAAGCTTTCATTGTGTTGGTCTAGAGTCTCGTGTGATAGTCAATTCGTTTTCAAGTTATGTCTTACTGTTTTACTTTATACTGGTTCCTCTTGGTTGTTCGTTGTTTGAGCAGCAACAAACCAGTATAAAAATTCTTATTGCATATATTTTTAACAACAAAAATAAGTCTCCCGGCTAAATTCTAAAACATAGAATAAATAAACATATTGCATTTTTACTGTTTTACGGTATAAATACGCTCGCATATTTTACGTAAAACGCAAACCTGGTTGTCAATAAAGTACTTCAGTTCTTTAAGCGAAGAGCCAATAGTAAGAGGGACTTGACATGTTTGACAGTTCACTGGCAAATTATTGAAACAAAAGAAAAATTATAAATAACAAGAGAGATTTAGTTAGACATGGGCATCAAATAGATTCAAGTAAAAAGGATAAATGGTTCTGTTAAGAAGCGACTACTTTTTTTTTTTCATTTAAACGGCCCCGCTGTTGTAACTTGTAAAGAAAGGAAAAGAAATATAAGCAAACAATGGAACTGGGTCGCGGCTGATTACACACTACAGTTCCATTGTGAAATATCGTCGTCGCTTTAATTTATACATAGGCTGAAGGTTCTACATGTCACACTTGTTGTTTGTGTCTTTGCGTTAAAATATTGATGCAAACATCGG
>JAJGOT010000948.1:0-125000 GCA_022457155.1 Cladopsammia gracilis
ACTAGCCACATGTAATAGTTTTTTCAATATATACAATGAAACTCTCAGCTCCCAAATTGAATTCTTCACCATCCATTGTATATCTAAATGAAGCACTTTAATTCCGCTTTTAAGTCCCCATAAAGCCATTTTGGTTTTAAACTTTAGTATGACAAAACACTTAAAAAAATGAACTGAATCTCAAGGTATTCATTTATTTTCTTTTAAAGGTACTCAATCACCTCCAGTCAATGCATCTGCAAACATTTAGCACATCAACTAATGCTGGTGACAATGACAAAAATTCTGAAGTGCTGAAGAAACTGGTGACCTGCTGTTCATGCGTTAATGAAACCACAAAATGTCAAACCACCAATAATCTCTGAAAACATGTTCAGAACTGACAAAGTCTTTTCAATTTGTGAAGCACAAACATGGAAACAATTTCCAGTTGTTGTCATTTAGCAATTGTAATAGTTTTAATCATGTACATTGTACTGTTCGAATTGTGCTTCCTGTATTAACATTTCATAGTAATGCTGTAAGGAATCAGAAAAACAGCTATCCGGACAACAATGGGCTGATTATCAATTGTAACTTGCAAGATGTACAAATATTGAATTGCACATAAGTAAAACAAACTCAGATGTAATTTTAATCTCAAATAATTTGAAAATGAAAATGTTACTTGTTCTTGATGCGTGTGTGACCTATATAAAGCCTAATCAGAATAGAATTATACCAACCAAGTATGGCAAATAAATTGCAATCCATATTTGTCACAAATATGAAGGAAAAACGATGAATTATTTTGATTTTGCACACGATAAAATGTGCAATTACCAATGCAGCAACCACAACTGTGTAATAAATCTTCACATGCATATCATGATCACAAGTATCGGTGTCAGCCAGGACCTTAAAGGCCCAGTAATGACCATTACGCTCCACGCGCCTCTGTTATTATTTATTTCCTGGGATCGAGACTTACATTGTTTTTATCACGCAATGCATAATGGTCACTACTGAGTCTTCAACAGGAAATTCTGGTATAAAAAGGGCTTACCTGGCCATTCACACCTTTGGTTTTTAATCAAACACAAAACAATCAACAACTGACAAACATATGTTATTCCTACGACCATAAGTACAAAAATTGAAAATGTTTGGAAAAAAGTCATTTTACCAATGAAAGTTCTATTACAAGTCCTTGGCTACTTCTGGTATTATATTATTTGCTGGGGCAATATTCTGGTTTAATGAGCATTTTTAAGCAAATTTTATTTACAGGACGCTCTGCACCGACTAAAAGTCGCCGAAATTTGCATTTCACACCGACCCTTTTCTAGTGGAGCCAAGTGATACACTGATTTTATCAGAGCACCCCAGACCTATTGATTTAACGCCAAGTTGAAACTCGTCGTCGCTTCTGTACGCACTGCGTACCTATGTTTTACTTGATTGAATGTAAAAAATGTAAATGCCAATACATCGGAGAGACCAAACTGCAACTTAATGAACGATTTGGAGAACACCGCCGTTCCATCATAAACCATCATCAACTCAACGATCCCACTCCTGTCTCCCTACATTTCAATCAAGCTGGACATTCAATCAATGATGTTCTTCTAATCCCACTTGAACTCATACGCAGCAATCGTGACGCAGTGAGAAAGGCGAGAGAGGCTCATTTGATACACAAAGGGAAAACGTTATCTCCTCTAGGAATAAATAGACGTGACGAAACTCATTGACATACGACACCTAGTCTCCTGCACCAATAATAATCTATTGTTTTTATTTTCATAATTTCAAACTCTTATTTGTAACGAACTTTTAGTTTTAACTTCATTTTTCATTTTTCTGTTAGCCCCTGAAGAAGGTTTGTTTTCAAACCGAAATATTGGGCAAATTCGTTTTAATATATATAAATTTTGTTTTATTCTTTTATTTACTCCTTCATCGCCTTGCCGTAAGGATCAGTTTGCCGTTTTCTGATTTTATTTTTTTCGCCAATCACCGTCGTTTTCTTAATTTTTGGGGGTTTGCCTTCCCAAATAAAATTAAAAATCATGCTGTTGATAGCGTTTGAAAACTTTGTGGGTAAAGTAAGATTGGAGCTGTTGAAAATTAACTTAGATAAGGCTAGGGTTTTGACGATATTTATTCTGCCGATTAAAGTAAGTTTCCTATTTTTCCAGATATTTAAAATCTTTTCCATATTTCGCAATTTTTCGTCGAAATTGAGCTTATCGGCCTTACTATTGTCGTATGAAAAGAAAACACCTAATGTGCAGATGGGATCGATGGGCCAGTTGAAATTAAAAGGGGTTTCACGTTTATCTTTCCACTTGCCAAGCCACATAGCTTCGGTTTTGGACGTGTTGACTTCTAAGCCAGAAACAACTTTGAATTTATTTAGCAGCTCAATTAAATGGCTGACAGATTCTGTGTCACTAAGAAACACTGTGGTATCATCTGCATACATGGTCGTTTTAATTTCGAGATTTCCTATCGTTATTCCTTTAATGTGAGCGTGGCTTTTAATGGCTCTCGCGAGGAGGTCCAGGCCAATGACAAAAAGGAGACCTGATAGTGGACAACCTTGTCTCACACCACGCTTTAAGGAAAAGAAATGAGAAGGGTGGCCGTTGTTAAGAACACAGCTAGAAATATTGGAGTATATAGTCCTAAACCATTGTAGAAATTCCGGTCCAAAATTGAAGAGCAGGAGAGCTTTCTCTAAGTACTTCCACTCAATGGTATCAAAAGCTTTTCGGAAATCCACGAAAACAGCGATGCCGGGCGAATGTTGTTTTTCCAAGTAGAACATTAGATCTTGTATTAATCGAATATTTTCTCCGATGTAACGTCCTTTTTATGTAGCCGGTTTGGTCGGGATTTATTATTTTGGGTAATACTTTGTCTAAGCGATTTGCCAATACTTTAGTAAGAATTTTGTAGTCGACATTCAAAAGAGATATCGGTCTAAGGTTTTCAAGGATGGTATTATCTTTGTTCTTTTTTTCTAATGGTCCGTCCCTCAGCCTCCGCAACAACGGAAATCACTTCCGCTTCCGGTACCCAGGCCTAGCGCTATTCAGCATTTCAATTATACTTTTCGCATGATATTTAGATCTTGTTCAAGTGAATGGAAAGCCGTTAGGTAGTAAGATACTTCGTAGCAGTTACGTAGCAGGGTATTCCACCACTCTGTTAGTATCACTTTACCGGTTTCCTGTCACATTGTTTAGTTTCACTTTACTTTTCAGAAACTATCGTTGTTTACATTACGCAAACAAGTATAAAGATTTCGAGTCACGTTTAAACCATTTAAGTGATTATCCGGTGCGTCGCTACAGTTTCGAACGTTGAATTATCTTGGCTTCCGGTGGATATCGATACTCATCGTTCGATGAGCGAGCGTGGACTCGACGAATTTCTCCCAAGACGTTACCAAACGAGTTTTCGATTCGAAGAAGGTGTTACAAGCTTTGAAACAATGATAGTTTTTTTTTATTCGTTTTAAAAATTAAAAATTCTCTAAATCGAGAAGGCGGGAGATGGAACGTACGCAATCGTTTTCGTACCGTTTATGGGGGTTAATAAAAATGAACTACATTGTTTACTGTATGCTCTTTGACGTCACCCTTCAAAACGGACTACTGTGCTCCAAATTAAATTAAAAATGCTCGGCTGCAGCTATTATGCTCGAAATTATGCCGAAAACATTTTCAACGCCAACTTCTCCCCCGTGAAGAAAAGGTTTTAGCAGGTCTAGCATAAAGAGGATAACCAGGCCTACAGGGCAGAAACGCTTCAGAACCGGCCAACTATTAACAATTAGCCGTATACAACTATCAAATAGCTTTACATTTTACAGTATTTACTTATAAATAAATATGCTTAAAAATAACGACTACTGCGCAAGTAGTGCTATTAAGACGTCAAACTACATTGTAGCACTAATATGCCGGCATTAAGCTCCATGCTAAAACTATAGCATTATGCTCAAAATTATGCCGGCATAATGTGTCAAATGCTAAGTTTACAGTTTCTACTTAGTAACGTGACCTTTGTGTGGAAATGAGGCTGGAGTTGACCTTATTTCATATGTAAATCATGTTGTTGTTTTGCTAACTAATATGATTTACATATGAAAAGAAGGAAGGTTTGTATCAAAGTTAATTCCAGCCTCACTTTCACTCAAAGGCCAGGGTACTAAGCACACAACTGTAAAATGGTCTATTGGAGAAAGCGGAGACAAGGAGAAATCGTATGCGCTTTGGCAAAAACTTTACCGGCAGAGCGTAAAAATTCCCATTTAGATTGCTTTCCGTCACGGCTTTAAGCTTAAATAACTACTCCACAGCGATCTATGGTAACAGCAACATCCTAGTATATTACTTGTAGGTATTTTCAAAAATCTGGTCTATCGGAGTTGAAAATATTCATAACAAATCGCAACTCGAAAACAATGATAAGAAAACTTCGAAATTCCTCAGGGAACCGCGCTCTATTTTAGTTTTGTCGAGGTAATAAAACGAACTCTGTAAGTTCGGCACCTTAGCGATGCCACATGTACAAACTTGAAACAGTTATTATAATTAAAAAAAAAGAAGAGCAATTCAGTTTAAAAAATAGTACATTTAATTGTTTCTCAACTGATACGAATCATCAAAACGCAGTTCTCTTGCGAATAATTTCGAAAAACCTAAATAAACTAATGCTTGAAGCTAACCGATTTGGTGTGCTGGTCTCCTCTTGAAAATCGCTTTGAAAAACAAATTATAGTAACCTTATATCCAAAGAAAAACCACGGTAGGAATAGGGTTAACAAAGGCCGTGGAAGTTGTTGGCTACAGCGAAACTTCTCTTGAGCGAAAATAGTAAACACCATACACAGGGTCTGGAAGGGTATTTTCGGGATCCGGGATTTGACCAAAATACGATGCGGGATTCGGGAAAACGAAAAATGTCTTGACGGGAAACGGGATTTTACTGCTTCCCGGGAAGCGGGATTAGCCCAAATTTGCGCACGGGATGCGGGATTTTTTTGCCTGTCTGTCGGGAATTCAGGAAATCGTCACAAATATACGTTTTAGCGGAAAATGCGAATCAACCAGGCGAGCGTTAAGTGATGAAAATAATTATCTAATAATGAAACTGTCAAGTAATCAACAGACGAGCAGACAGAAGACCCATTGTTTCAACCGGATGCCAGGAAAGTGCACGTGCTGATACCATGCGATACCAGACTCGATGCAAATTGTTCTTTACAGTTTACATTTATCAGATTTATTACGATTTTTTGTAAATCTTGAAAGGATTGTTTTATCATTTCAACCTTTGGATATGGCAAATAGCGATGCCAGCTCTGCTCCCTTGAATAAGACAGTCAGAGTTTTGGTGTCATTCTTTCTTGCGGCCACAGACGAGGCTTCTAGCCGCGCCAGTAGTAACGCGGCGATCCACAAAGAAAAATTCAATGTTCCGCTACACGACGAACACAAAGAGCTGAACCGATTCCTGAAGCACTTAAAAACCTTCACTGCGATAGATGAAATCGCAAGGAGTAAAGGCCTTGGAGAAAACCCCGAGGTCACGATTGCTAGGATACAAAAGGCAGACAGTGGCGTCGAGACTTTTTCTCTGAGAACGCAAGATGCGTGGCAATATGAGTTTGACACACTTATCCAGGGAAACGAGATGCTCCAAGGTACTAGTAACTATTTAATGTCATTTAATGTAAAGAACGTGTGAATTTGTATGGGTTCAGTTTGTGTATTTCTCAAAAGTGATAGTTTAAGATAAGTTTTAATTAGAAATAAAATAGTCTGTCAAACCAGACCAGGTTAGATGTTTTTTTTTTTTTCTCATCTAACCACTCCCACCCCCTTGTGTTTGCAGTCATGTCACGCGGTTTTTATGTCACGCAGTATCTATTTTCGTCCGCGTGCTCCACGATCTTTTTGAGAAAATATGTTTAAAGTAATGCGATTGCTTGCCTTTACATGTATTTACAGTTACAGTGGTTCAGCGAATCACGGCGTGGGTAACAGGAACCCCAGTTCTCCAGCTGGTATAAACAGACACAACCCAGCTGCAACAGCAAGTCCAGCTGGAAATGAAGACCAGGTACAACGCAAGAAACAAAAGCGGGTGCCTTCCCAAGAGGACGAAGGATTGTACCGGAAGTTAAGAGAGGGGAAAAATGTGGAAAGGAATAAGCGCCAGGAAGAAGAGCTTGAGAAGCTTAAACAAGGTATTTTGTAGACAAAAAGCAAAACGGAAAGCAGTCAAGTTTTTAATTTTTTAAAAAAGTTGAGTCCTGCTCTGGGTATACACGGTAACGGACACCTTATTGCGGAAAGTTTTGTTTGTGCCGACGAAATCAGCTCTCTTATCCTGCTAAATTAAGACAACGGATAATAAGGACACTTTTATTTCAAATTTCATAAATTCAGCGCAGTAGTACTAGTACTTGTATGGAAGATGTACCTGTCCACTTAATGGCCCATTTCACACTAGAAGACGGACAAATCGCCTGGATGGACAAGTCGTCCGACGATTTGTTCGTGTGATGTGAATTCTAGACGGACAACTCACCATGTGTTGGTCATCGTAAATTCATATCTGAACGAACAAACAGACGATTTTGAAAGCAAGGGGCCTGGCACTAACATGCTTGGTTACCTTGCTTTCTATCCGCCATTTTGATTTTCCCATAAACCATCACTCCCTTTACTAGTTCCATTCCCCTTAGCGAGTACTGGGACCGAGATACAACCATTTGTTCGTCTGGTGTGAATTTAAGTCGGACTTTGGACGACTTATCCGTCTAGACGAACAAATCGTCCTCGAAAAATTGTCTTAATAGACGGCCAAATCGACGGACAAATTCAGACGACTTTTAGGTCCAAAATTTTGTTCGTCCCGTTTTCTCACTAAGACGACTTGTCCGTCTGAGACGACTTGTCCGTCCAGACGATTTGTCCGTCTCTAGTGTGAAAACGGCCAATTAAATTTTCCTTTATATTTTCCAACTATGAGCGCAAGCGCAAGGTATTAGTTTAACTATTTTTTTGCCCTGTTTCTCTTTATTTCTTCATTATTCATTACTGTAAACTTGTTTAATCTTTGAGAGAAATAAATATTACTATTACTATTACTATTACTATTACTATTACTATTACTATTACTATTACTATTACTATTACTATTACTATTACTATTACTATTACTATTACTATTACTATTACTATTACTATTACTATTACTATTACTATTAGATGTACCTGTCATTTTCTATTGTTCATTTAGAGCTACTGAACCTGGGCAATTCTACGACATCGTGCGGCATAAAAGCTAGATGAGGAGTGTGTTCTACTGAACTGGAACTCCCAACAGACCGCAAATGGAAGGGTCAAGCGAAATACTTCAAGCGAAGTAAGTCTTTGTAGCAAAAAACTTTGCGGTAATGTTGGAGTTATCTCACAGATATAATGAGCCACATACCATAATGCAGTACGGTACAATATAGTTTTTGAATCATGAGCGTTCGAGTCCGCGAGCGAGTGATGAATAAAATGACACTGAAAAAACGATATCATGGGCTTAACACTGTTTAACACGACAACTTAACATGTCAATTATTAATACAGAAAAATTAACACGCATTTAGCAGGCCTGTAGCTGAAGTATCGTAACAGGGGTTCAGTCGGGTTTTTTTTCCCGATGAAGCAGTAGAGTAACAGTTCTTTAGTCGTATTTTGATTTCTTAATGGCAAAATGAAATATTTTTTCTGGTCTCAGGGGGTTTACTTGCATAGTGAAGCATTTAGAGTAAAGCAAAGCCGTACAGAAAGTACAGTGAAGTGAAATCCTACCACTTCAACTAATGTTTGTTTTTACATTTTTGATTTCAGAGCATTATGACAGTTGTCTCAAAAAAAGTCTCTCTCGTCCGCGAACTCAAGTGAAGCATTCAAAGCATGTGCCTAGGGAGTCAAAATTATCTCTTCCTTGCAGACACCAAAGGTTTCTGGCAGTTCAGCATGGCACAGAAAACCTCGGAGAGAGTTGTTGTTCTTCAGAGTGATCCCCCTCCCATCAAGCGCGTACACTCCATCTCTGCACTCCAAGACGGAAGCATAGCCTTTACAGACCAAGACAGCAGGCAGCTTAAAATACTACAAAGTGGGGGTGCGGTGAAAGTAATCGCTGGGACCGGGGAGGAGAGCAACAAAAATGGCTCTGGAAGTCATTCCGCGTTTGGCCAACCAATGGGCGTTTGCACAGAGGGAGCCAGCATATTCGTAACCGACGGCCAAATCGGTGCGATAAAACTAGTTACAAATCTCGAAGGAACTGTTGAGTTCTTAGAGAACCTCGGAAAGCTGTACCGTACATTCTCGGTGCATCACAAGCACCAACAATATGAAAATTGCACACTCCAGGAAGCACACCAGATGGTCAAAGCAGTTTCCTCTTACTGCAATGGAACCATTGAAGACGTGAAATCAAGTTACGGTATAACAAGCAAAACCAATGGTCCACAGGGAACAATTGCTTCGAAAACAGCTGTATCCCAGAGTCTGTTGGAGAAGGGTCTAGAGAGGCTAGATAAAAACATTGACGTATTGAGTCCAGGATTCTCCATTAAGCCAGAGATTTGTCTGACAATTCAGGTTGAAAATGTGCACGCTGTCAGCCACTTCAAGCACCCAACTTGTACTCTGCTGGAATATGCCAGGGACTTTGGCAACAGCATGAAAGAGTCTTTGAAACGATCAACAAAGTGGTCGACCTACTACTTCACTCATGCTAACTCGTACTATCTGGTACCCCAGACAAAAGTATTCCTAAGGGATATCCCAAAGATAAAGCGTCTTCCCGCACGTGCGATGTCTAAGCAGGACCAGGATTCTATGCGCCAGTGGGCCAGAGAGCATGGCAAAGCCGTAAGACAGCTCTCGGTTCGTCAGAACAACACCAAGCATGCAGCAGGAACTCTTCCTCTGAATATGTATAGGAAAGAGTTACCTGTTGGCGACCGAGTCATCGAAGAACCCAGTTCAGCTGATGATATCGGTGACCAGCTGTCAGAGTATGATTCTGACTCCAGCGAGGATGAAGACAGTGGCAGCCACGAAGAAGACGTCGTCGAGGCTGTTCCTGTAAACTTTCTATCAAGGACAGTGCGCACGCGTACAGGACGACCTATCACGCTGTCATATCGTGCTCTTTCGTCATACTGAGGTATGAAAAGCTATTTCTTTTTTGCAATGGCCTTAAAACACGCGTAAATGTATTCAAATGTATTGTTTTTGAACAAAAAACGGGATCCGGGAAAGCGATGAAAAAAGTGCGAGATGCGGGATTTTCATGAAAACGGAGCCGGATTGCGGGATCAGGACCGTAGGATCTGGATGTAGTGGAAACTCACAAAGAAATTGAAGCGAAGCCATGTGTTTTCTGCTTTATTTTGAAAACATCGTACAGTGTTTTTACACTCCTTTTCGCTAATAACTTATAGGAGTGTAAAAACACTGTACGATGTTTTCAAAATAAAGCAGAAATCACATGGCTTCGCTTCAATTTCTTTGTGAGTTTCCACTACAATTTGGGAACAAAAATTCTAAGCTGAAGTCAAACAAAATATTTTATATTTAAGCGATAAGTTATTAGCGAAAAGGAGTGTAAAAACACTGTACGATGTTTTCAAAATAAAGCAGAAAACAGATGGCTTCGCTTCAATTTCTTTGTGAGTTTCCACTACATCCAGAAGAACTACTCTTCCAACGAGATGTGAAGGACGCAGAAAAACAGTTGGACGACAGGAAATGCTATGATGGTGAAAGAGATGGCAGTCCGGCAGACAAAAAGAAAAATAACGCATGTGCCTTTTAGAACGGATTTCAGCGAATATTTGCAATTCATAACTCCAGTCTCTGACGGGAAAAGGGTCTTTTAAATCTTAATTTGCTGGAGCCCTAATTGGTGTTAAAAATGGAACATTTGAATAACACTAACATTATAAAGGAGACGTGTTGCGTTACTATGGTCGTCACGGAGGAAATACCCGGGGGGGGGGGGGGGGGGGGTGGGGGTGATCCCTATAATGGGCTAAATGGAGATGCTCCGCCCGAAAGGGGTACCTTTTTTAGGCTGGAGTTATATGAAAGGGTCGGGATTTTACTAGTTGAAGTATATGAAAGGGTAAGGAATTCACGAAGAATAGGAAAGGGTAGCGAAAACACGCCGTTGATGCATAAAAAATGTAGGGACTCCCCCCCCCCCCCCAACCCGGGGAAAACTGCCATTTAAGTATTATAAAAAGGGTCTTTCAAAATATATCAAACAGAAGCACGTAAAAGCTATAAGAAAGGGGTACCATTTTCATTGAAAGGTATATGAAAGGGGTACAGTTTTCAATGAAAGGTGTATGAAAGGGGTACCTTTATTGTCAAAAACGGTATATGAAAAGGTAAGGGTTTGGACCTCGGGACGGAGCATCCCCATACAAAACTTTGTTGAGTAACCCCCCCCCCCCCCCCCCACCCTCTCCCCCAGGGAGGAAATAGTGTGAATATCAAAATTTAATGACACTATTTTATTTGTCATTGTGCGCTGAGAATGCTATCGCTAAATTTCACGAAAATCCTTCAAGCCTTCATATCTTATAAATTCGTTCAAAGTCGACATATTCTCCTAAATATCAAGTGCAAGATTTTAGCTCGTAAAGTTTCGTAAACAAAACGGCGTCTCCACGGGAGATTATACCAGCTCAATAGACAGTGAGTCAATAAATCAACAGCACCCCTTCGCGTAAACTACAATAAAAAAAAATTCCGGGAAATTCAGCCACGTTTTCAAAATCGTTGTGGTGTGCGTGGGACAAAATTCAACACAAATTAGTAGTAGTAGCTGCTTAAAACGTTTGCAAATAAAAGAGCGCCGCCCTAGAATAAGTGCCGCAGCTGAAATCACAAAACATTAGCGAGTGTCGCGGGATCTTTCGAGTAAATACAGTATAATTTCTTCATCGGTACGGATAAAGATCCGAGTTTTATTTAAAATATTACAGTCTCTGTTGAAATAATAACTTCTTCTACTTGTTTTCAATTCCTAACAGTTTATTCTGTTTATGAATAATGTCTCAGAGGTAAGAATCTCCGTTATTGCATCCAGCATGAGTTATTTGAATAGCAATGTTTAGCAATGTTTGTACGCGTACTTTCATTATAATATTATAATATTCATCAAAGGCAATGATATGGTTGACCAGTGTACAGAAAATATAACAGAGGACGTCAGCAGACTGATTATCCAACCATCAGTGGCGGGATGAGATCGCAGCCAGTGGCTTTGTTAGGTGTTACTTTGGACATCATTTCTTTAACTTCCATAGCATTAAAATTAGTAAGAGATATATTTACAGCCTTAAGTCGGTTCTGGGTGATGTGAGATAAGTCAGGCGAAACATGGCTCGTAACATTTTTTTTACGGCCCGCGAAGAACTTGTGAAGAAGTCATTCAGGGTCTCGCACACTTGAAGTTCATCTCTGATGATTTGTTCATTGTCTTTTAGGACAATAGTGTGACCGCTCAAGGCATTCTTGCGTGAGTTTACATACGGTTTTATGGTCCTCCAAAACTTCTTTTGGTCGCCTTTTTAAGTCGTGAATACGACTTATCGCGGTTACTGGAAAAAGTCACTCGCTCATCGTAAACTAAGGAAAATATTAGGTAATACCCCCTTCTAAAGGAGTGAATTTAGTTATTGCCCCCCCCCCCCTGATCAGTCAGAAATTTTGTATGACCCCCCCTCCCTCTTCACACACCTTTTATATACAATTACCCAACATTTTCTTAATATACACCTACCTGTTATTGCTACGAGGTAATGTTTGTTCCAGACGTGGATATACAGCAATGCTACATGTTTACTTGTTGGACATCCGTATCCGGAACAAACATGACCTCGAAGCAGTGTTCAACAAAGGTATCCGATTCCACTTCTGAATCACTAGATTGCGAATCCGAGTTGCTTGCACTGGAACTCATTTCCTCGTTAACGTTCTCTTGGGTTTCTCGTGGGATGCAAGAATGATCACCACAACCAGTGCCACTTTTATACCTCCACTGATCTTAAGACCATGCTGGTTGAGGTGCATCTTCAATCTGTTGCAATATGATTATCTATGTTGTAGTGAAATTATGCCGATTTTGGTGCAATTATTATTTTGTCTGCAGTGGTTCAAATTTATTTTGAACCAGTGCAAAATATTTGAACTGGAGCAAAATATTTTCACCGGCATGCAAGGCAAAATATTTGCACTGGTGTATAACTATATTCTACTGTTCAAATGTTGTGGACAATTCAAATTTAAAAAGCCAGGAACTCTTTATCACAATATTCGTCTCTATATTATAGAGATAGAGAAAAATAGATAATCGTATTGCAACAGATTGAAATTACAGTTCAGCCACAGAACAGATCACCAAGCCTTTCAGTGTGAACTATGAACACTTGAAACAAAAAGTTAAGCCCCCCTCCTCTTGAGTGACTTATTTTACTTTTAGTCCCCCCTTTCCTTGCTTTGATTTTACTTTATGTCCCCCCCCCCCCCCCCCCTCTGGTTTTCCAACCCCCTCCGATAATTATTGCACAGTCCCTTATTTTGAGAAAATCAAGTGAAAGTCACCTTTTACTCAAACATACGATTAAAAACTTACTCACCGCAGTGAGTAAGTGCTTCTCACTCAAATTCAAAAAATGAGTTCATTCTTAACCCAATAAAGTGAGTTGAAACAACTCCTTATTTTGAGTAAACTTAGTGTAACAGTCTGACATCTACTCAAACGTGAGCAAAAGCACACACATAAGAGATTGCCGCTTCCGTCGCGAGCGAGAGCGAGAAAAAACGTATCATTCAAAGAAAAAAAATATTTCAAAATACAAGACACAGCTTAGTTCAACGGCGGTATTACTGTTGTATAAGATATTGTCTCATGTACCATTTGGATCACAAATCTTTACTTCACACGTCAATGAAAAAAATCAAAAAAGTGAAAACCAATGAGGAGCACACAACTGACACAGCATTTTAATATTTTAGCCTTTCCTAAACAGCTCTTGAAAGAGGTGTTTAGAAAGCCTGAATTTACCTGGAACGGAAATAGGAATGATTTCCGAAGAACGAGAGATTCAAAACAAATGCATTTTAAAGCCGTATGTGAGCTGGAAAAATAATAATGGTGAATCAGAAGTAAATAAATCAAAGGCAATCGTCAAAGCAATTTTCCGCTGGGGCCGCTCGGCCGAGAGCTCTTGGGTGCGAATTGATCATGCGCAAGAGAGTCATTCCCGGCGGGCAGTTCATGGCCCTTGTTTCAACGAACTTCCATGTTACTGTTTTGCTGCTCGCTTTTAGCGCTCAAAACTTCACTTGATTTGAAAAGACAACTTGTGTTTTGAGCCTTTTTCTCGTTCCACGTTTTCTGAATAAGCTACATGCAATGTTTTTACAACATATCAACGATCGCTATGCATACGATTGCTTCCAACCTACATGCATCGTCAAGACAAGTTAATTTGATCGCCATGTTGGCTAGTTCTTTCATGCTACACCAATTCAAGCGCTTCATTCTTGCCGCCCTTGTGATCCCAAAGGTAAGTAAGCTTACGTTAACAATGTAAACCAGTTTAAATATTATTTTTGGCTACCTGTACTGAATATTTTCTGCGAATTTCAGGGTTCTGTCTTGGTGACTGTACGGGCTCACAGTCTTCACAAGGGTTTTTACGTTGTGTTTTGTTTAGTCTTTTGTTTTTGTCCTTGTGTATCGGTACACCAGGACAGAACCAATTTCAGCCTGCTCATTTGAATAAATAAGCTTATAAGAAACTAAACCTTGAATTTTAATATTTCTTTCAATCTTGCAATTCTGTTGAAGTGATGTTGATTTTTAACATAAAGTACATGTACAGTATCACTCTTAAACCAAATTTGTTAAAACAAATCGACAGGTAAGAACTTTTTTGTTGTTAAATTAAATTTCTTATTTTAAGAATTTAATTCTTATTTTAAGAAAACTTTCTTCCTTAAAATCAATTTCTTAAGACTTAAAGTAAGAATTTAATTCTTAAAATAAGAAATTTAATTTAACAACAAAAAAGTTCTTACCTGTCGATTTGTTTTAACAAATTTGGTTCTTAAAATAACAATTCGAGTTTAAGAGTGTATTATTTTCTTATTATTTGTTGGGGCCTTTGGCCGTCCATTAGGAAACCATACTGTAGGTCAATATAAAGACCATTGACTTGTTAATTGTTGGAGGTAAAACCTTTGGAAAAGGTGAACATTGCTCAGTTAATCAGTACCCGGCAAAAATGACAATAGTCAGTTCAGGGACATATACAAAACATGGACCTCTGTCAGTATAAAGGATGGACTGCGGACTGGGGACAGGGTATAACACAGTCTTCAGTTTAAATAAATTAATGGCATTCAACATCAAGTAGCAATGACAAGACACAAGTAGAACAAGAAGGACTGGACCAAGTCCCAAGGTACACTGTACAATAATTATGGGATACAGACAATCCTATGTGCTTTTCGTTTGGATTCGTTGTGCATGTGCTGTTAAAAAAATACTGATTACAGTGTAGGCTTGCTGGAGTATAAACAAACACATGTGCAAGCAACCATACTGATGAATAGTGTCGGAACAAGATAAAGATTGGTTTTGTTTGTTATTATTTCTAGATGCTTTGTGGATACTCGCGCAGAGCAGTGTTTAAGGTTTGAATGAGCCTCACCTTCCCCGTTCCCTCCCCCTTCCCTCACCGAGAACTCAAAATGAAAACACTGCTCTGCGAGTATCCACGAAGCACCTACATGTAGAAACAATGAAAACAATCAGTGTGGTGGCTTTGGCATGTGTTTGTTTACACTTGTATACTCCACTAGACTTTTGTTTTATCCACGTTCCAAAAGAAAAGCACATGGGATTGTCTGCATCCCATAATACTTGTAATAGCACACTGTAGCGTGGGACTTGACCCAGTCCTTCTTGTTCTACATGTTTCAAATGAAATCTGTGGGGAGAGCACTAAAACTTCACATGCTCCTGCCCCAACAGTACCAGCCAAGAATCGGACTGCATGCATTGTATAAAATGCAATGTTGGCAAAAGCGTAAAATAGTAGGAAGTTAAATACTGATGTTGAATGCCATAATTTATTTCAACTTAAGACTGTGTTTTATACCCTGTCCTCAGTCCACAGTCCATCCTTTAGACTGACAGAGAAATTTGGAAAAAGAAAATTAAAATTGACAAAAATAAGGGGTGGTCCATCAGGTGGTCCATGGACTGGGTCCACAGGGGTGGTCCACGGACCCGGTCCATGTTTTGTAAATGTCCTCAGTTCAGTGTACATGTATTTTTTAGTGTGATTATAATGCACATACCTGTAGTTCACAAACATCATATTGGATAGCTCTTTGTAAAGAGAAAGGCCCACCAGAAAAGAAGGCAATTTTAATTTGTTGTTGTAGGTACATGTACATATGTTGATTGATCATGTAGCTGTTGCATTTCACTTATTATTTTTTTCTTTAGTCTGTGTGAGATACATGTAATGTTTGCTAATGAGGATAAAACAAAAATAGAATCAAGGATAGTTTCAAGCACAGCATACATGTACAGTTGTAGCCATCGTGTGGGTAAATAACATCATTACGAAAATAATTACATGTATTTTTACTTTACAATGGACTGTACAGCCTTACAGCCTTACAAGGCTGTAAGGCTGTGCTCTAAATCTACATTATACAGTACCAGCGTATACGTTTTGTGAAAAGCTACATGTTTGTACACTTTCTGATCACCCAAGGTCAAAAGTGACATGCTATGGGCCACTGTGTTGCTAGAGCACAGCCCAACATTTTTCCTTTGGGCGACCAGGAAATCTTTGTTTTTGCAACAGTTACATGTATATGCTGAGTACCCCATATTTCAAGTGTTTGGAGATTTCGGGCTCCCAACTATTTTTCTTAGAGCACAGCCTCGGTTTTCATATACATGTACAGGGATGTATGTAGTCAAAGTCTATATATATATTTTTAATCTAAATGGTGACTATTTCCTTTATTTCTTAGAAAGCTGACAAAACTACAGTACTATAAAGTAATGAAAAAGTAATGAAAAAGATGTGCATGTAGAATGGTCTGTGCCAGAGGTACAGTACATCGTATACATGTACTTGCAGCAATGGAACTTGTTGATTAACTTTATTTTGTCTAACCCCCAGTCTGATTACACTGTATTGTAAGTTACAATGCATTGCATCACCATGGGAATTCCTCTTGATTTCTAACATTCCCATGCATGTAAGAGTGCATGTGGGCATCATAGACATCAATATTACTAACTTCTGCTTATGGACTCCACCTGTCTCTTTGAGGATAGATTGCGTAGTCATGGTTTCATTAGCACCTTTTAAAGGCCCAGTATCACCCAAAATGCATTGTGCGCCCAATGCCTCGACGATTGATTTTAACGCAGTCGAAAATTCCCGAAAGAGCCAATCACGAGCGAGCTCGTCATTTGAAAACAAAAACAAACGAACGCAAAGCCGAATGGGTGATACTGGGCCTTTAACCCAGAGTAGACTTTAAACTATGCAGGAGTTGCGTGACTCTGTGTTGTGTAAATACAGTACATGTACATGTACAGGAGCATAATTTGCACTGGTCTAATGTCTTGCATGTATAATTATGATAGACATTGAATATAATTCATAAAGCAGTTGGTTTCAAATGAAACTGTGATAGTGAATTGTGGGGAGTGAAACAAGACGTTAGTGTTATCAGTCATGTTGATAAAGTAAATTGCTACCATAAAAGAATAAAAAAGGTATTTTTTTAGTGTTAGCCCTAAAAAACATCAGCCTTAATTTACTTTATCAACAATTCAGTTGATCAAACTGCAATGAAACAACTGACATTATTCTTCTAACAATATTTTTTTACAAAACAGAACAACAGGGTACACTGTAGAAGATGCATGTGCATGTACATGTAGTGATGATGATTGCAGTGACACTTTGCATGACAACACTCAAGTACAGTGTAAGTATGTTGTTATGAATTAAACCCTGAATAAATAGCTACATTGTACATTATTATACCAGCAGGAACACTGGGAAACTAACACACTTTAAAAAAGTAAAACAGGAAAACTCATTTATAAATTTTTCAGAGCTTGAGCATTTGCACTCACTTGTGGAAACTTTTTGTCACTGACTTGCTGATATTTGAAGTCCTGGGTCAATCAGTTTTTACTTCCCAAGTTATTCAAGTGTTACCTTTACCCTTGCAGTGCCTCTTTGCACATTAGGAGTAAATGAGTACTGCCACATTACCAGACAACATGCAGAGTCTTATTTGTGATAATGGCATTCCAACCAGAGGAGTAACAGCGTATTTTAATCTAGAGTTTGCAGAATTCCTCTGGCTTTTGTTTTATTATTTTCATCATATGATGCTCTACTTTTTTTTAACTTAATGATAACCAATGACTCCCTGTACATTAAGATTAATTCCTTGTGAAAACACTTACCCTATACTGTCAGTCAAAAATGTCATTTTTCTGGTTCATAATTTATAGACTGAGGACAAAACCAAGGATAACAAACAACCTGATGTTGTTGAAACAGAATCTAGTAAGTTAACACATTTATAATGGAATTGATATTTGTGGTGATTAGATACAGGGAATTTAGGTTGAGGGTTTCAATGCGTTTGTTGAAAAAGCTGATTTATCGTATTGCAAGGGTACCCGTTACAAGGCAGGTTGTAAAACAAGAGCGGTGGCTCTTCAAGGCTGTGCTCTGGGAAAGATTACAGGGAACCGAAAGCTCTGAACCTGTGAAAACCAGGGTGCCCAGCATTATGAATTTTACAATGTATGCAAAAACATAGATTTCCTAGTTGCATCAGGGCAAAAGTAAGTTGCCAGGAAACACCAGGCACTGCTAGAGCAAAGCCCTGCTCTTGTACATGTATATCATAAAACCTTAAGTTTTCGACCTACAGTGTGTACAGTGTAGGACATGGCTACATTTTCCAAAATTTTGAAAAGCTAGTGTGAGACTAGTTGGTTTGATGGAGGTCTCCAACTCATTGTTTAAAATATAAAAAAAAATACATTCTAACTTGCATGCATTATTTTGTTTCCTTTCAGATTTCACTATCCTATGCATCAATTACTGCATTTTTTTTTTGAAGGCCAAGAAACTTAGTGATGTAAAGTAATGAATTTATATGTATGACAAATACAATCTACATATGGAAATATTGAAAGGAAGTTTATAATACATGTTAGGCTAAGGCAACCATTAATGTTACAGTTTATTACATGTGATTATTTTTTTGGAATCCAATCAAGATAAGTAAATATTAAGTGAGAATTTATTTTAAAAATGCTATACAGTATCGTAGTGCTATTTTCATGAAAGTACAAACGATGAATTTAATGTCCTATTTAACGTCTTTAATTTTTTTATAGAATTATTTCCCATGTATCAGACCATTATGTGTGTTGTATTTTAGGTTTTCGACAGCATTTAGGTTTTATTTATCAGAATTTTTATACATTTTTATTACATTATAGAGATTTAGAAAACAAAATTATTATAAAGAATTATTAGATTTACCTTCTAAAACAATCATTATTTGGAGTCGTAGATAGGATTTTTATGCAGTTTTTCTCTCTGAGATTGTCTTTGATTGGTTTCTTTGGACAGCTTACACGTAATCGTATATCAAGATTTAACACATTGAAATATATCTTAATGAACACCTTCATGTAACTTTGTTGAAATTTGATTGTACGGTATAACGAGACTTGAGCTATGTTCACACTTGGTGCCAAAGCATCAGTGCTTGGGTACTGGCACAGAATGGTGTTGTGTTCACACACTGGGCACCCATCAGACACCATTTTGAAAAATATGCATAGCAGGGAGTTACATTGTATATTATGGGTATGTAAAGCAGTGGATTGAGGGTCAAGTGCTTCTAAAGCAACAAAATATGTATTTACACGGAGCCTGTGCTCACTTAAGTGCCCGATAATAAATTCTCAGGTGCCAAGTGTGGACTGAGCCGTACTGAAGACCTTTTAATTTCACTTTATACAATGTATGACTCTGGTGTTTAAAATCTTACATTTTAAAACACTTACATTCCGCTGCCATTAGTTTTATTTGAACTTCAGAGTTATTAAATAAAAGGCAGTAAAGTTGTTCAATCCTTTTGTTTGACTGTAGCAAAATTTTTCTTTCTACAGCTAGATTTTATTGAGAGTAATGTAGACATTTTGCAAGAATTTATATTTGCAATAAAATTTTAGAAATTTACAGACATTATATGAACTTCTCTGTGACATTTGTGTGGTTTATTTGTGGACATTTTACTAACATTTTATGCAATGTTCCGTTTACTTTAGTGAGATTTTATGCTCTGCATTCTTCACGTGTTCCTTTTATACACGCTGATTTTACAGAGAAAATGTGGACATTTTGCATAGATTTAGTGCAATAAAATACATACATTTTACAAGCATTGTATGTACTTTTCTGTGACATTTTGTGTAGTTTTTTTGTTTACATTTTACAAACATTTCATTCAGTTTTTTTGACTCACTTTTTACAGAGATAATAAGGAGATTTTATGTTAACTGGTTTACAGAGATTTTTTCTCGTGCCATTTTTACAGAGAAAGTAGAAAGATTTTACAGAGATTTCTTGTTTGTAGCATAAAATCTCTGTTAATTTTACACAAAATTTACAAGAAAAACATCAAGATTACATACATATTTTATGCGATCTTAGTGCAGAAAATGTGCTGTAATTTACAGACTTTTTACGAAGTTACAAAATCTCTGGGAATGTGCACGTTTACAGAGTTCGTAATTTACAAAGGAAATGTAGACATTTTACAGAGATTTAACTAACTTTAGTGAAGTCTGTAAGTGGTTCAAGTTTTCCAGTGTACATGAGAGTAAACCATACGTACGCCATTACGATCCTTGTGTTTACGAATATTCGATGAGACGAAACGTCGGTTTGGGAAAACGTTGGGGTTCTTTTACTTGTTATTATTGTTTGGCAAGGATATCTGACATTAATAATGAAGGAGAAGGTAAGTTTGTCAAGTAATTTTCATTTTCGCTAGTAAACACATTCCTTCGTGTGAGGCTGACAAACATTGCCGAGCTGAGATTGTGCAGTACGGACTGTAATTCACCTTCAAAGCATTGTTGATAAAAATCACAGTGGATTTTACTTGCCACGTGTTTGCTATACGCTCTGGAGAATAATCCAGGACTCCCTTAGCTACCTATACACACGAAGGTTTTAGAGGCCCTTCTTCTGTTTGGTAAAAGATATTGTTACGTGGATCCGCAACATAAGGGAAGTAGTCATAATATGTACAATCTAAGAGGACCTATTTTGTGTAGGGTAGGAAAAGGTCCGATGTTTGTTTCATATTCACGACTTCGCTCGCAAGGAGCCTTTGATTTTTCTTCGCAGAGATGTTTGAAGTCAGCTTTCGTAGCATTTTTCCTCATAGTGACGACCTTATTTCGCATGACACGATACTTTTCCCAGTCACTCTAACTTCTGTAATTTATTAACTTACATTTTCACCTTTTCTCAGTTAAAAAACATATAAAATGCTACCAAAAGCATCAAAATGTTTAAGTGTATGTTATTTTGCAACTCTAGCAAACAATATTTGCAATTTCCATATTTTCCCGATCAATTTGAATTTTTAGTAAAATCCAAGATGGCTGCCGTCTTGATGGCCATTTTGGATGACGTAACGGACATTCAGCAGCGTCACAACATATAATATTTACCTTATCTTGTAGAGCACATCGCGGCCTATCTATTATATGTAAAATATTTCCGAAATATTGCAACATCGCAAAAACCTAGGGGGGGGGGGCAACACCCCCACCCCCCCTTTGTACCACGGTGGGGGTATACGTTTGCGTGTACGTCCGAGGGTTAATTAATTAAAAGTTCAATAAATGACACACAAAGAAACAGGTAATGTACAATGGTCATGACCTCTGCGCCTCCCATTGCACAGCGCCTAGCATAAATTCTGCTTTTTGAAAATGTAAAGTTAAACACTAAATTTAATTTTATTTGGTCAAAGAGAATGTTTTGGAATTTTTGCCCCTCGAAGGTTGAGAGTACCCTTAAATTTAGGCTTGGTTTTCCTTGCAAAAGGGAATAAGCAAAATTAATTAATTAACCGTTCAATAAATGACACACAAAGAAACAGGTAATGTACAATGGTCATGACCTCTGGGCCTCCCATTACACAGCGCCTAACATAGTAATATATATATATATATAGATAGCCCAAGCCTAACAGCGTCGCACTTTGAACAAGCTTAACTAAGGTGAAAAGTTGGAAGGACAAGAATTAAGATTGACGAACGGGCTATTTTCAATTTTAGCAATTCTCAAAAACAGTATTACGCGACCGTCTGCACAGTACATTTTTATAGACCATACAAAAGTTCACAAAAACAACTTTTCTCTGTCTAGAATAACTAGTACCACTACTTTCCGAATAAAATACAGTTTTTGTTTGTCAAAAATTGCCCGAGAAACTGATTTGAAAATCAAAAATTGCAAAAATACACAAACATATTTGCATAAGGCGATGCGAGTGAAGATAGAACTGTACTATAAAATCAGTCTTGTTTTGTTTACATAAAATCGCTTTTAAATCTATCTAATGAATGAACAAACACATAAAAATGGACAACACAATCTTCTTTCGAAAAAATTTATTCAAATCTCCATTAGTTTACGTTTAAAAGCAAAACGCGTACCATTTAATTATAGCTCATCGAGTTCAAGCTTTCTTCGATGAAATTCAAGAGATCGATACAACTGAATTCAAGCACGTTTTAAAATCAATTCTCCAAAACTAACAATAACACCAATAAAAACTCACTCACAGATTGATATCAACATAAATTCTCATCGAAAACTGTAATCTGTTTTACATTCAGTCCCTCGCTTGCTTGGAAATTAAAATCTCCGCTTCTGGTTCTGAAATCCGTAGAAAACAAACATCTCCCGCATTGATAAAAACGTAATACATGAAGTTCCTCGAAGCAAGATTTTATCCCTGAAAGCTCGTCGTTTTCCACTAAAGCGGCTTCTGAGTATACCTTAACCCTATTCAGACTGGGCTTTTTTAGGCAATCTGTGACTGAGGGGGGGGGGGGGGGGGCTCCTCGGACCCCCCCCCCCCCCTTTATATCCCTGGAATCTGTAAGGCTAGGACCATGAAATTTTCACACAATGTTCATCTTCATACAAGGAAACCTCACACCCAGTTTTGACCTGCCACACCCAATTATGACGTCACAATGACGTCATTTTTGTTTTTCCGACATTTCTTTGATATTTTTCCATCGAGATACTTAAAATATAAAATATAACTGTAAAATCATCTCTTTAATATTGAAACATAATAAATACAAACAAGGACGCACTTGTAAAGCGAGAAAAAGCAAAAAAAGGCGATAAAACTATAATTTTGAAATTATTGTCCGCCATCTTGGATCCGCCATCTTGGATTTTTTTTTTTTGTTTAAATTAAAATTTAAAAAATATCTAAAAGAGAAAAGGATCAGAATGTATAAGACACGTATCAAACTAATGTTTGTTATTCAAACAATGAACTTAGAAGCGTTATTTAATAAATAGTACAAAATGTTTGTCTATAAGTAAAAAAGAGCAAAAATTTACCTACCCCCCCCCCAAATATTTGATGTTAAAATTTTTTGATGTCTTTCAAGAACTAGTCCCAAGAAAAAACTATTCTAACAAGAAAATGCACTATAAGTCAAAGAACAAGATCTTAAAATAAAAAAATTCACCATATTTTAATATTTTGAAAACTTATGTGTCAAAAACCGGTTGCCATGGCAACATGGTTAATCACACTGACATGTTATGGATACCAAAATGTCCCTAGATAAATTCTAGGAAAAGTCAGAAAATTTCAGCCTCATAGCTATTTCGGTGTAAGAGTTATCACAATTTTACTGGAGGGGGGGGGTTCGAAAAGCCCCCCTCCACCCCAAGTCTGAATAGGGTTAATTAGTATCCTTGTCTTGAATAGCAAACCGCCAAATATTCAGGTAAATAACGCCTTTAATTTAAACGGTTTTCTTCGCTGAGAAAATTCACTGTAAAACATCAAAGTGTTTTTCTAGCTGACGTGACATTCGACCGTGTAACCGCGCCAAAAACAAAGCCTCGCTTTGGTTTCAACATGACGTCGTTCGCGCATGTTTTGCGACGTCATACGCGCCCGCGAACTAGTCCTACGCGCCCGCGAGCTAGTCCTGCGCGACGGAGCGACGGCGGAGGGCGGGCACACGCCTGCCCGCGAAACATTCCGCTAGGCATGACCATGAAAAATGACGGGCATTGGTTCTATGAGTATGGGGCTGCGCAGCCAGGCCTTCGGCCTGGCAAGTGCTCCGCTATTATCATTTCAAAGATACTGCTACCACGTTGTACTCATTTACTCTCAATAAAAACAACAACAACAACAACATGCATATTATTTACCTTTTACCAATATTTTGTCTTACATAGTTAGAGTGAAAATGTTTTAAGGAAATAGTTCCGAGCATTGCAATCTGATATATAGGTGCTTACCATTTCTCAGAACTGGCTGGCCGGATTGGCAAGGTCGACGTAAATGAAATCAGACTTAATGAAGACCTGTTTTAACAAGTCAATCAAAATGGTGCACACTACTGGTGAATTGACCGGTTTGAATGGACTTTTCTGACAAATAATGGTATAATATTTACAATTTGACTGGTCGGCCGGCCAGTTCTGACAAGTGGAAACTTGTCAGGGGTAACAAAATATATTTAGCCAGTAGTTATGTTACTGTGGCTCGAGTGCGACTTTACCTTACCTTACCTATGTTACTGTCCCAGTCTAGTAAAAAAATAGCTGTCTTCGCATTACGCGGCTTATTGACACAATGCACAATAAATTGTTTTATTTCGATATCGGGGCATCTTTGTTAAGCAGCTAATATATCACATTATCTGAAGAATTATGATAAAAACAAGGATGACAACGGTAATGTGATAAATAGTTGGCGAGTTAACTTGACAAATGCACAAGGTAGCGCCACTCAATCTACAGTAACTCTCATAACAACAAACAAACTAAGGTGAAAAACTTACAAAAAAGACAACTCCATGTTATCTGAGAATATCCCAGTCGGAAGCTTATCTATTTTATTGTTCGACAAATACCTGCAGGAAAATAAATTATTATTATATCAGTGAAAAGAAAGTATTTTTGATGTCGTAACTTACGAACCTCCATTTTGTACATGTTGACGTCAAATAATTGTTTGGAGTAGAAGGCAAAAAAGCAGGTGTATGCACATCTCCATGAGTTACACACTGTACAGCAGAAGTCTGAAATGGAGAGTATAGGAACCATTCTAACAGTATTGTTTTTAATGTAAAGTCCAATTATATCGCAAAGAATATTTTTCAATTTCTCAACTATGTGAACATTGCTTTCCAATACAATTTATCTACATGATGTCATCTTGTAATTAGTAACATCAATTTCTGTTGTTTTTGAAAATCAAACTAAGTGCTTGAAAGGGGCGTGGCCTGTCCATTCATAGCGTCGCACGGTGTTTAAGCAACGTTGCATTTGGCTCTTCCCAATCTCTTACATTCACCCCAATGAATATATTCTTATTAACAGCTAAGAATTCTCTTTCCGGCAGCTCTACTATTTCTACAAGACCTCTACAATGTCAAGGTAGAGGAAAGTTAGCAGTTGTTTGCATATATTAATCACAAATTGTTATAAGAATTATCTGACCGTCAAGTAGCCCATTTGAATCAACTCATGTACAGACAAGTTTTATAACCAAGCCGGTAAATTTCATCAAAGTCGTCTTTTTCTAATAGTGATCTCGTAGGCATTGAATGGTGGCGCCCCGTAAAGAAGCGAAATCAGCAGAAAATGGAGAGGCTTCGCCCATAGGTACAATGTATAACTTTTTATCCCTTTACATACCACCGTAATTATTCTAAGTTAGACTATTCTGTCAGGACAGAAGCTTATCACGAGATAAGCTTCCAGTCGGGAATATTAACCTCAAAAGATCGCGGTTCATACATTTGTTGCCATATATTACCATGTTGTTTATCTGATAACTCTCTATGGATCGTCACCCAAAGTAACTTTTTTTTTTTTTCATTGGTGCATGTGTGAGTATGCGAAAGCGGAAATAACAGAACACTCCAAACTCCACTATGGCTTAGGGACGGACCATAAGAAAGGCGATGGGGGTGGGGAGTGCGGGAAAAATGTGCAAGGGAAAATGCCAGGAAAAAAATCGTGCAAAGAAGAAGTCAAAAAAAAAATGTGCAGAAAGAAAAGTCCTATTGCGGTTTTCATTTATTATATAAAATTCTGCCGAAATGTCTATTAAACATATTCTTGGGGCCCTACCCCTGTCCTTAATAGCTTCGTTGAAGTGTTTTCCTCACACTGCATGAAATGAAAACAGAACTATAAGGTGATGAATTCATATTTTTCAATAGCCGGAAACGTCATTCAGAAATCATCAATATTGCCAGGCACAAACGGAATAAACGAAAAATAACTTCATTTTTATTGAACGGGGACATATAACTTTGTTTTTGTTTTCATAAACGACGTTTATATCATACCACAAAGTCTTGTTTTCATTTGCAATCAGTGTACCTGCAACATACACTGTGATGAATTATGATATCTCATTGCGATAAACGTGATAAATACATGTTTTTTTCCATTGCCAGTTTCATTATTATACTGTTTGACAAATAAACATTTGTGATAAGTAGAATTTGGTATCTTTGTAACATTTTATAAAATTATTTGTGTCAACGGTAAAATTTAATAGAGGAGGGGTCTTGTCCCCTTGAATAGAAAGTATACAACAAAATGAAAAAGTTCATTTGTTTATAGCTTGTTAGGGTTAAAATTTTACATGTAACTGTTACCAAGGGAAAAAAACAGCAACACTGCTACTTTAAAAACAAAAAAATACCGCAGTCTGGTTTTCATTAGCAGCCATTGGTATTTAAAGTGCGAAGTCACCAAATTATTTTCAAGTCTCAAACTCCGATCTTCTGATAAAGATTGCTATATGATCAGCCACAAAATTTCAACATGTTGGCACGAATGGAAGATATAAAAACATTCAAAGTTTGATATAGTCCCAAAGTTTTTTTTTTTTTTGTACTTTGTTTTTCCCTTTATTAAATGAAAATGAATGATCTTTAGACGAGATTTGATCTCTTTCACTTTAATGTACAGCACATGAACCTGTCATTACTATAAACAATAACAAGGAACTGTTTCCTTGGCTTAAAGGTATAATTTGTATTAAATGATGACCGAAGTAAATGTTGAATGTATTAAAGGCAGCTATACAACCAGCCCTTCTTCAATAAGTCATTCAATAACTTCAAAATGACTTAATTAGTTTCATTAATCAGTTATGTAGTAATGTGGTGAATTATTTTATGCCAATTTCTGGCATGAGTTTAGTAATGCTATAATTATGTACTTTCATTATAATATTCATCATGGCAAATCATTCTATCCTACTGTGGTGGACTACGCAAAAACAGCAGAAGAACAGTTCGAGGAGGTGCAATATGGTGTGTATACCACCATTCTTTTTAATGTCAGTGGACATCTTCGCCCATCAGTGAAATATAGCCTCAGTTCGTGTACGTTATTACAGAGCACCATATCTTTTAACAATCGTTCGAATATTTCACTTTTACTAAACAGGTACCTTCTTTTTGGATTGACATTCTTGAGAAGAGGGCACTACAGAGGAGCTGTTTTGGAAAATGGAGTATGGCATCATTATGATGGGCTGTGGGAGAGGAATTCCAGAGGGCAAAGACTAAAAATATGCACAGCTAGCGAAGTGATCCACTCCAAGCGGCTTCCTACTCTTTCACTGTGTTTACAATTGCGAAAAGCTTTTGCATTAATGGGTGGACTGTATCTTTTGATCTATTGTAAGTTTAGTAAAATGTATAAAGCATAAAAGCATAGATAATGAATCGAGATTTCACAGCTGTTCAAATGAAACATGTGTAAAATGAAGGGGAAAGTGACCAGTAAAAGAGTGTAGATACAGAAATAAGAACTTGAAGAATAATTTCAACATTAAATTCACTTTCAAAATTTAAGTACATGCTAAATACCTTGTGATAAAAATAGCGGAATTTCAAGTGTTTCCTACTGGATTTTTTAATATAAAAGCTTCTTGATCCCAACATTTGGAAAACATTCGATGTGAATTGCTGTTATAAGTGTATAGTGAAAAGAAAACAATCAGTAAATCACAAACAGTATATGACAGTTGATTTTAACCATTCTAAATACAATGATCAAAAATGATGTTTAACCTACGAAGTACAACAGTTTTCTTTTCTTTCTTTGTGAAATAGTTCTTTTCAATAGTAAATGACAAACAAAGCAGTATTTATCTAAAAAAAAAAATTCGTGCAACCCGAAAGTTCTCCATTCCCCCCATCACTTTTCTAATGTCCGTCCCTCAGCCTCCACAACAACGGAAATCACTTCCGCTTCCGGTACCCAGGCCTAGCGCTATTCAGCATTTCAATTATACTTTTCGCGAGAAGGCGGGCAGTCATTTTCATTTCATTTCATTTTATTTATTGTGCTATTAACCACATTAAAAAAAATATATATGTATGTATAATAATAGTAATAATAATAATAATAATAATAATACAATACACTAGAAATTTATAATAACTTAAAAGACGATAGACTACAAAATGTTTAATGTGGTAGTGACAAGGAAGCCTATATAGGAAGCCTATATAGAAGCCGGGGGCTTATGCACTATAGGCTTCCTGACAATATAGAATACATCTTGTTCAAGTGAATGGAAAGCCGTTAGGTAGTAAGATACTTCGTAGCAGATAGTTCGTGGCAGTTACGTAGCAGGGTATTCCACCACTTTGTTAGTATCACTTTACCGGTTTCCTGTCACATTGTTTAGTTTCACTTTACTTTTCAAAAACTATCGTTGTTTACATTACGCAAACAAGTATAAAGATTTCGAGTCACGTTTAAACGATTTAAGTGATTATCCGGTGCGTCGCTAGTTTCGAACGTTGAATTATCTTGGCTTCCGGTGGATATCGATACGCATCGTTCGATGAGCGAGCGTGGACTCGACGAATTTCTGCCAAGACGTTAACAAACCAATTTTCGATTCGAAGAAGGTGTTAAAAGCTTTGAAACAATTAGTTTTTTTTATTCGTTTTAAAAATTAAAAATTCTCTAAATCGAGAAGGCGGGAGATGGAACGTACGCAATCGTTTTCGTACCGTTTATGGGGTTAACAAAAATGAACTACATTGTTTACTGTATGCTCTTTAACGTCACCCTTCAAAATGGACTACTGTGCTCCAAATTAAATTAAACATGCTCGGCTGCAGCTACAAGCTTTGAAACAATGATAGTTTTTTTTATTCGTTTTAAAAATTAAAAATTCTCTAAATCGAGAAGGCGGGAGATGGAACGTACGCAATCGTTTTCGTACCGTTTATGGGGGTTAACAAAAATGAACTACATTGTTTACTGTATGCTCTTTGACGTCACCCTTCAAAATGGACTACTGTGCTCCAAATTAAATTAAAAATGCTCGGCTGCAGCTATTATGCTCGAAATTATGCCGAAAACATTTTCAATCCCAACTTCTCCCCCTTGAAGAAAAGGCCTTAGGAGCCTACACAGGACGAAATAATGAATTTACTAACCTTTAAGAGAAAATTAAAGTTTACTTAAAGGTATCGAAAATCTTTAAGTTGAGACTTAAATACTCTTAAATGTATTAAAGTAAGTAATATCTTTAAGATGTGTTTAAGAGCATTTAAGTCATCTTTCATTCAACTTTTCAAGACCCTTAAAGGCAACTTAAATTGTTCGTTACTTGCTTTAAGTGTTGTCAAGTAAAGGCTTATTTAAGTAATTTACGGTGCACTTAAAGATAGTCGAAATTGTTCTTTAAGTTTTCTTTAATGAACCTTTACATGCACTTAAAGTCGTTATTTCGTCCTGTGCACAGGACGAAATAATGAATTTACTAACCTTTAAGAGAAAATTAAAGTTTACTTAAAGGTATCGAAAATCTTTAAGTTGAGACGTAAATACTCTTAAATGTATTAAAGTAAGTAATATCTTTAAGATGTGTTTAAGAGCATTTAAGTCATCTTTAATTCAACTTCTCAAGACCCTTAAAGGCAACTTAAATTGTTCGTTACTTGCTTTAAGTGTTGTCAAGTAAAGGCTTATTTAAGTAATGTACGGTGCACTTAAAGATAGTCGAAATTGTTCTTTAAGTTTTCTTTAATGAACCTTTACTTGCACTTAAAGTCGTTATTTCGTCCTGTGCTAGCATAAAAAGGATAACCAGACCTAAAGCGCACAAACGCTTCAGAACCGGCCAACTATTAACAATAGCCGTATACAACTATCAAATAGCTTTACATTTTACAGTTTTTACTCATAAATAAATATGTTTAAATATAACGACTACGGTGCAAGTAGCGCTATTAAGGCGTCAAACTACATTGTAGCACTAATATGCCGGCATTATATAATTAAGCTCCATGCTAAAACTATAGCATTATGTGGAGAAATTATGGACACGCAGGCGCACTAGATAGGCGATTAAGATTGCGTAATGCAATAAAAATGGCCGACTACGTAAGAGACGTTATATGGGAGGAAAACATATAATTTATTCTCACCTCACAATCCTTTGAAGATTGAATAAAGTTGCATCTTACTCCGTTCCGATGTTCAATTACCTCGATTTTGTTATAAAAATTAGAACACCAAACAATATAATGGTCACGGTTTTACGCCAAACGTAAACACGTTCCAAATGCAATAATGGCTCACATGTTGTCTCTAATGTCACATAGATGAGGTCATTTTCTGTCCGATTTCCAGCGATGTTTGAAGACATATCCAAAAGGTTGCATCTGCTTTCCCCTCTCAAATCGATGTTCTTTGAGGCACAACTAACGATATTTCGTGAAGACAAATAACCGCCACGGTTTTGAGACTTAAGGTTTTCTTCCACTCAGAAATACGATGTCAGGCTTGCAACCCTCGCTTTTTTGAAAATGGCAGAATTGAAAACTTTAAACCCTTGAGATTCCCATTTGGAAAGAATTGCACTAAATTCGCAGCACTAAACAGGTGAACTATAAGAAAACTGAACAGCATTATATAATTTTCACCTGGCAACGGCCATAGCAACTATTGTTTACATTAGTAGAATGCCCATAAAACATGCTAAATGAATGCAACCACTAACCACTCGTTATATTTAACCCTCACTCGCCTATATTTTATCTAGAAACCATTGTCTAAACTTTAAGTTCATTTTTCTCAAATAAAACAAATCCACGGAATGAGAAACTTGTAAAAAAGATATCTCTCTCGCATTTTAGCCAAATTTGCTGAAATTTTCAGGACCATGAAAGTACATAATTCTCTATGTCGTAAACCAAAAAAATTTCCGTTTACTGGAGCTATACTGTAGTAATTAAACCTTTGTTCTATTCTTATTTTGCACTTTTCACATTAAAGCCCCGCACCACCCCGAATAAAAATGAAAATTAGTAAAAACTCACTGTTTTCCGAGGTTCAGAACCTAGATGTATCAATTATGTACAAAGTAAAGTTGACCCAATGAGCATCCAACCATTTGGCGGAAAGTTATTATTTTTATAACAAAAGGCCTTATTTCAACTTAAGGGGCTGGTTAATAATTAACCAATGGGGAATTCGACCTAAAGTGACTAATCTTTTAACTCAGAGTACAAAACCATTAATCAGGATGTTAGAATTTTGCCGTAAAATTGTTTTGGATAAAAAATAAAAATTTTATGACAATATGCAGCGGGGTCTGAAAGTAAGTACCTTTAAGGAATGCGGAGTTTTTTACCCCGCATTCCTTTCATATTTGAATTTCGTTCCAGCAGAGAATATCCGCCGCAACTGACCACACGCGTTATAATCCGCCGCTTTATGCAAATTAAGTTTGTCCGTTCCCCAAATAAAACAGACATTTTGGGTTGATAGTCGCGTATCAAATGATAAAATCCGAGACTCGCCGAGACTGTTTTAATATTCGGGTCTCGAATGGTAAAATCCGAGACTCGCTGAGACTATCGAACACAAACAAACAAGTACCGCGCTTGTTCGGTGTTTCTCATTGAAGTTGGAGAGCTTTTATGAGACTCCTGGACGATTCAATTTCTGGCGAGCCCGATTTTTAGCCGCATCATATTCGATCACTCCTTGTCGGCTTTGTTCTAAGTCAGCAGTTTCGGCTCCAATTGTAAATTGCCACCGAGGAATACTCATTAGAGTATTCATCACAATTACACGCTTGTTCTTTCGTTTTCTCTGACTTTTGCTCTAGCTCTAGGTATTATTGAAACTATAATCAGCGTTGTTGTTATAGCTTGATAGATTTTAGAAAACGAGTAGTCCCTCTTTTCTCTCAGACAGTCGAGCAGGCAATCACGCGAGAAGACATGGCAGGCGATTTAATTTCGCGCTCGCTCGTGAGAGAAAAGAGAGACTGAATTTTTGCAGTCCGATGCCTAACTGCTACTATTCGTATTGGTAAATTTTATAACATTTGTTAACAACTGTAATTTTTCGCTGGCAAAGTTGTTTGCCATATTTTTTTATTAGTCCTAGTAAACATTTTTTTTTTATGTATGAACTTTGCAAATATATGATGCGCCCTTTCCGCACTTCTTTTGGTTTAGTTGTAGTTACTGTTTACCTTAGAAAACTGGCGTAAATCGTTTAACCGCAGAAATAAAAGATACATTCATTGGGCAAGGAAGATCATCGTTGTCTACCGTTTCAATTTAAAAAAAATATATATTTCCTTTTTAATCGATAACAGTGCGCTTCTCTCAGTGGACCGTTGTCGTGTCTCTAATGACTCTAATCAATCGCTTTGTAAACGGTTCGTTGTTTCATTGTACAGCCAGCATTTAAATAGCCAAGTAAACATCCTCGAACCACCTGGTTAGTCAGCACTGACAGCATTACATTTTCAAATGAAAATGCGGAAAAATGGTACGGTTTTCGATACGCCAGAACCCCGCGAGATTCCAAGGGCTTTGAAAGTCCACCCAAAGAGATAGGTGGTGACTATTTGAAATGGCCGCTGAGTGTGCTACTCGAGCGGGCAAATCATGGATCCTTGCTTCCTAACTATCCTGGTAAGTTGATTCAGTTAAAGCTTTTTAGAGACTTTTAGCAAGTTCACCGTGTTTATAAATACTTGGGCAAATTAGAGCCGCAATGCGTTTGCTTGGGCGCTCGCGGTATATCAAAATGCCCGAAATATCTGAAATGGTCGTCAAAGATGCCCTGACATTAGCTAAAGCAAGAACGATAAAAATGGTTCTTGCTCAGTGGGGAGATCTGGCGACCGACCCTACATTCCCGATCTTCACGCCATGGAAGACTATGTTCGCTTTATCTCAAGAATGTTTCCTTCCAGATGAAATCAGATCATTATGAGGGTAGGGATTTTTCGAATTGAACTGAAAGAAAGGGTGGGAATTTCACGCGCTGAAGTACAGAAAAAGTAGGGGAAACTGTCATTTAGGTGTTTACAGCAGAAACCGCACAACTATGTAAATCAATAACCTGCTTAACGGGTTACCACTTTCTATGGAAAGTACATAAAAGGACTACCTTTTCTGTCAAAAATGGTATATAAATGGGTAAGGGGTTGGACCTCTGGGCGGAGCCTCCCCGTATAAAACTTTTTTGAGTTCTTATTCGTTGCTCGGGCCGAGCTACAGCCTCTCATTTTAGTGCATACTCACCTTCCCTCGATTTTCAACATCACCACCGCACTGCATGCTGGGAAATAACGAGAGATTTTTTGACAGCGTTCCTTCCGTCCTCCACACATTTCATATTTATACTAGTCCACAGCCACTCCGACCCACCGCCGCGGTAGGTCGAGAAATTCATCCAGAGTCGAGTCCCAAAGCTACTTCGTTTCCTGGCGGCCATTTTTTCTAGTTCAACGAGCAACTAGCCAAATTCATTAACGAAGTACAACACCTAACTCGGTTCGTTGAGAAAGTGGACTCTGAACTACCTTCAAGCTTAATGATGCTCATCAGGCAGCTACTAATGATGAAAAATGGCTGTGGACTTACCAAAAATCGCAGAAACACCATATTGAAGACTTTATTGGAATTCAACAAAGCAAAATCACGACGTCAGAATGACGTTTCCAGTAAACTCGAGCCTTCAGTGTTTTAGAACAGCAGCACTTTCAATGGTAACTTCAAATATGAAGTCACGAAAGCCTATGGGGCGTGTGTATGCAGGAAATCGCTCAAAAACGTAAAATTTTTCAGGAGTGAATGGGTTAAGTCGATATAATACTGTGTTAAAAAGGCAACAGTTACACACTCCGACGAAACATCTGGATGCAACTGTTACCCTTATTAGTAGAGATTTCAAATTGAAAAGCATATAATACTGTGTTAAAGGCAACAGTTAATTCAAAAAGATATAATACTATGTTAAAAAGGCAACAGTTACACACTCCGACGAAACATCTGGATGCAACTGTTAACCTTATTAGTAGAGATTTCAAATTGAAAAGGATATAATACTATGTTAAAGGCAACAGTTACACACTCCGACGAAACATCTGGATGCAACTGTTACCCTTATTAGTAGATATTTAAAAAATTAATTGAAAAGGATATAATACTATGTTAAAGGCAACAGTTACACACTCCGACGAAACATCTGGATGCAACTGTTACCCTTATTAGTAGAGATTTCAAACATTAATTCAAAATGATATAATACTGTGTTAAAAAGGCAACAGTTACACACTCTGACGAAACATCTGGATGCAACTGTTACCCTTATTAGTAGGGATTTCAAAAATTAATTCAAAATGACATAATACTGTGTTAAAAAGGCAACAGTTACACACTCCGACGAAACATGTGGATGCAACTGTTACCCTTATTAGTAGGGATTTCAAAAATTAATGAAAAAGGATATAATAAAGCTTTACTGTTAGACTGTAAAGCGAAGTTAATGGAGCGTGACGCTCTAGGCCCCCGTTGGGTTGTTATTGTTGATACATAACTCGTGTTACGCAGATTTTCGCAATTTACAAGCCTTCCTTTTCGCCAATGTACAATGGAGTACAATGGTCATTCACCTAGCCCTGTTGCATCACTGTCTAGTACATTTATATCATCCGTTCTGTATGGCTTGTACTATAAATACTCCCATTCATGTCTATTTGAGCGCTATATGAATTCATTACTTACTATGGTATGCAATTCTCCATTGGCCGAGGTCAAGACATATGTCTGGCTATAAAAGCTCTAGTTCGAGTCCAAAGTCTCACTCATTAGCTGTAGTGCGTTCTGAAAGGTCTTCCTTCAGTGTTTTAAATTGTAATTTCAAACGGCTCGTCCACGTGGCACTCGCAACGCACCGAACGTTCGTCCAGGTCGTGCGGAAAATCTCGCATCGTTGACCTCCGAGGTTCTTCGCCTTCGCCTTCAGGCATTAACCTTGCCCGTTAACGGGAACAAATCAGCCCTTGTCAAACGCCTAAAAGCCGCTCTTCAACGACCTCGTGCGACAAGTCCACCAGTTGGCCGAGTCCAAAGACGTACGGTGAGGACACGCACGGATCGTCGGCTCACTCCAGCCGCTGAATTACCAGCTCTCGCTGCCAACAACATCGTCAATAACGATGGTCCAGACAATGCCAGCGACATCCACGCGGACAACGACGAAATCTCCTTGTCCGATGTTTCAGAAGATGGCTTCAACGACTTCATAGAACCCTCTGGCACTCCACAGGCCGAGCCTTTCACCGCCGAGCAACTGGCTGCAATCCAGAACACGGTTACGGCGTCTCTGCATCAGGCTTTACAGAGCAATCATTTCCAGTCCGCACACTACCTGAGTCAAGCGTCGCCTCCCACGACAAGTTTTCCTCCGCGAAGATCTGGCGTCGCTACACCATTAGGCCTTCAGCGACAAGAACCTGGAGGACAAAATCTTGAGAGGTGAGTTCATTGACTTCACTTTGTTGCTACCAGATTCTTTAACTCACCCCCAAGTGCCCGAGATCCAATTTCGTTTAGCTGACGCGGCCCCAGGCTCCTCGTCTCCTCTTACCATGGTGCGAAAACGTAAGCCGCTGATTGACACTTTCCAGAAATGGTTAGACGCATATACGGCTTATATGTTGGTCCTCGTCGCGTCCTACCCTCGGCGATCGCTGGAGCTACTCAAGTACCAGCAAATCATCAGTAGCGCAGCAACTAAATTTAAGGGTCTGTCATGGCTCACCTACGACGAACAATTCCGCCGCAGGGCTGCCTATGACCTTAGTCTCAGTTGGGACCAGGTTGACCTTGAACTTTGGACTGTTACTTTTTCGGGTCTAGCTAAGCCACATTGTCTTGTCTGCTCTAGCCCGTACCATTCCCAAAGTGACTGCCCTAGCGAAGAGTCCCACCAGCAACCCATGCAAGAATGGTCCCGTCTGCTTCCGCTTCAACCGTTCGTCTGGGTGCACCTCCAGTTCCTGCCCGTTCCCTCACATCTGCCGACGCTGCCGTTCCTCCAGCCACTCCATCGCCAACTGCCCAAGGTCTACTCTCAGGAGAGGCCAGGCTAACAACCCACATCAGACAACCAGCGCCAGCCTCCGTGGCAAACGATAAAGTGCAGCTACTGGCAAGGAACCGTCATCCACCTGTATCCACCCCTATTGATGTTGATATCTTAGAAAGGGAACTTTCCTGTCATCCTAATCGTAATTTTGTGCATAATTTAATTAATGCTTTGCGCTATGGCACACATGTCGGCTATACTGGTCCCCAGAAATCCCGGGTTGCTCGTAACCTTATATCTGCAACTCAGCATCCCGAGGTGGTTACTTCAAATATTGCTAAGGAAATTAACTTGGGGCGGGTAGCGGGGCCCTTTCATGACCCACCCCTCCCTAACCTCCAATGTCACCCTGTAGGTGTGGTGCCCAAGAAACTTTCCTCGCAATGGCGTACTATTTATCACCTTTCATACCCGGAGGGCGATAGTATTAATGACCATATTCCCAAGGACCCTTACGCTCTTCAATATGTTAGGGTGGACGATGCTATACGCATACTTAAGTCCCTGGGCCCGGGTTCTTTCATGGCAAAAACCGACCTTAAATCGGCTTTTCTCTTGATTCCTGTCCATCCCAATGATTGGCACCTGCTCGGCATTTATTGGCAAAGCCAGTACTTTGTTGATCTGTACCTCCCTTTTGGGCTTCCTAGTGCACCATTCCTGTTTAATCAACTGTCGGACGCTCTAGAGTGGATTCTCAAAAACAACTACGGCCTACAGCATGTTCTCCACATTCTGGACGATTTTTTCATTGCCGAACCATCCCGGTTTCAATGCCTGCCCAGCTTCAGTACCCTACTCCACCTTTTCATGTCAGTCCATGCCCCCGTGGCCCCTCTCAAGTGTTAGAATTCATGGGTATCGAGCTCGACAGCATACATATGGAAGCCCGGCTCCCAGAGGACAAACTTAAACGCACCCGGGAAATACTAAACTCTTTCACTAAGCAATTAAATGTTGAGCCACGTAGCACTGGTGATACAAACAAAGAATCAGAGAATTAACTCTGTGTAAATTATAGTGCTAAGGTAAACCCATAAATTTCCCTATACTGAGCGTTAGCCCTAGTAAGGAAATGAGGGACCACACGAGGTAAAGAAAAAAATCTTTGGCCTCGGTGGGATTCGAACCCACGACCTCCGGATTAGAACTTCCAATTAGTAATAAAGGCATGAGGATGACCGAGGATGGCCTTCATGGTATTGCGGACGCTTCTGATGAGTCGCTCCCAAACTCCAGACATGTGACTAGCAGTTGGGGGCTGGAAATGCCACTTCAGGATTGGCTGGCGGTGCCACTCGACATCCTTCTCGTGTAGGGATTTCTGAATGGCCTTGTGATTCAGATCTTGGACAGCGGCTCTGATTTCCCTTTCACCACCAGTAAAGTTAGTACCATTGTCACTCCATATCTCTTTAACGGCACCCCGGGTGCAGATAAAGCGCCGCAAGGCTTGGATGAAAGCATCTGTCTCTAAGGAACCAACGTCCTCAATGTGGATGGCTCTCGAAGTTAGGCAGACAAAGATGCACCCGTAGACGTAGAAAGGGCCAAAGAAGTCGACCCCGGTGTAGGTAAATGGTGGCTCATGCGGGGTAAGTCTGGCCTTCGGCAGGTCTCCCATCATTTGATTCATGACGCCTTCATAACGTTTTGCGGCAGGCTATGCAGCGGCGAAGTATGCGACGAGTCACTGCACGGGCATTGATGATCCAGAATTTCTGACGCAGCATAGATAACACATGCTCTCGACCTGCATGCCCAAGTATCTCGTGGTAATGACGAATGAGCAGCGAGGCAATGGGATGATCACTCGGGATCACTAAAGGGTGGATAGCCTGAGAGGGTATTGGTGCATGTCGTAGGCGTCCTCCAACACAAATTGCACCCAGGGACCTACTCTACAGCCCAGAGTATTTCATCCAAACTCTCGACAGACGACGCTAACAGGATACTAGAACAAATCAAGACCAACACCCAACGAGTCTTTAACACCACCAAAGACAGACAACAGCAGAAGTTTGAAAAACTTTTGCGCGAAAAACAGGCGGCCGTGTCACCAACTGACACAACGTATGTTGACAAAACTAACTGGGTTATTAATTTATCTTCTAGGTCCCTAAGCGATGCCGAGATAGCCCTGCTGAAGAAAGACTGAATTTTGCCGTAACTCCTGAGAACATACCTGCCACAGAGATCATCGCAAAGGTTGAATCAGCCATCAGACAACTCAACCCCGAACAAGCAGACACTGTCAGAAGAGCTGTTAACAACATCCTTCAACAGGCAGAACCACCAGAGCCTAACATCACGAAGGAAATGCAAGACGCGCTGAAACGCCTAAAAGAGGACCAGACCATCACGGTTCTCCCAGCAGACAAAGGGCGCGCTAGCGTGGTCATGGATACCGACACCTATCACACCAAGATGTCTTCCCTGATCGAGAACGGACCGTACCAGCTCCTAAACAAAGACCCGACAGACCGTCTGACTCGGAAGTTGTCCGAGAAACTACTAACCTTGAAGCGGAGCGGACATCTATCGGAGGCCGTTTACAACAAGATCAGACCTCGACACAAACAGCCGCCTAGAATCTACGGTTTACCGAAGATCCACAAGGCCGACGTACCCTTAAGACCTATTGTGTCATGCATTAACACCTTTGCATATGATTTATCCGCCTACTTAGCTAATATCTTGTCTCCTTTAACAGGTAACTCAGAGTTCACGGTGACCAATTCAGCTCACTTCGTATCCACCATCAACAGTGAGACGATCCTAGACAACGAGATCATGGTGTCTTTCGACGTAGAGTCACTGTTTACCAACGTTCCTATCGAAGCCGCCGTACAAGCCACACTACAGAAACTGGAGAACGACCCTACCCTTGCAGACCGTACGACGCTAACGCCTGCTCAGATCGCTGACCTCCTGACTTTCGTATTGAGATCCACATACTTCCAGTATAACGGATCAATTTACGAACAACAAGAAGGCGCAGCCATGGGGAGTCCGGTTTCTGCTGTTATTGCCAACCTCTACATGGAGAGCTTCGAGGAACAAGCAATAACTACATCATCTTACAAGCCTAGGATCTGGAAACGCTACGTAGACGACACCTTCACCATTCTAGATCGCGCAATCGTCGATAGCTTCTTACAGCATCTAAACGACCAGCAGCTTTCCATCCGTTTCACCATGGAGACAGAGAATGACAACAAACTCGCCTTCCTCGACACCGCAGTTTCAAGAGAACCCGACGGCCGCCTCACCACCAGCGTATACAGGAAGCCTACACACACTGATCAATACTTAGCGTATGATTCACACCACCCGCAATCAGTAAAACGCGGTATTGTCAAGTGTCTTTACGAGCGCGCCAAAAGTCTCGTAACGAAACTCTCTGTTATCTCCAAGGAGAAAAAACACCTGTCATCTGTTCTTGTTTCTAATGGTTATCCTTTTTCTTTCTTGCAGAAACTTACCAAGACCAGAAAACCCAACACCAGTGCTGAGCCCACGACCGAGTTCATATCTACTGCGGTTTTACCTTATGTCAAAGGTCTGTCCGAACAACTTCGCCGCTGCCTACAACAACAAGGCGTACGCGCTGTTTTCAAGTCGGAGACTACACTTAGATCGCACCTAGTACGGCCTAAAGACGCTGTTGACCCGACTAAACAAGATGGCGTGGTTTACAGAATTCCCTGTGAATGCGGTAAAGTTTATATCGGCGAGACTGGAAGACCTATGCAAGACAATAAAAGAGCATGACCGAGACATCCGATTCGCCCGTACCCAGACCTCCGCCGTTTCAGAGCACGCCAACAACACCGGACACCACCCGCTTTGGAATGAAGTAAAGTTTATTGATCGTGATCCTCATTGGTACACACGCAGGGTCAAAGAGGCGATCCACATAAGACAACCCTAACAACATCAACAGGGACAGTGGAATAGAAATTCCAGAAGCATGGATGCCCACGATCAAGAAACACAACAACAGGAGAGCCGTACGACTACGGACCGCCGAGGGAACAATTCGCCGAAACAACGAGGATCAAAAATGCGCCAGTCACAGCTGTTGAAAACCAACCAATCACAGCAGAGCATCGTGCTTCATAAGGTGACGCGTAACCAGTCGACCCCATCGCCTGAAGAAGACTAGCAGTATGCAGTCGAAACGTCGCGATCCACATCGGAAGTGACTACATCGTGAGACAAACGAAAAAATACTTCTTTACTATTTCTGTTAATGTTATCTTGCCAGGTTTTGATGTGGGCGGAACACTGCATTTTGACTTCACGAAATGAACAAAGCGCATGAGCCATAGCACAGCCTTGACCAACCTAGTCCATGAGGAGAACTTCATTAGCAATTCATCCAAGGAGGAGTCGGTGGCAGTGGTTATGGTACTCTGATTGGCTCTTCGGGCTATTACTTCTTTGTCATTCTCCAGGATGTCACCCACTTCACGGCGGGGTCAGTGTTCCTCCCTTTGGCACAGGAATTCAGGTCCAGACCACCAGCGACATCCAGGATAAAGGGCTTCAATAGATAGGCCTCGAGATCCATCGTCAGCCGGGTTGAGGATTCCTGGGACATGACGCCATTGATCTGGAGTTGTGTGCTCGTGAATCTCTTCTAACATGGTGGCAACAAATCGGTGGAATCTTCTAGTCTCATTCTTGATGTACTGGATTACAGTCACCGAGTCGGTCCAGAAAACAACACGGTCAATAGGAAAGTCTAGCTCTGCCCTGATGAAGTTGCTGGCCCGGACTGCCATAAGGTTTGCTATGAGCTCGAGACGCGGAATGGTTGGTCTCTTAAGAGGAGCATTGCGACATTTTCCAAAGACAAAGGAACAGTGAGTTTGGCCATCACGGTTGTCACTCAGTCTTAGGTACCCAGAGGCTGAGTAGGCGTACTCGCTTGAATCACTGAACATATGGAGTTGGACTGTGCAATTGGTCAGCATACTTGGGCTTCTGTAGCAGCGTGGTTTCTGAATCTCCTCTAGTTGCGGGAGAGAACACGTCCAGCATTGCCAAACTTTCAAATGATGATCTTGGATGTCATCGTCCCATCCAACCCTTTCTTTCCAGAGGTCTTGAATTAGCACCTTGACTGAGAGCACAAAGGGCGACAGAAATCCAAGAGGGTCAAACAGTGAGCTGATGGTGGAAAGTATTCCACGCTTGGTAGCTGGTTTATTAGCCGGGACTGTCTTAAAGCAGAAGACGTCTCTCTCCGAATCCCAGTGTAGACCCAAGGTGCGGTAGATCGCAGTCTGTCTAATTCAAGGTTAAGAGTCGGATTGGCGCTCTCTTGGGAAGGAAGTGCGGACAGAAGTTCTTTTCAGTTGCTCAGGAACTTGGTCAGACGGAAGCCGCCTTCCTTTAGCATGGCAGTCACCTTAACAGCCAGGGTAGTTGCTTGCTCGGTTGTGTGAACGGACTTGAGGAGATCATCAACATAAAAGTTACGTCGGACAGTTTCTGCAACTTGGTTACCATACTTGATCTCATTGTCATCGGCGGTTTGCCGCAAGGCTCTGTTGGAGCAACAAGGGGAGGAAGTGGCACCAAATATGTGAACTTGCATTTGGTACTCTTTAGGTTCATCATTGAGGTCCTCACTCCACCACAGAAACCGAAGGGCGTCACAGTCCTCAGCGGGGTACCTGGACTTGATGGAACATTTGTTCTATACCTGCGATGAAGGCAACCTCTTCTTGACGAAAACGCGTAAGGACTCCAGCCAGGTTATTAATGTAATCTGGACCTTGCAGGAGCTGGTCGTTCAATGAAGTATCTTGAAGCCTTGCGGCAGCGTCAAACACTACACGAATTTTATCCGGTTTACTGGGGCTGGTAACTGGGTGGTGTGGAAGGTACCAGGTCTCGCAACTTCTTTGGTCAGCCTCTTCCTTAGTGAGTTTGCGGCCATGGCCTTTGGCAATGTAACCATCAATGACTGAACGGTATCTTTTTTGTAAGTCTTCGTCTCTTTGCAGGCGTTGATTGAGGTGACGAAGTCGTATTTTGGCCATCGAGCGGTTGAAGGGCAGGTCAGGAGGATCATGTTTCCAAAGAAGGCCCATGCTGTAGTGGTCACCCAACATTCGTTCCTATGATAAGAGAGATCTTTCGCCGTTCAACTTGTGGGAAAGGAACATCCTGGAGATGCGGCCATTTTTCCTTGTCGGCGGCTATGTGCTGGTGGCGCAATGGAAGGTTGAGCTCCTTTACAGACCACACTCCCTTCAGCCGAAGTCTCTGTGGCTGCTCATCAATGAGGGATTCAACTGTGAGATCAAGTCTTTCTCCTTCTTGAAGCTCATTGTTACTGCTTATGGTTGAGAAGACCAAACGGTCTGATTGGCCATAAAGTCCCAGAAAACTGACAAGTGATGGGTCTACAAGAGTAACTTCGAATCCAGAGTCCAGCATCGCAAAGGTAGTAACATACGACCCATTACAACCAACTTCTCCCAATGGTAAGACTTGTAGGAGGACTGTGCCCAAATCCTCTGTCCCGGTAGTGGTGCAGAGGGAAGCTGAGGTTGTGGCATTAGCGGCTGCAGTTCGGTCCTGCGAAGTGGGATTTTCTGATCCCTGGTGAAACTGTGTTTGATGAAGAAGCGAGTGATGGAAAGCCCCGCAGCCTTCAAGTCGGCATCTGAAAGAGCTGGGACAGGTGTCTGTTGTGTGCTTAGTATCTTTGAAGCAGTTAGGGCACAGTTTCTTTGAGAAGACGACAGAGTTCCTTTCTCGCGGGGTCTTTGCTTTGAATGCTTCGCATCGATAAAGCGGGTGTGCTTGGCCACAGCAGCGACAGTTATTTGACTTTCCCTTGCCCCTTTTGGGGGGCTGCTTGGTTGGCTGCTTGTCAGGGTCGTTGTGATTGGTGACGTTCATCATACATTTTGTAATGTCAGCCTCCTCATCAATTGGTTCAGCCGGATTGCTGTGATCATTAACGTTCATCGTGCTTCTAGGAATTTCCCTTTTCTCATCGGATGGCTTCCCTTTTATCCTTGGAAGGGTTGCTGCGATTAAACTGCTGGGGTTTGCAGCTGACAGGATAGTTCGCAATGCTCTCATGTTTGTTCACGAAGGCAACAAAATCAGTCAGGGTTGGGAAATGTTGGCCCTTTGTTTCCAAATCATAGGCCAGTGCGGCAAACTTGTCTTAAAGTGGCCTTGGCAGCCGTTCTGACATACTGACAATGTTCCCTTGATTGATCTGTGACAAACAGTTCATAGATTTTAAAGTGGCTAGAGCCCTAGTAGTACTGTCAGCAAACTTTTGTAGGGCAAGCTTATCACTGATAGGTATGGGAGATCCCTTTACTAGGTTGCTGATGACAGAACTAACAATCATACAGGGTCGTACGTATCTCTGTTCCAGAATTTGCAGTGTTTGATGAACTCCGCCTGTAACTGTCTCCAGGTCAGATACTGCTTGCTTAGCCTCCCCATCCAGAAATTGCAATAAGCGAGTCATCTTGCTATCATCATCCATATCTTCTCGCGACATCACGATGCGTTCGAAGCGTTGTTTAAACAAAGGAAACTCTGCTGGAATTCCTCTAAATCTTTGAAACTGAATTGGCGGGAGGCTTTGGTTGTACGCAAGCTTCTGCTGTGTCATTGAAATGTCCTTCATTGCTGTGGCAACCATGGCAAGGACTCCTTCATAAGCAGAAGGTGCCGACATTACATCCAAGTTCTGAGTACTGCACAAAGGCTGATATGGTGGAACCAGAGGAGAAAGGCTGCATAACACAGATGGATTCAGTCTGTTAGCAGTGGCTGTGGATGGAACTCCAATGCCAGTGTTGTTAAGAGGCGTAACAGGAGTAAAGGCTGGCGTAAATGGACTTGGCTTAGCTGGTGGAGGCTGATAGGGTAGACCGCTCGCTGTGGTTGAGGCTGAAACAGTAGTCCCGGTGGAGTTCACAGGCGTGACAGTTACTTGGGTAGCGGCTGGCAGAAAAGGACTTGGTGTCACAGGTGGAGGCTGATAGGGTAGCGTGGAAGGAGTACTACTGCTCAGTACAGGAAAGTTCAGACCGCTCGCTGTGGCTGAGGGTGAAACAGTAGTCCCGGTGGAGTTCACAGGCGTGACAGTTACTTGGGTAGCGGCTGGCACAAAAGGACTTGGTGTCACAGGTGGAGGCTGATAGGGTAGCGTTGAAGGAGTACTACTGCTCAGTACAGGAACGTTCAGACCGCTCGCTATGGCTGAGGGTGAAACAGTAGTCCCTGTGGAGTTCACAGGCGTGACAGTTACTTGGGTAGAGGCTATGGATGAGGAATGCGTGACGGTGGTCCCTGCAGGATAAGTAGTACTGTCAGGTGCAGGTGGTGCGCGATTGAATGGTGTTGACTTAATTGGTGATGTTTCCTCGTCTGTTAACCTTCCTTCCATTTCTGCAGTAAGCTTGGCCTCTAGGTCCATAATGGCAACTGTCTTTCTTGCTTCAGCGAGCTCATGGTCTGTCTCAGCCTTTAACGATTCCAACCTAATGATACCCTTTAGTTCTTCTTCCTCAACTTCTCGCTTACGGGCAAGCTCACGTTGCTTCCTTTCCAGCTCTAACATTCTCGTTTCTGCTTCAATCCTGCGCCGTTTCTCTTGTTCCGTAAATGCAAGAGCTAGCTGAGCCTTCTCTGCCTCCAACCTACATGCTTGAGCCTTTGAACTAGAAGTAATGCATGAATAGCGTGACGATCGGTGACTGCGTGACCTCACAGATTCGCGACGGCCACGTCTTGTTATTTCCTGCAGATCCCGCATAACCAGCTCGTTTAACTTGGTCGCCGCATTACGAATAAATTTTTCAAGTGAAGTCGAAAGACTAACCCATCGCTGGGCTAACATGTCAAAATGTACATATTTTTCAGACTTTTCTTCGGGGTCAGCAACATCCATAAATTTATTGTGTGATAAAAAGTTCTTCCACAAGGCTTCGTATTTATCAAACCTTTCTTTCAATAAAGTTACATTCGACAAGTCATCTTTCACCAATAGTTCTTCTATTTCCTTGTGAGCCTTGGTAAGAGCGCCTAGGTGACCAGAACGAGAACGCTTCAGCGACAGCGCTCTCTCCCGTCGGGCGTATTCGGAATTTAACCGCGTGGAGGGTCTCGATTTGCGTTTGTTTACATTGCTGTCTGCCATTTCTGCGAAGAAAGAACATGTACTTCGCCAACCTTTAAACTGACAAGGTGAAAAAACAGATCGTATTTTAGCGATTCCTTGAATGACTGTAGTGTTTCCGACGAAGGTCGTCGTTCATGAAGAGAAAATCCAACTGTAATTAAATCACGTGTCTCTGTGTTGTTCTTGTGCAAGCAAAGCTCGGCGATGAACGATGCAGTATTTCAGTAATTGTCATCGAGGCGACGAACAATTACTCGAATAAAACCATGAACAGGCGTTCAAGCAAGCCTATTCCAAAAGTCGACCGGAACGTGACGAGGTAGAAATCTGACAAATCTGCTCGTTTTATTCTGCAAATAATCAAACGCTAAGATTACAAAGGTGGCTAAATTGAAACCGCAAAATAACAGCAACAACTTTGAAAGTGTTACAAAAGAAAAACAATACATCCTAGCGAGTATTGATGATTCGGTGAAAAGATCCTGAGGCGGATAATCAAAGGAAACTATGAAAAAACTATGAAACACGCACTATGAAAAGGCTGCTTGCCAAACGGGAAACTAACAAAAATATCCTGACGAAGCACATTATTTTCTTAATCTCGTACCGGATGTCCCATAAGGTAAGACCGCTGGAAAGTGTTGAGCCCGAGCCTCAACTAAGGAGTGTTTCAAGGATCTTACCATGTGGAAGGTATTCCTCTCCGAGTAAAACGGGCGTTCTTTCTTTTTAGATAACACCACTACCCCTTCCCCAGATATGGAATTGTATACCGACGCCTCCGGCAAAGTCGGATTTGAGGGCTTTTTGGGGGGTAAATGATTCCAGGACAGGTGGCTCCCCCACATGCAGCTCAGCAAAGCCCAGGGCATCAGCATTGAATGGCAGGAACTTTTCCCGATCGTAGTGGCGTGGGCAATCTGTTATCCACAATTTTCTGGGTAGCGCATTCAGTTTTGGTGCGATAATGAATCCGTAGTGGCCATCATAAACTCGGGTCACTCGAAGGCCCCACGGATTATGGACCTTCTAAGGTTCCTTGTCCTTATATCCATGAAGCATAACTTCTTTGTTAGGGCTCGCCACGTCCCCGGGGTCTCTAATGAAATTGCTGATGCACTCTCCCGATTTCAGGACGCACGTTTCTGGGCGGCAGCTCCACTGGCCGAGAGAATCCCTTGCACCATCCCGCCTTCACTCATGACCCTCTAAGGTGCGAAGTTCTGACTTATGCTAACTGGGGCCTGGCTTGGACCACCAACCGCACTTATAGCTCAGGGGAAAAACGCTTCATCCAGTTTTGCCTCATGAACAGGATTATCTCTAGTGAGGGGGATATTCTCCCAGCCTCCGAGGGTACTCTTATTTACTTCGCCTCCTACCTGGCGAGAAAAGTTAAGCGTAGTACTATCAAACTTTATTTAGCCGCAGTACGTAATTTACACATTTCGTGTGGGCATGGTGACCCCCTCCTGGAAAAACTACTTTTGAAAAAGATTCTTCGGGGTATCCTCCGTTTCCAGGGTCAAGCCCGTATCCTCGTCAACCCGTCACCACGGGCGTGCTATTGGCGATTCGGCCAATATTAATCTCCTGGTTAGGGGAGCGGGATTTTTCCATGATCTGGGCAGCCTTTACATTAGCTTTCTTTGGTTTCCTCCGCTGTAATGAGTTTACCTATCCAGGAGCATTTCAATTTCGCCCTCAATGTGGCCTAACAGCCGACAGTGTGTCATTTCATCCCACTCTAGCTTGCCCGCAGCAGATGTCAATTCTTCTTAAGTCTTCTAAGACCGACGTTTTTCGGGAGGGTCACAAGCTTGTTATCGCATGCTCACCCTCACCGGTCTGTGCAGTTACAGCAATGCGTTCATATTCTCTAGCCGCGCACCCCCAGGGACCTTTATTTTATTTTCAATCTGGCCGCTTTCTTACCAGGTCTGCGGTTGTTAACCTCCTTCGGGATGCAGCCCGACGCGCGGGTCTGCCTTACGAATCACTCAAGGGCCACAGTTTCCGCATCGGAGCTGCCTCAACAGCAGCTGCTGCCGACTTGCCAGATTGGTTAATTAAGAGCGGCCGTCCGTAAATATCGCCTGGAGGTGTGCAAAATGAAAAAAACGAAAATCCCCAAACTTTGTCAGAATATAGGTCTAGGTAAACTCTTTCTAGATAAATAACTTTCAGTTCGATTATATTTTTATTTTAAGCGAACGGCGACAAAGTCGGTTCGGCGGCTCTCGCATCGATTTTACGGGCTCCACACCACGCATTACTTAAATATTGCCTAAAAATTCAAAATGGAATTAACTCTACCAGTTAGTACCTAACTAAGAAAAACACGCATTCACCAATAGCTTAAATGTTAAATTGTTCAATTCGACCGTTTACTTAATATTTTTGAGATTTTTAATAATTTTACTTATTTTAACGATTTTCGCGAGTCAAAAAAATGGCAAAATCGAGAGGCCAAAATCACAACTTGGTACATGGCTTGGTGCCATATCAGTCATACCCAGAGAAAGAGCAATGTTTCTTCCTCAAATAAATGCAATAAAATTTTTGGGCAATCGAAAATACGAAATTTTTGAGCGCCAAACAAAGGTGACACAAAGGTCAAAACACGCCATTCTTGTAACGGCCTTCGAAAGCATTAAATCCACAATAAGCTCGTTTAAAATATATAACAGCCCAACATTCCCCCCAAAATTACCAATATCGCTAATATCAGTTTGCTTTTGAGTAATTGTGTCTTTTTTGCCGTTTATTTTGTTTAGAATCAATAATAAACGTTAATTTTGCGACAGACAAAGTTCGAGTTGTATTTACTGCAAACGGCCGACAAGACGATCTCAACATCATCAACATTACATTTATACTTTCAAAAGACGATAACTCCTGCTACAATAATCGACATAATTATGCCATTTCTAATTTATATTTCGACCAAGTATCACTGATTCTACTTAGGTACATACCAAATTGTGAGCGAAAAACATACAAACTGTCTTTCCATGGCGTGCTTGCAACTGTTCCAAAAGAAAAGATTGCGTGACAAGCGCCCAGCTCGCCGAAAAACAGGAAATGCATGCAGTGCAACAGGAAGCTCGCTCATATAAGCATATTTATACTCTACCTTTGATAAATGTTATCTTTCTGTCTTGATTGGTTTAGAAGTCCTAAAAACGAATAAGCGGGTTTTTTTTTTCGTGAACGATTATTACAACAAATTGGTGCAACCGCAACATCCATCCCCCACAACCGAAGGACGGGGCGCTTGAATTGCCTTTGAATTGCCTTTGGGTTTACATCGTACTTTATTAGAATATATTAAGTGTCCAAACTAAGGTTGGTATGGTTTTATTTAAAATAAAAATGAATCTTGCAGTTCTCTGTTAAGAAGTAGGTGTGGGACTCATACCACAGGTTTACCATCCTCCGTTTGTGTGGTATACTGTGCATGTGTTATGGCCACATAGATTTCTAGAACTAGCCTCAAAGCCGAAAATTGGGACTCTTAAAATTAATGAAAATGAAATGAGAGACCGTAAATCCTCTACAACGCCCCAGGAGCTTATTGATTTTAAGCGTGTTTGAGGAAGGGGGCGGGGGAAGGCTTATAATAATTTAGCAAAACGCAAGCAGTTCACCACTCGTTTTTTGCAATACATCAATTTCAATAGGTTCCCACAAGTGCATAAAAATGTAAAAAATATACGTATAACGTCGTTACTCAGATCTTCATGTACAAGTACCAGTACTGGTAATTTTTCCCCCAAAGCTCCCTAGTACGGTTTGTGAATTCATTCCCGGCGGGATTAGTACGGCTGTTTTGGTTGTGAAGGAAAAGGCAGGGTGGAGCTTGATTTTGCGTGAACGATTATTGATCATTATTGCGACAAATTGAAAATTTTTAGATCAAAGTAACCGCATATTGAGCCCAACATGGCGATGCGGAGCCTGTTCAGTTTACTTGTTGCATACATATCACATAGATTGTATGAATCATAAGTGATTGGATGAAGAAGCTGGTATTCTTGGATGATGCGGGTATGAGCAGTAGAGTACGCAGCCTCTTATGCCACAGCTTGAGAATCACACTCAACGGCATCTTCCGGGACCGCCTTGGCGTAACTTTGCGGCAGCTTCATTCTACCTGTCTCGTGTCTGCTTTATTTCCATTTTCCTCTCCTATTTTAATTGTGTCGTCCAGATAGATGTTCTACTTCGAGCTAAATCGGGCAGTTTAGTGGCTGTTCATAGTCCCCAACTCTGTGGCAGCACCTGTCCGCTTTGCTCTGCAACCACTGTTCCGATAATGGCTGTGCGCTCGCCCATTCCTCAACATGTTCAAGTTTTTCAGCGTAGATCACCTCTGCTTTGTCCAGAAGGGTGTGCTTTTCCCCAGGAGTGCTCGTCGGAATTTTCGAAAAACACTCTAAAAGGTACCAGACTCTCGTTTGATGGGCGTGGCTCAAATGAATTTTTACCCCTAAGAGGTACCAATTCTAAAACAACACATGTCATATTCTGGGCTCAATACTCTAAAAGGTAAATGGATTTTTACCCTTAATAGGAACCAAGTCTGCCATGTTTTTCGGCTCAGTACCCTAAAAGGTACCGTGATAATTCTAACGGTGGTTATTTTAGATTTTAGCACCCTAAGTGGTACTAATCTACCAATTTTGACCCCTTATGTACGACGAGCACGCCCGTTATTTTTATTTGGGAGACCCCCCGCCCGGGGCTTTCCTCCACGAACTTGCATTTCCCATAGTGTTTTTTGGACAGACGACCACACACTGTCAAATGAGACGTCATGGAAATTTCCTTGGGAAATTGGACTATCAGCGAAGACTGGTCTTCCAGTGAGCCAATTTGGAATAAATTGGAAGGGAAAATAAAAACAATCTGCCTCCACTACTCAACCGGACTCACAAGAATGATGATATCTGGGCGCGCGGGCCAGGCAAGCCACCGTGCCATTTATTTAGCTTCAACATATGTACAGATATCCACTGTACATGTGATTAAAAAAAGAACAAATGCACCAAAGCCGGACACGAAAACCCCTAAAACCAGTACGTGGAGAAAACAGGGAACGTGTTTCCCCGGCCAAGGCAGTGGTGCCACCCTTGTGGTTTTAAGGTATCCTTATTTAAAAACGTGCTTTACACCAATAAATAAAGGTTAGGAAAGTATCTAGACACTTGAGATCCCCTTACCAAACCAAACACTATTTTAAAACTGTTTTTAATGTATTTTGAAAAACTATTTTTAATATATTTTTGAAAAATATATGAAAAATATGTATTTGAATCATGTTTTTTAAGTAGTTTTTGACTTATTTTAACGATGTTTAAACCTGTTTAAAACGATATTGAAATATAATTTTAAAACCTTTTCAGAGTGTAGTTTCGATGAATTCAGATCCGTATATACGTTTTAAAATATATTTCAAATATGTTTCAACACCTTAAAAAATAGTTTTAAAAACAGTTCAGAAATCTTTTAAAAATACATTATAAATTCTCCAACTATTTGCAAACTGTTTGGAACGCTATTTTGAATGTATTTGTATTCAAAATACGTTTAAAATTCGTGCTTTAAATGTAGTTTTTAAGTAGTTTTTGACTTATTTTAACGGTTTAAACCTGTTTAAAACGATATTGAAACGTATTTGAAATAGTGGAAAATTAGCATCAAAACAGTTTACAAATTTTTAAAAAACAATTCTTAAACTATTTGCAAACTGTTTGGAAAGCTATTTTGAATGTATTTGTATTCAAAATACATTGAAAATTCGTGCTTGAAATATAGTTTTTAAGTAGTTTTTGACTTATTTTAACGATGTTTAAACCTGTTTAAAACACTATTGTGACGTATTTTGAAAGGCCTCTATATTTCGTGAATGGAGAAAATGGGTGATGTTTCAAAATATATTATCAATAGTATTTGAATCGGGTTTAAGAGCCTTTCAAACTACCTGAAAATACACTGAACATAGATTTTAAAAGATTTTAAAAACAACATGGAGTAGCATTTGCAATAAATGGTTTATTCATAATTATGTCTGTCAAAATACAATAAAAATATATTTGAAATAATTTTTTAAATTCCTTACAAATAATTTTAAAACATAGTTCAAACCCTATAATAATATATAAATTTAGTATATACTGAAACAGTGGATAGCATTGTTGGCGCGCTCTGATTGGCTACTGAAACTCGGAATAGCAAGTGCTATTCACCTCCCAGCAACTACCCACCACTACCCTTACCAAACCAAGTGTATTTTAAAAGTGATTTAAAGGTACTTTTAATGTATTTGAACGATTTGAACTATATTTTGAGCTCATCATGGTGTATTTTTATTATATTTTAACAAAAATTCTAAAATAGTGGTAAGAGCTTGAAATGTATTTGAGGTATAGTTAAATGCTATTTAATAAACCGAATAGGTTTTTCCATGTATTTGTCAGCTATTTGTCGCCAAAACTACATTTCAAATAGAGTATTTGAACACTATTTTGACAACATGACTGCCGAAGTGTTACTCTAAATTGTTTCAAATAGACTATTTGAACACTGTTTGGAAAAGAATCATAAAATGTTGTCGATTTATAATGTAGTTGTAACAAGTAAAAAATAAAAATACGTTTTAAATGTGATGTTTAAATACTATTTGAAATGGACATTCATTACTACGCTTCTAAATAGCTCATAAATAGTCTATTTAAAACATGTTTGAAGTTGAATTCACAAGTCAGAGCTATTTGAAAGGCGATTTTAAAATACTGAAACCAGGAGCTGTTTCCAAACAGACTTTAAACAGACTAGTTTTTTAGTATTTTGAGAGAAAAACACTTTGTTACAGGTATGTACACAAAATATATTTAAAGTTCACCTCCCCCTCCATAAGTCAGTAAAACTGTTTTAAACGTATTTGTGACAAACTCACAGAACAAAATAAGAGCTATATCGGTTTTCCTTTTTATTGCAGCAGCAATGAAAACGTTTATAGAGTTTTATAGACACATACCCGTAGCCACCCCCCGATTCGATCCTTTACTACAGAATCTGGTGCTTTTATTCGTTATGGTGGTCTTTGCAAATACAGTTCCTTGTTTATCATCATGACAGTATAATACGGAGGCCGAAGTTAATTATCAACCTCACACGTGTAGCCGAACGCCGACTTGCGGGCCGGGAATTGAACCGGAAAATTGAATAGCAAGGCGATATCGAATGGCGCGTCAAAATACATTTTACTTTACATTTATCCCGACATATTTATTTTCTGAAAAGGTATTATTAAATGCAGTAGCTCGCTGTCAAATCAAACCATGGTATAGCTCCTCGCTTAACACTGGATTCAGTAATAATATCGATGTGTCCGAACGCGTTGTAGATCGAAGCATAAATGTTATGACGATCGCTACGGCAATGCTTTATTATTATTATTCTGCGAACCTCAGCGTATGTTGTATTCTATTTCGCTCTATAAAGCTTGTGTTTAGAGTAGCGAGGCCTACCGCTCGTATATATTTAGCTTACATGTAAGCTATATGCGAGAGCACACATTATTTTGTAAACAGACAATTTATGGAGCGCTCAGAAAAGGAAACATTAAGTTATACACGAATGATGATTACAGTAAAGTCTCTTCTTAAGAATTAAAAGCCATACCTTATATCTGTTTTGGGCCCTCTTATCATGGAATCCTGCACTTTTTCACTTGAAGAACGAGGAATTCAGTCCTAAAGCATTGTGAAATTCCCGCTCAGTCTCGCGCGCTAATCTCGTTCCCAGTGTCCTCTCTATCCAGCGTCACATATCACGTGAGCTATCTCACGTGAGCACAAACAAAGGTCGTTTGAATTTTGTGCGCGGCCATTATAGCAACCGTTTCGAGATTTCGATTTTGTGGACGTTGTTTTATCCAAGAATTGGGCTTATCAACAACTTATCAGCAGAAGAGATGAATGTATGAGACGACAGTCTACATCGGGACGTTTCAAATGTGAGTACAATCATTTGTTTAATCATTTTAGTCATGTACGAAGCTTGAGGTGGCGTTCGATTGAACGTATTCCGGAATATTAAGAACATGAAAGCTGTCGAATTATAACCATGTTTTGCCAGATTTACATGTGTAAAGTGCAAATGTGTCTCAAACTATAAAGAAAGCGCTGTAGTGTTTATTTTTATTCCGGAATGCGGTTATTTAGTTAATCGAACGAAGCATATAGCGTACGGTAAGCTACATGTAAGAGATTAAATACTGTAACGCTTCGACTTTATGCAATGTACGATTAGAAGACGTGATTATTTCTTGACAACAGTGAGTGGTTTAGTGTTATTATATAGTTTGTTGGGGTGAAACAGCATTCGTTCTCCTGCCAAATTAAATTCAAAATATATTAACCTCGATCGGTCCTCGATAGTACATGCAATTCATTATAAAATGAGACTACATTCGATATTTGTCTTGGTACAATTTAAGCTTAACTTACATGAAAGTTAAAACATTTCGGTTTTTGCTTTGAAATTAACTGGTCATGATACAGATTACATGTATGAGCTCCAGAATTTACGTTTAACATACAATCGTCATAAAACGCCGAGATTTTAATAGATCGAAGCTTGTACATGAAAGATCATCTGTAGTCTTGCTTCGTTTTGCGAGTTGTGTCATACCTGTAAGCTTGTAGTGAACCCTTGCTTTTAATCTAGTATTTACTGCTATAAATAATGGTTTGTGTGCATGTGTTATGGATATTTTTTGTTGGACCACTGATGTTTCAGATTTCAAAGCAAGTAAAAACATTACTTGACAAAATGTTGTGTTTACACTTAAACGTTTACCAAGGTTTCAATTTTCTGAGGTCAAGTTACTTTACCTTCGCTAGTACTCGAATCACCAGTGCACAAATTGAATTGGCCTGAATTTCTAAAAACATGCCTGCTATTAGAAGTGAAGCGGTGGCTTTCGTGTTCATTGCCTTTTATTTTCTAGTTCTTGAGCGGCAAACAGTAGCCTTGAGATTTCAGCAGCTGTTAACTGCTACAGCACCTCACTAAACTGAAGGGAAAATGGATAGTTTTAACTCAAATTGCATTATGAAATACAAGGCCTGCTAGACATGCATGGCTATGGCCAATGTACCTTTCACATTGTCTGCCATAAGAATCAAAGGCTTTACCAGGATTGTTTTGTGAAGGATTATTTTGTACCACAGCTAAAAGCTGTGAACATGCAGTCAAATAAAGTGATCTGAACACCACAGGAAGTGAAATAGTATGCCACCCCAAGGGGATGTATCTGTCATTTTTACCTCGTTTACTGACCTAAATCAGGGATGTAGATTCAGTTTTTAACTGGCGGGAATATACATGTACATGTAGAACTGACAGACGGGTAAAAAATAGAAAAAATGTAGTCCTTTTAAAGCTGCACTAGGCGTACTGCGCACGCAATTCATCTCGCAACGCCATGCTATGTCATGTACGAGCGCGCGCAAGAGAAGAAATCTAAGCACATAAAGGACTGGTAGCCGTTGCATTAACTTTGCTTAGATTTAACTCACTTTGATGGTCGGTGACCCCCAATTTTTTTCTTTGCCACTTCTCGACAGATTGTGAAAAAATGAACAAAAAGTCAATGTAGGAAATTTAATTTTTTTTTCCATTTTCCTACCCGCGCAGCATCGAATCCTGCCAATTTGCTGCTGTCAGAGTTTGCAAATGCTGTTGTTTAAAGATTAAATTTACTTAAAAAAACGTCACCAGTTGAATGAATTTGCTGAACAGACCTACTCGCATAAAATTTGGGAAAGAAAGTTGCATTTTAGAGATTTATTTGGAATATTTTTAGATTAACAGACAATGGGGTCTCATCCCGTAAGGAAGACCAGTTTTTCAAAATTAGGGTCGCCTTTCAGATATCTTATCTCGGAAACGAAGTCGGTGACCCCCTAATTTTTTTTTTTTTTTTGCATTTCTGACACGAACATCTCATAACCTAGCTGTAGTAAACATTTTATAAAAAAATCAGTGTTAGAAGATTTTCACGCGAACGTCCTTAACAGCCGGAAAAATGAAGTTCACAGCCGGGTAATTTCCCCGGCTCCCCGCTATTATGTACATCCCTGCTAAATACCATCTGTACAAATGTAAGTCTCATGTAAAGTATGTTATTTATATCTTATAATGTAGATACATGTATGATTTGTAATTTAGTATATCTCATGAAAGTCTTCTCAGCTCAATAGTTGGTACCTGTACATGTAATTTGTGATTGTGGTATATAAAAATTATTTCTTGAAGATTGAAATAATGTTTTGTGTATCCTACATGTTGATGTAGGTTAAAAAAATAGTATTTAAGAGATATAGAGACATGTTTATAATTTAAACATACAGTGTAAACATTGTGTTTCATGAACTGCATAAAAAATAGATGAAGTTGGCAATCTTATCAAAAGTGTTAATAAATACATGTACATGTACAGTATAATCAAGTTTTTACAAACCATACTTGAGTGTCTCAATCAAATCAATAAGTACATGGCTACTTTACATTCAAAATTTCTATTGACACCTTTTTTGTCAATGTTGGTCTCTCAAACACAAGCCAGCAATACTTGTATGTACATGTACATGTAGGGCATTTCCTATTTTTGAGTTGGCTAACAGGAGCCTTTGACTCTACTTGAACAAGAAAATACATGTAGATGTGTGAAAAGAGATTTCCTTGGTTGATTGTACATGTACTATTTTTTGATAAGTGCCTCCTTATTGTGGTGATGATTAACTGGTTACCGGTCGCAGGGATGTAGATTCAGTTTTTAACTGGCAGGAATATAGATCTGACAGATGGGTAAAAAATAGAAAAATGAAGTCCTTTTAAAGCTGCACTAAGCTTTAACAGCCGGAAAAATGAAGTTCACAGCCGGATAATTTCCCCCGCTCCCGGCTATTATCTACATCCCTGGGTCGTAGCCTGCTAGCAGAGTTTCCTATTCAGTTGCATTTTCAGGTGGGAAGAAAAGGATTGCATTGGACTATCAACCCGACTATTGATAGTGCAAACCCTGCTCTTTGTTGTTTGTATCTAAATATAGTGCATGTGTATACACTTTTGATTTACTCGAATAAATCCTCAAATGCCTCAACTCATTTAAATTTCCCCTGGAGTCCTTCTCTTCCTGAAAAAAAAAACACTCCTTAATTTAATTTTAATTTAATGTTTATTAAGAAAGGCCAGTTATTGTTCTTGCTGGCATTCCATATTTCTTAGCTTGCTTGTGTTATTCCTAGAAAATTAATATGTATACATGTATATGTTGTGATTTAATGTTTTCTATAGTTTAAAAATTTTCAAACCAGTTTGATTTTTGTTTTTTTTTGTCTCATATTATGATAATGAATCTGAGACAAAGAAAAATAAAAACTAAACTGGTTTGAAAAAATTTAAACCAAAGAAAAATTTGAACCACAACATATATAACAAATTGATAGGAGGATTTCATGCTGTCCAGAGTGTCGTTAGAATTATTTTCTTTCTTTATGCCAGTGTTCGGTGCTACATGTAGCTCTATTGGCAAATATTGCGGTGTGTTTGGCTCACTTTTGTTGCACGATAAATACTTATCGGCTAAAGTTTGTTATCGCTTTGAAAATGCTAGGGTCGTTACATTTCTCAGGCTGTGATTTAATGTCTAAAGACTGGTGTGTAAGACTTGTGAGAAAGTGTTTCCCATCACAGATATAGGCATCTTAGATGCAAGTCTCAAAATGCTGTAGTCTACAATTCCACTGCAATGAAATCATGAATTCTTGAAATTATTTTTAGCTCCTTAGTTAGTTCTTTAGTTGAGTAGTGTGTCTCAGTGGAGCTAGGATTAATCTCTGCTGTTTTGTAATAGCGTTTAATTTTGCATCCAACAGATAATCTGCAGCATGGTTCCTGTATTGTAAATTTCACATTTTTTATGCTGGTAAATTTTTACGTTCTTTCCTCAAGCAATGAATGAGACATATTAATGTCCTTAGGCAAGACTTGACTTTCGGTTCTTTGGCGAACTTCCTCAGTTGCTACCATGTGTATATGTCTTGTACACGTAGAATGATATGAAACCATTCAGTTAAAAATGAAAAATTTGTCACTTTTGTATTCCTGGGAAGGATCAAATGTTTTTTTTTTCTCATTGGCTCTTGTAATTGAGCTGATAGGATTGTTGTAGTTTTGATTTGATGTTGTATTGTATTTCTTCAGAAGGCTTTTTTGTGATTTCTTGTGCATGTATAGTACTTTTTGACAAAAAGGGTAGCTCTTGTAGAGTTGTACAGAGGTGTTCTCGCAAATGACTCAATAAATAAGACATTATTTATGTATCTTGTACAACAAGCATGTGATACCTAGATACCCTAGATACCTATGCAGTAGTATAAAAATAGACAGGCTAAACATGACTCCCACTTGGTATTAAAAATGTATTTAAAAAGCCTAAAGCATAAAGATTTCAGAGAGAATTGCATCTTTAGATCACAGTTATGAATTTGTTCTCTTTGATGATGTCGGCCTTTTGATCTTGGCAGATTATCTCTCAAATTGATAGGAGGATTTCATGCTGTCCAGAGTCGATAGAATTATATTCTTCCTTTATACCGTGGTTCGGTGCTACAGTAGCTCTATTGGCATACATTGCAGTTTCTTTGGCTCACTTTTGTTGCACGATAAATGCTTATAGGCTAAAGTTTGCTATCGCTTTGGAAGTGCTAGGGTCGTTAAATTTCTGAGGTCGTCAAAAGTCTGTGATGTGCAAGACTTGTGAGAAAGTGTTGTCCATCACAGATATACAGTTTAGGCATCTTAGGTCTGAGTCTCAAAAGTGCAACCAACTAATGTTAATGCTCCTCCACATGATTGTACAGTACATGTAAGTGTATAACATAAAATTCCTATCTCAAAAAATTAAGTAAGCAACCTAATTCTTGAGCTTCTAAATTGGAATACATGTAAGTGCCTAGACACTTAGGGCATGTTTACATGGAGGGAGGGTGCCCTGGTTAACTGAGCTACCCTGGGAGAGCCAACTTTTCATGTTTGTTAAGAAAATGCATTCAAACGTGTACATGTTAGAAAGGGTAACCCACCTTCCCGAGGCACCCTTCTAGGAGGGCTATCTTTTTGCCATGAAAACGGTTCGTGCCGGGTTACCCGGCTAGCCAAGGTGAGAAGACCGCGAAAAAATTGTGGTATAAAATTACCATCCTGGGGAATTGTTTCATTGTTATCCCTTACCAGTGATATCTGCTGAACAGAATGAATTAGTAGAGTGCAAAATAATAGCCCCAGACACTGAAAAGCAGCCGCTTGCAGAACGAATAATAAAAAAAAATAAACTTGCCGCCAAAACGTTTCTTTTGTGCGCCATCTTGTTTGTTGTGCTTAGCGGCCACTCAAAAGATAGTCCACTGACTTTGAAGTACTGACATTACCTTTCAAAAGCAAGTAGCATAGAACTGTCGGTATAGTTTGAGGCAAAATTACTTTGAGTGGCCTAGTGTCAGTGTTGTGTACCAGGTTAAAAAATAACCCGCAATATTTTTTATTATTGTGCATTCTTTTTTTTTCAATTAACTTTGATTAATAAGTACATTCTATTATTGTTTTCTGCAGAAATGTGCAAATGAAGGGGAAAAAAGGCCCAGTCGGTAAAGGATGCATAACAGGGCTAACTCACAAGGATAAGGGTACGTCCGATTGACTGATTCCGGAGTAGAAATATGCAGAATGGTCACAAAAAAATCACATTCTTTGAGATTTGGGAGCCATAAGAACATTTAACTTTTGCTACTGTCGTATCATAAACATGTTTTAACAGATTTGAAAAGCAAGTATACTTGAACAACCAATTCTCAGAGACTATTCTGTTTACACTTATTCTGGAAAATGGTGAATTGAATGTGCCCTACATAATGGCATTACAAATTCAAATATTTTGATTTGACAATGCAAATGTTCCTTCTTACCGCACAAAATATCTGAATGATACATGTGGATTTGTGAGTGTACTGTAGGTTGTTTGCAACTAAACTTGAATGTGATGCTGAGTATGAGCTCGGTTTTCCTTTGATATTTGGATTTCATCTGAGAGGTGCACAGTAACTTTCATTTCCACAAAAAAAATACAAGATGTCAAGTTGTATACACCGAATTGAAGAAACATTGACCCGTGAAAAGCATAACCCATGAACGATGAAACCGATTGGGATTCTGGGTAGGCAGCATTGGCAAGATAGTAACATTCTATTTCTTGATAATCAAGATGTTTTCTTTGTTTGAGACATTTAAGAGCATGATTTATGCATCCTGTGTTAATATAATGTGTATTCTGTCACAGACAAAGGTTAAATTTTCTAACTTCCCAGTAAACCTTTGGGTCGCATCGTTCATGGTTTATGCTTTTCACCCGACAACGCTTCTTCAATTTGGTGTATCATTTTAATACTTGACTGCTTAAACACAAAGCATATTTATCAAGGTGCCAAAAAAATATCTTCAAGCATCGTAATTTTCGTATTGAACAAAAATCGAAATGTAGAATCAAGGAATAGGATTCGTGAATCAAATTGGTCATGATTGTGAATAATTGCATAATCAAAATTTAGACCAGTAATAAGTTCACGGATTTGGTTTTCATGTTGATATAAATTATCAATTTTCAGAGGACAAAAATATTATTTTATACTGAAATTTTGACTTTAAAATACTCAAATTTTGACCCTTTTTGGGGTCAGCAAATTACATGCATACAGTTGACATCTGTTTTATTGAATTTGTTTTTATATTAAGAAAGAATTAGTAAATTCGAATTGTATTTAACAACTATTCACCGAAGTGGAGGGTGGGTAGTGGTGGGTAGTTGCTGGGAGGTGAATAGCACTTGCTATTCCGAGTTTCAGTAGCCAATCAAAGCGCCAACAATGCTATCCACTGTTTCAGTATATACTTAATTTATATATTATTATAGGGTTTGAACCATGTTTTAAAATTATTTGTAAGGAATTCAGAAAGTATTTCAAAAATATTTTTATTGTATTTTGACAGACATAATTATGAATAAACCATTTATTGCAAATGCTACTCCATGTTGTTTTTCAAATTTTTTAAAATCTATGTTCAGTGTATTTTCAGGTAGTTTGAAAGGCTCTTAAACCCGATTCAAATACTATTGATAATATATTTTGAAACATCACCCATTTTCTCCATTCACGAAATATAGAGGCCTTTCAAAATACGTCACAATAGTGTTTTAAACAGGTTTAAACATCGTTAAAATAAGTCAAAAACTACATAAAAACTATATTTCAAGCACGAATTTTCAATGTATTTTGAATACAAATACATTCAAAATAGCTTTCCAAACAGTTTGAGTTTAAGAATTGTTTTTTAAAAATTGTAAACTGTTTTGATGCTAATTTTCCACTATTTCAAATACGTTTCAATATCGTTTTAAACAGGTTTAAACATCGTTAAAATAAGTCAAAAACTACTTAAAAACTACATTTAAAGCACGAATTTTAAACATATTTTGAATACAAATACATTCAAAATAGCCTTCCAAACAGTTTACAAATAGTTGGAGAATTTATAATGTATTTTTAAAAGATTTGTGAACTGTTTTTAAAACTATTTTTAAAGGTGTTGAAACGTATTTGAAATATATTTTAAAACGTATATGCGGATCTGAATTCATCGAAACTACACTTTGAAAAGGTTTTAAAAATATATTTCAATATCGTTTTAAACAGGTTTAAACATCGTTAAAATAAGTCAAAAACTACTTAAAAAACATGATTCAAATACATATTTTTCATATATTTTTCAAAAATATATTAAAAATAGTTTTTCAAAATACATTAAAAACAGTTTTAAAATAGTGTTAGGTTTGGTAAGGGTACCCACCTCCACTTCGGTGAATAGTTGTTAAATACAATTCGAATTTACTAATTCTTTCTTAATATAAAAAATTCAATAAAACAGATGACAACTGTATGCATGTAATTTGCTGACCCCAAAAAGGGTCAAAATTTGAGTATTTTAAAGTCAAAATTTAAGTATAAAATAATATTTTGGTCCTCTGAAAATTAATATACTGATTTATATCAACATGAAAACCAAATCCGTGAACTTATTACTGGTCTAAATTCTTGATTATGCAATTATTCACAATCATGACCATTCAATTTGATTCACGAATCCCAGCCCTTGATTCTACATTTCGATTTTTGTTCAATACGAAAATTACGATGCTTGAAGATATTTTTTTTGGCACCTTGATAAATATGCTTTGTGTTTAAGCAGTCAAGTATTAAAATGATACACCAAATTGAAGAAACATTGTCGTGTGAAAAGCATAAACCATGAACGATGCGACCCAAAGGTTTACTGGGAAGTTAGAAAATTTAATCTTTGTCTGTGACAGAATACACATTATATTAACACAGGATGCATAAATCATGCTCTTAAATGTCTCAAACAAAGAAAACATCTTGATTATCAAGAAATAGAATGTTACTAGCTTGCCAATGCTGCCTACCCAGAATCCCATTCGGTTTCATCGTTCATGGTTTACGCTTTTCACGGGTCAACGTTTCTTCAATTTGGTGTATACAACTTGACATCTTGTATTTTTTTTTGTGGAAATGAAAGTTACTGTGCACCTCTTAGATGAAATCCAAATATTAAAGGAAAACCGAGCACATACTCAGCATCACATTCAAGTTTAGTTGCAACAACCTACAGTACACTCACGAATCCACATGTATCAATATATAAATATATAAAAATATAAATATATAAATATATAAATCACATCTTAGATTGCCATGTTGCCAGCATGTTCGTCCTGATGGTGTAGAGTGCAAACAATATAACCGTGAAACATTAGTAATACTAAATTACACAAATTTGTACAAATTTGTAATTAGTCAATTTTGTCAATTTAGTGAATTCAGTCAGGCGTAAATAGTCTAAGGCGCGCGAGTTGTGAATTTTAAAAATACGGCACTGCATCAAGGAAACAGTAAAACCAGAAATTAAAACGGAATTTTGGAAGTTTTAGGGAATTTTGAACAGGAAGAGAACATCTGCGATAGACTACTTGAAAGGCAAGTTTCTTGTCTAGAATTTCGAGGGTTCTTTTTCAAGCCTGATTCGCATTTTTTGCGAGCGCAATGAAAACTCGATAATGTGAATAGACTACGAAAATCGCATTAAAAATCGCTCACTTTTTCATTTAACTGCAAAGCTGTGCGATAATAAGACCAGGGAATGGACAGTAGGCACTTTCCGTTAAGATCTTTATTATGAATTACACTGCAAAAATAGAATTACAAACTTCGATAATTCATTACACAGATCAGGTAAATTTAAACGTAACAATAATTCAAAGTTCAACATAACATAATTCTTTGACAGAGGGAGGTCTCCGGGAGGTAAGCAAAAAGTTCAAACTCTGAGCTAATTTAATCAGTCAGTTTTCTTGCGTTGTGAAACTGAGTCAAAGTCGACGATAATTTTTTTTCATTAAGTACCCGCAATTTGAGCAAAAATTGCACTTGAGGTCAATGATGCTTGTGCATTCCGGACATAAACCTGTAGTGTCTTGGCTGGACAACAGCTCAGACCAGTAGTTACTTGGGTGATCATCCAGGACATTTACGGTGCTTCGTTCCGGCTTGTGAAAGGATAAGACGCGTGCTTGTTGTTGCTGGTTTTCGTCACTTTCGTTCTCGTACACCGTGCTAAGAATAGATTTGAGGTTGTCAGTAGAGATCGATGTGGCGGCGGTTGCCATTCTATGACACTCACGGGAGTACTCGGCGGAATTTGCGTCACACTGGTCGCTTACTGAGTCTACAGAACACTCGTAGGGTGTCTTGGAGGGATGCACATCAGACTCGCCGAACACTTTTGACACAATCACATCTAAGTTACCATTTTCCGCGCTGATCATGTCGTTAAGTGTGGACTTAGGGATGTCTGGTAGAACGCTACTCAGTCTTTCCACTTTGTCACCCCACGGTGGTTTAAACGACACAGGGATGTCCGGCATGACTTGCACGGTGTCTTTGGAATTACCGGGGGCTACAGGCTTCATCTGGTGCTGTTGAATTGCCCCTCTAAGTACGTGCAGTGGAGACATGTCAGGGCAGACAGATGCAATATGACTAGCATGCTTATTTACTTGGCTGTAGAGCTCTCGGTGTTTCACTAGTTGTTTTTGCCTTTGCTTTGTTGTGCAAGAAAATAAGAATAAATACAGTTAATTTTGCACGTCAGGTTATACTGAAGGTTGGGAAATTATCATTCTACAATGGGGAAATTGATAGATTGATGGGAAGTTTTCGTCGCAGCCGTAAAATCTGAGCCCTAGTTCAATTACACTTCCCGACTAGTCTCGCCGTAGTCAATAGATATTCGTAGGTTATTATTTTTAATGGTCATATAAGAATTACTATAAAAACTTACCAGTTCTCTTTTCAGCTGCACTGAGAGCGTTTCTGGCTTTTTTCTTTGCAATATCACCGTCTGCTATTTGTAGCGTGGCCGAGACTGACGGGAAGGCTACCACCTCTGGTACACTCAGAGTTGGATGGTTTCCTGTTTTCTCTGGGTCTTTACTTGTTCTCTCATTTAACACTTGAGTGTGAGTTACACACTTTTCACAGCTGTTCCTTGTTGGAATCCCTTTTTACAGCAGCGTGGCTAGCTAGGGTTTTGACCGACTACTGACCTAAAATGTCTTGGAGAATGAATAAAGCTGATGGTGTCTACCGCTATGGTGCTGCATATCCGTTACAGAAACGAGTACAGATTAGTGTCACCTTCATTACCATTCAGAGTTTTTACGCAACAGCAAGGATTTGCAAGGTGAGTTATAATTGCGTAAGACGTTTGGTCGATCTTTTCCGCGTAAAAGCAACATTGATGCCGCAAACGCAAGAAAATTCCAGGCCAAAGGTCTTCCCCTGGTGGCTCGAGACTTACATTGAAGCCATGGTAGTGATGTACCCAACAATGTATATACGGGAAATACGACAAATGGTTGCAGATGATTTTAACCTGTTACCAGCTGACACTCCATCTTTGTCCATCATTCGGGCTCTATTGTACAGATCAAACACTACCAGGAAGAAGTGTGTTCAGGTTGCCAACGAACGATTTTCTCCGTATACACAACAGAGACGCCGAGAGTACATTCGCTGGCGAAGAACAGTTGATCCAAGGGTTTTATATTTTTTTTGACGAAACAGGATTTGCATCTGATACTGACCTGCGTGTATATGGCCGCTGTGAGAGTGGTTTCGCCCTACCTTCCTACCAGGCTAAAAGTGGAGCCACCGCTCATTCAGTCCTAGGTGTTGTAGGATACAGAGAAGGGGTGATTACGGCCATACCTATTGAAGACAACTATAACACCGTATTAGTCAATGAAGTCATACAAAATCAGGTATTGCCTCTACTCCCCAGAAATTGCTACTTGATAGCAGATAATGCTAGCATACACAACGATGCACAGTTGGCCAACATATTGGCTATCAAAAACATCACGCTGGTAAAGTTACCAGCGTATAGTTACGATCTTAATCATATTGAAATGGTTTTTGGCTTGGCAAAAGCTATGGCCCGAAAAAGCCCTGGAGCTTTGAAGGATAACGCCTTGTTAGCCACTGTCGATTCTTTCATTCAGATTTCGCCAGTACCAGTAAGAAAATACTACAAAAGGTCATGGAGAGTTACAAGTTAAGTCGCACGCAGAATTTCGTGGATTACTTAATTGTGTCTGTGCTTTTCGATAACAAAGCTGATGGATGTAGCTTTAATTTAGAATTGTGTTTTTCGTAAAAAAAAGATTCATGTCAGATCACCCATCGCCAATGTTTTTTGAAATAGGTATAATAAGAAGCAGAAAAAACTGTTTTGAATAAAAATGCATATTTGAGACACCTTTCTGAACGAATTTTCGAAGAGGATGAATCTGGCAATTTTTGAGAGCAGTTTCAAGTCCTGGGTGGTGCATGGTGGTGTGGGTGGTGGGTACTCCCATATATAGGCTATATAGGTATGTGCGTCCCGATTGGGTAGAATTTTCGAGCCTCGGGCTCCTTAAATAGGATAATCCTTTTACGTAATATTACGGCCAGATGCGATAACGTAAACGGGGATAGGTGGAAATAGAAAAAACAATTGACCAAACGTGTCTTTGTCCTTGATGTGTCCTGCGTCCATTTATTATAGTTAGTAGTCTGGGTGGGAAAACGAGGATGGGTGGAAATAGAAAAACAATTGAACCAAACGTGTCTTTGTCTTTGATGTGTCCTGCGTCCATTTATTTCAGTTAGTTATATCTGGGTAGGAAAACGGGGATGGGTGGAAATAGAAAAACAATTAAACCAAACGTGTCTCTTGTCTTTGATGTGTCCTGTGTCCATTTATTATAGTTAGTAGTCTGGGTGGGAAAACGGGGATGGGTGGAAATAGAAAAACAATTAAACTTAACGCGTCTCTTGTCTTTGATGTGTCCTGTGTCCATTTATTATAGTTAGTAGTCTGGGTGGGAAAACGGGGATGGGTGGAAATAGAAAAACAATTAAACCAAACGTGTCTCTTGTCTTTGATGTGTCCTGTGTCCATTTATTATAGTTAGTAGTCTGGGTGGAAATAGAAAAACAATTAAACCAAACGTGTCTCTTGTCTTTGATGTGTCCTGTGTCCATTTATTATAGTTCGTAGTCTGGGTGGGAAAACGGGGATGGGTGGAAATAGAAAAACAATTAAACTTAACGTGTCTCTTGTCTTTGATGTGTCCTGCGTCCATTTATTTTGGTTAGTTATCTGGGTAGGAAAACGGGGATGAGAGGGAGTTGGAAATAAAGCCGCAAATGAATAAAACGCCTCAGTCCTGACTTTGATGTGTCTTGCGTCCATATATTTTCAGTTAGTTATTTCGTTTTTGCCCGCTAGTCTACTGAAAACTCTCTTTTAATAGAGCCCTGCATGTCTTTCATTTTAGTTTTCATCCTAGTTTAAGTTGAATAGATGCTATTTAATTTAGTCAACTTAATTAGCGGCTCTTCACGCTTCAACAATTTTTCAACAAAATTGTACAAAATTTTACAAATTTGTAATTTGTGTTTCACGGTTATATTGTTTGCACTCTAGTGGTTATCACGCCTTACTAGTATGCAGGAGGACGTGGGTTGAAATTCCACTCAGGGCAAATTTTCTTTCAAACATTTATTCAGTAAATATATATATATATATATATATATATATATATATATATATATATATATATATATATATATATATATATATATATATTTAACTATTATAGCGTGAAAGCGCGCGTGATATCGCCTAATTCTTAGCCGAAGAGGCCGTAGGCCGAGTCGGCTAAAATTAGGCGATTTCACGCAAGCTTGAGCGCTATAGATTTATAATTCAACACATTGATAACAAAGCACAGTTTGAAGAAAAAATATCGAGTCCGGTCCGTCATTTTTGCATTCTCTTGTCAAAATGCAAAATTTACATCCATCCTTGGATATACGTCATGTAGACATAGCGTATATCGATAACTTTTTGACCATATTTGGGCAGTGTATCAATGAGTTGAATTATATATATATATATATATATATATATATAGGCTGAATAAAAAGGTTTACACAAACGGTGAACTCTTCAGCAGAAGGATCCAAGGATACGACGCCACCACGTGAATTTGTAGATAAGTATAATAAAAAAAAAACGATGGGGCGAACTTCTTACTGGTCCTGACTGGTTTTAACGTTTCGGCCTTCGGCCTTCTTCAGAAATTACAAAGAATTAAAAACTAAAAACTAAAAACTATGTACAATGATTAAGTTATACAAGTTGTGACTTATATACATTAAGCTACAAAAACAAAGGAAAACGAGGTTACGTAACATAACAAAAGAACTAAATAACAAGGAAAAATTTAACGCTAAAAATAACATACATGATGTGATAAAAACCTTAATTAATGATTAAAACAAAGAAAACTCCCTATCGAGGGCCCCCGAATAATCATATAGGTCACTGTTGGAATGACAGGACCAGCACGTCTTACCAAGTGCCCCCGACAGAACGTTCAAACACAAAACAACTAAAAACAAAGAATAAAACAAGGAAAAGAAAAAGACAATCCTATTATTGCAAGATACGTGCGTTAATTATTGTAGTTAATGCGGTTTTTTGATCTAAATTCACGTCTCTTGTTAAGGCCATGCGGATTGAGCGTAAACAATTGGGTTGTCCAATAAGCCTCCCTAGTGAGCAACAATTGGTCAAGGTGAAATGTATTTTGAAATGATCTAATTTGTTCGATAAGAATAAAGCTAATTTGTAAAATATCATGTTCAGAACTATTAAAATGTACCGCCAATTCACATGTTCTCCTATTATTGAGCAAGCTAGATTTGTGGTTTCTGAAACGGACTTTAAATTCGGTGGATGTAGAACCTACATACTGCAAATTGCATTTATTGCAGGTGGCCAAATAAATCACATTTTCGGACGAACATGACAAACTTTGGCGAATAGAATAATAACGACCTGTGGCAGAACTCTGGAATTTCGAATCTTGAAGTAAAAACGTTAAAACCAGTCAGGACCAGTAAGAAGTTCGCCCCATCGTTTTTTTTATTATACTTATCTACAAATTCACGTGGTGGCGTCGTATGTTGTGGTTCAAATTTTTCTTTGGTTTAAAATTTTTCACACCAGTTTAGTGTTTGTTTTTCTTTGTCTCAGATTCATTATCATAATATGAGACAAAGAAAAACAAAAATCAAACTGGTTTGAAAATTTTTAAACTATAGAAAACATTGAATCACAACATATACATGTATACATATTAATTTTCTAAGAATGACACAAGCAAGCTAAGAAATATGCCAGCAAGAACAATAACTGACCTTTCTTAATAAACATTAAATTAAACTTAAATTAAGGAGTGTTTTTTTTTTCAGGAAGAGAAGGACTCCAGGGGAAATTTAAATGAGTTGAGGCATTTGAGGATTTATTCGATTAAATTAAAAGTGTATACACATGCACTATATTTAGATACAAACACCAAAGAGCAGGGTTTGCACTATCAATAGTCAGGTTGAGAGTCCAATGCAATCCTTTTCTTCCCACCTGAAAATGCAACTGAATAGGAAACTCTGCTAGCAGGCTACGACCGGTAACCAGTTAATCATCACCACAGTAAGGAGGCACTTATCAAAAAATAGTACATGTACAATCAACCAAGGAAATCTCTTTTCACATGCCTACATGTATTTTCTTGTTCAAGTAGAGTCAAAGGCTCCTGTTAGCCAACTCAAAAATAGGAAATGCCCTACATGTACATGTACATACAAGTATTGCTGGCTTGTGTTTGAGAGACCAGCATCGAAAAAAAAAGTTTCAATAGAAATTTTGAATGTAAAGTAGCCATGTACTTATTGATTTGATTGAGACACTCAAGTATGGTTTGTAAAAACTTGATTATACTGTACATGTACATGTTTTTATTAACACTTTTGATAAGATTGCCAACTTCATCTATTTTTATGCAGTTCATGAAACACAATGTTTACACTGTATGTTTAAATTATAAACATGTCTCTATCTCTTAAATACTATTTTTTGTAACCTACATCAACATGTAGGATACACAAAACATTATTTCAATCTCCAAGAAATAATTTTTACATACCACAATCACAAATTACAGGTACCAACTATTGAGCTGAGAAGACTTTCATGAGATATACTAAATTACAAATCATACATGTATCTACATTATAAGATATAAATAACATACTTTACATGAGACCTACATTTGTACAGATGGTATTTACTTTTAGGTCAGTAACCGAGGTCAAAATGACAGATACATCCCCTTGGGGTGGCATACTATTTCACTTCATGTGGTGTTCAGATCACTTTATTTGACTGCATGTTCAGAGCTCTTTAGCTGTGGCACAAAATAATCCTTCACAAAACAATCCTGGTAAAGCCTTTGATCCTTATGGCAGACAATCTGAAAGGTACATTGGCCATGGCCATGCATGTCTAGCAGGCCTTGTATTTCATAATACAATTTGAGTTACCGGGGTAAAACTATCCATTTTCCCTTCAGTTTAGTGAGGTGCTGTAGCAGTTAACAGCTGCTGAAATCTCAAGGCTACTGTTTGCCGCTCAAGAACTAGAAAATAAAAGGCAATGAACACGAAAGCCACCGCTTCACTTCTAATAGCAGGCATGTTTTTAGAAATTCAAGCCAATTCAATTTGTTGCACTGGTGATTCGAGTACTAGCGAAGGTAAAGTAACTTGACCTCAGTAAATTGAAACCTTGGTAAACGTTTAAGTGTAAACACAACATTTTGCCAAGTAAATTGTTCACAAAGATAAAATGTTTTTACTTGCTTTTAAATCTGAAACATCAGTGGTCCAACAAAAAATATCCATAACACATGCACACAAACCATTATTTACAGCAGTAAATACTAGATTAAAAGCAAGGATTCACTACAAGCTTACAGGTATGACAACTCGCAAAACGAAGCAAGACTACAGATGATCTTTCATGTATAAGCTTTGGTCTATTAAAGTCTCAGCGTTTTATGACGATTGTATGTTAAACGTAAATTCTGGAGCTCATACATGTAATCTGTATCATGACCAGTTAATTTCAAAGCAAAAACCGAAATGTTTGAACTAACATGTAAGCTGAAATTATACCAAGACAAATATCGAATGTAGTCTCATTTTATAATGTTTTCTACGTACAGTGTACATCATATTGCATGTACTATCGAGGACCGATCGAGGTTAATATATTTTGAATTTAATTTGGCAGGAGAACGAATGCTGTTTCACCCCAACAAACTATATAACAACACTAAACCACTCACTGTTGTCAAGAAATAATCACGTCTTCTAATCGTACATTGCATAAAGTCGAAGCGTTACGGTATTTAATCTCTTACATGTAGCTTACCGTAAGCGTATGCTTCGTTCGATTAACTAAATAACCGCATTCTGGAATAAAAATAAACACTACAGCGCTTTCTTTAAAGTTTGTTGAGACACATTTGCACTATACACATGTAAATCTGGCAAAACATGGTTATAATTCGACAGCTTTCATGTTCTTAATATTCCGGAATACGTTCAATCGAACGCCACCTCAAGCTTCGTACATGACTAAAAAGATTTAAAAAAAAAGATTGTACTCACATTTGAAACGTCCCGATGTAGACTGTCGTCTCAGATATTCATCTCTTCTGCTGATAAATTGTTGATAAGCCCATTCTTGGATAAAATCGAAATCTCTAAACGGTTGCTATAATGGCCGCGCACAAAATTCAAACGACCTTTGTTTGTGCTCACGTGAGATATCTCACGTGATATGTGACGCTGGATAGAGAGGACACTGGGAACGAGATTAGCGCGCGAGACTGAGCGGGAATTTCACAATGCTTTAGGACTGAATTCGTCGTTCTTCAAGTGAAAAAGTGCAGGATTCCATGATAAGAGGGCCCAAAACAGATATAAGGTATGGCTTTTAATTCTTAAGAAGAGACTTAACTGTAATCATCATTCGTGTATAACTTAATGTTTCCTTTTCGGAGCGCTCCATAAATTGTCTGTTTACAAAATGTGTGCTCTCGCATATAGCTTACATGTAAGCTAAATATATACGAGCGATAGGCCTCGCTACTCTAAACACAAGCTTTATAGAGCGGAATAGAATACAACATACGCTGAGGTCACTCAGGTATTTGCATTTCGCAGAATAATAATAAAGCATTGCCGTATCGATCGTCATAACATTTAAGCTTCGATCTACAACGCGTTCGGACACATCGATATTATTACTGAATCCAGTGTTAAGCGAGGAACTATACCATGGTTTGATTTGACAGCGAGCTACTGCATTTAATAATACCTTTTCAGAAAATGAATATGTCGGGATAAATGTAAAATAAAATGTATTTTGACGCGCCATTCGATATCGCCTTGCTATTCAATTCCGGTTCAATTCCCGGCCCGCAAGTCGGCGTTCGGCTACAAGGGTGAGGTAGATAATTAACTTCGGCCTCCGTATATACTGTCATGATGATAAACAAGGAACTGTATTTGCAAAGACCACCATAACGAATAGAAGCACCGGATTCTGTAGTAAAGGATCGAATCGGGGGGAGGGGGGGGTGGCTACGGGTATGTGTCTATAAAACTCTATAAACGTTTTCATTGCTGCTGCAATTAAAAGGAAAACCGATATAGCTCTTATTTTGTTCTGTGAGTTTGTCACAAATTCGTTTAAGGCCCAGTTCAAACGTCGAACTTCACATGTGCCGAACCTAATGCAAATTAGCAAGAACAATAGATTTTGCTCATTTGCATTAGGTTCGGCACATGTGAAGTTCGACGTTTGAACTGGGCCTAAAACAGTTTTACTGACTTATGGAGGGGGAGGTGAACTTTAAATATATTTTGTGTACATACCTGTAACAAAGTGTTTTTCTCTCAAAATACTAAGAAAATAGTCTGTTTAAAGTCTGTTTGGAAACAGCTCCTGGTTTCAGTATTTTAAAATCGCCTTTCAAATAGCTCTGACTTGTGAATTCAACTTCAAACATGTTTTAAATAGACTATTTATGAGCTATTTAGAAGCGTAGTAATGAATGTCCATTTCAAATAGTATTTAAACATCATATTTAAAACGTATTTTTATTTTTTACTTGTTGCAACTACATTATAAATCGACAACATTTTATGATTCTTTTCCAAACAGTGTTCAAATGGTCTATTTAAAACAATTTAGAGTAACACTTCGGCAGTCATGTTGTCAAAATAGTGTTCAAATACTCTATTTGAAATGTAGTTTTGGCGACAAATAGCTTACAAATACATGGAAAAACCTATCCGGTTTATTAAATAGCATTTAACTATACCTCAAATACATTTCAAGCTCTTACCACTATTTTAGAATTTTTGTTAAAATATAATAAAAATACACCATGATGAGCTCAAAATACAGTTCAAATCGTTCAAATACATTAAAAGTACCTTTAAATCACTTTTAAAATACACTTGGTTTGGTAAGGGGGTAGCATAAAACCTAGTGTCCACAAGATAAGGGACCGGTCATTATTTATCGCCTGGTGGGGGGGGGGGGGGGGTCGGAGGATTTGGGGGGGGATCACTTGATTTTTAGGAGAACAGAGGGGGGGGATCACTCGTAACTGAGAGCCCAAAAGGGGGGATCACTGAAAATTTTGGAAGGATTCAGAGGGGGGACCACTCAAATCTGCTTGAACAATGCCAGTTTGAAAGCATACAACATAAATGTGCCCATTCTGCTGGGAGATGATAGCATTTGCAATCTCAATTTGTTCTAACACAACTTTATTTAAAAAACGGAAGTCTGTCACACTGGCGAATGTGTGCATTTCAATTTATATCGAGAAAGCTTTGTTTTAACGCTTTTATATTTTTCCTTTTATAACGTGCTCATGACTTAGCTAATATTCATCTTTAAACATGACAGGTGAATTCTAAATTGTGAACTATATAAACTTCTGATAACTGAAACATCGTAAAAAGCGTGTTTGTTTAAACATAAACCATTTATCGCCTCTCCAGGAATGGGCGTCCTGTGTCAGCTCTATACTAAATTCGATTCAACTGCTTCATCTGCCTCATCTTGAGCCTCATCATCCCATTCAACAACTTCATTTGCCTCTTGAGCCTCGTCATCCGATTCAACAGCAACATTTAGTCCCCTTCGGCAGGTTGACCCTGGACTTTGTGCCCTTAAAATGGCCGCTACTTGCTCTAGATTTTTTGCTAGGGTCGTGCTAAAAATACCCTTTTCTAGTAGCCATAGCAAAGGGTCTAGATGCAAACGCCTTGTTAGTTTCTTAGCAAAGTCAGCATTGATGCTATCTACAGGAGTAACTCTATCATTCTCTTCGATTGAACCGAAAATTTGCCTCGCGACCTCGATTGAGGTCAAGTTTTCTAAGAGATGACGTGCCCTCTGCTTGAGACACTTGTCCTTGGTTTTTCGGACCTTCCTCTTATTTTCCTTCTTTCTTCTTGACATTGTTGATTTTCTCGCGCACAAAGGAAACTTCTTTGACAGGTTAATATGCGCTGTTGTCAACTTGTTGTATGCGGACTGAAGTTCCTCGTGCAGTGTAGTGATTCGCCTATGTGCTATTCGCCTATGAAAGGGTCTTTTCTGCTGGAAAAAAAAAACACCCAAAGGCGAGGAAAAGAGTAATGAAAACACCCATTACCAAAGAGCCCACGTTAAGAACATAAAGAAGCGATTTGGGGGTGCTAGAAATGCTGAGAGTACAAAGTTTTGCTTCATGAGAAGCATGGACGACAAAGCTTACCTCCGACCTGGGACTTCGGAGGGTTTTGAGAAAGCACGAAATCTAAGGATCTTGACACTTACAGATGAAGAAAAAGCGAGAAAGTTGCCAAAGTATGATTGGCCGGAAAAGATGGTCTATGTGACTCCCGGATCACATCGTATTTTCACTAAGTCTAGCGTCATGGCCGACAATGATGAGAAGCTTGTAACTGAGGATGATCGGCACTACGTGATCGTTCGGCCAAAGGCAATAGTTGGATCTTCAGGGAGTGTCTGGGCAAGCGAAACAATTCGCTTGCGACACGAGGATCCGGCAGCTTTTGAAGTTGAAAAGACAGAAACAAACGCTGAATATTCTCTTGGATTTCGCAAATGCTGCGCTAGATTGCACGATGACCTAGCTATTTTTGTACCATGACATGACAGAGTCGGACGACTTAAACAAAATTACCGAAGAGCATAACTGTAAGTTTTACGCCTATGAAAAGCAAAGAGCAGGTCATCTAAAACTAAGGCTGGAAAAAATGCTGCAGTTGTCAGAGGTAACAGAAATGTCTGAGCACAATAAGTCCCTGCTTGCCTGTCGTGTGATTCCGACCATCAAAGACATTTTAAATGCTATTGACGAGGTAGCAAACAGTGATGCTCCAGTTGACACCGCAGAATTTAGAGTTCAATCTGTTTTGAAAGTGAGCCGTGCTTGCAAACAGGGTCTGCTTGCCACCCGTGAAGCCAAGATGGGCAGATTTGACGGATGCCGGACCTGGCGTTGGCGATTCTAACTATGAAGTTCGCTTTCGCGACGCTGAGTTGGCGCGAATCCACAACTCTGATTATCGAGTACGATGCCATCGCTCGAGAGGTGACAGCGGGCAAGGCGAGGCCGAGCGCACAAACTCGGCCATTTCAGACGCTCTTGTTGACGGTGCAACGCTGGAATGGGAGAAGTACCGTCGATTCGAAGATCTCTCTGAAGACGAAATCAAAGCCATGTCTCTCCATTCCTACGAACAGTACGAAAAAGAGCGTATGGAAAAAAATGCTTGGCACGTTTGCAAGCAAGTCGCCGAAAGGATAGACGACGCCCCTGTCCTGAAGGATTACATCAGTAGTAGAGTGAGTGAGTCTCCCGAAGAGTTATTCTTTTTTAATGCTTCTGAGTTAAATACGTACCGAAATGCTTCAGAAAACAGTAAGGCCGAAATACCCGGTGCGGCATATCTTAGTAAGATAGAGAGTTTTATTGAGGACCACTACGTCCGAGGAGAGCTCTTTTTTGAATTTTGTCGGGATACCTGCAATAAGGAAAGCGATGCAAGCTCCACACTCTGTTCCTGGTGTACCAACAACAGATGGGTAGGACCAGTAACAGAAAGAATCCTTCAGCCTGTGCCACACAAGCAAAATCCCGGGCACTTTATGGATGTGTACGAAACGCCGACAACAGGTCGTGCTCCAGACGATTATCAACCGAGGAAATGTCTGAAGGACTTGTACGAACAAAACGCCATCTCTGCGGGCAATCCAAATACCATCGCTGCTTTCTGTGTAACCTACAGTGTCGAGGAAAAGCATGTCATTGAATACCTAGGCCATCTAAATGATATCAACATCAGGAAGGATATTAGAACAAGAGAGGCTAAGGAGAAAAAAAGGTTAGAAGAGGAACTAACATACAAGGACTACCAGTGGGGCATACTTATTGAGAATGGCAAAGTTGAAAAGCTGAAGGTGAGACAGCTCGACCTGTGCCTTAAGGAACATGGCCTGACCACTGTTGGTATAAAGCTGGACAAGATAAAGGCAATTCGCTACCATTACTATCGACAGAGAAGTCCAGGCAACGGGAATGAGTTGTCCAGCAGTGAGGAAGAGAGTAAAGAATCAGATACGGAGTTAGATGATGACGAGGATAGCGAAGATGGTCTTGTCATTGCTGATCTCGATGAACAGTCAACTGTTCGTATGCCAGTTTTAACTTTTGTACCAGATGACCAAATAGCTGAAGTTACTGTACAAGCAAACACTGGATGAAAAAAAAAAGGAAAACAAAAAGAAAACGAACAAAAAAAACGAACAAAAAAACATTATAAAAATGTGAGCAAAGCTACAAAGGCCGATCTATTACACTATAGATCAAAATAAAAAAGGAAACAGGAACAGTGGCCGATCCTAACCCTTCCAGATGGCCGAATTGTCGCTAAATATGACCTGCTGATAGGGACTTGGCGGACTGCTATTTGGCACTCTAAAAAAAGTAACTTTGCAGTTTCAAGCACTGGGGATTGTTAGATTGCTTGTATGTCAACTGAATTCAGATGTCTGGATCCAGACTAGAAAAAGACAGATCAAGAGACACTTTTAAAAAAAATACTGCGCGATAACGGCTTTATTATGCTGTAAGTACATCATAGTTAGAAATACTACCTGTATATAAAAGTTTAAAACACTAAATATACACGTCGAAAGGTGAATATGGGTGCAAAGACATGGGGGGGGGGGGGGGGGGGGGGGTGGGATCACGAAAGTTATATATAGTTATGAGGGGGGATCACTTCAATAAAATAACATTTAAAGGGGGGATCAGCTAAATTTCATCGTGTTTAGCCCAAAATACTCCGACCCCCCTCCCCCCCAGGCGATAAATAATGACCGGTCCCTAATATAAATAGAAAACTAAACGTAACCCTTACCGGCTGACCGTAGAATGCCTCACCCTCCTAACGTCTGCAAATTACGAACTCTGATCCCATACTGCTACCCTCCACCAGACCTCTGATACGTGCCGGCAAAATAGTAATTTATGCGCTCATTTAGGATCATCACAAATTACATGATGCGACTAGGTCATTTACGTTTCTTTTTACGTTTCTATTTTCCTTAGGATAAAAGATTCCCGTGAACTATTTTGGTACATCCGCGGCATGTTTAGTATTTCTCATATACAGGCTTTCCTGAAAGTTCATGCCCTTTAATATTTAAAGTCCTTTGTTACACGGCAAAACATTATTCCGGAGCGCGAATTGAATCCCCACCAAACTGACAAGTGCGAATATAAGACGTCGTTGCATTCTTTTGACCACGCGCAAGGAAAAACAAGGATAAACGCGACATCCTCACCTCAGTAAGACCTAGCTTGTGTCTATCTAACGTAAACCCTCGTGTAAGCCCCGCTGCTTCTTTAATAATAAGCCCCCCTTTTTGGAGCAAAATCAAGCCCCACCCTCCCTTTTCCTTCACAACCAAAACAGCCGTACTAATCCCGCCGGGAATGAATTCACAAACCGTACTAGGGAGCTTTGGGGGAAAAATTACCAGTACTGGTACTTGTACATGAAGATCTGAGTAACGACGTTTATACGTATTTTTTTTTTTTTTACATTTTTATGCACTTGTGGGAACCTATTGAAATTGGTGTATTGCAAAAAAAGAGTGGTGAACTGCTTGCGTTTTGATAAATTATTATAAGCCTCCCCCCGCCCCTTCCTCAAACACGCTTAAAATCAATAAGCTCCTGGGGCGTTGTAGAGGATTTACGGTCTCTCATCTCATTTTCATTAGTTTTAAGAGTCCCAATTTTCGGCTTTGATGCTAGTTCTAGAAATCTATGTGGCCATAACACATGCACAGTATAACCACACGAACGGAGGATGGTAAACCTGTGGTATGAGTCCCACACCTACTTCTTAACAGAGAACTGCTAGATTCATTTTTATTTTAAATAAAACCATACCAACCTTAATTTGGACACTTAATATATTCTAATAAAGTACGATGTAAACCCAAAGGCAAAGGCAATTCAACCGCCCCGTCCTTCGGTTGTGGGGGATGGATGTTGCGGTTGCACCAATTTGTTGTAATAATCGTTCACGAAAAAAAAACCCCGCTTATTCGTTTTTAGGACTTCTAAACCAATCAAGACAGAAAGATAACATTATCAAAGGTAGAGTATAAATATGCTTATATGAGCGAGCTTCCTGTTGCACTGCATGCATTTCCTGTTTTTCTGCGAGCTGGGCGCTTGTCACGCAATCTTTTCTTTTGGAACCGTTGCAAGCACGCCATGGAAAGACAGTTTGTATGTTTTTCGCTCACAATTTGGTATGTACCTAAGTAGAATCAGTGATACTTGGTCGAAATATAAATAAGAAATGGCATAATTATGTCGATTATTGTAGCAGGAGTTATCGTCTTTTGAAAGTATAAATGTAATGTTGATGATGTTGAGATCGTCTTGTCGGCCGTTTGCAGTAAATACAACTCGAACTTTGTCTGTCGCAAAATTAACGTTTATTATTGATTCTAAACAAAATAAACGGCAAAAAAGACACAATTACTCGAAAGCAAACTGATATTAGCGATATTGGTAATTTTGGGGGGAATGTTGGGCTTATATATTTTAAACGAGCTTATTGTGGATTTAATGCTTTCGAAGGCCGTTACAAGAATGGCGTGTTTTGACCTTTGTGTCACCTTTGTTTGGCGCTCGAAAATTTCGTATTTTCGATTGCCCAAAAATTTTATTGCATTTATTTGAGGAAGAAACATTGCTCTTTCTCTGGGTATGACTGATATGGCACCAAGCCATGTACCAAGTTGTGATTTTGGCCTCTCGATTTTGCCATTTTTTTTGACTCGCGAAAATCGTTAAAATAAGTAAAATTATTAAAAATCTCAAAAATATTAAGTAAACGGTCGAATTGAACAATTTAACATTTAAACTATTGGTGAATGCGTGTTTTTCCTAGTTAGGTACTAACTGGTGGAGTTAATTCCATTTTGAATTTTTAGGCAATATTTAAGTAATGCGTGGTGTGGAGCCCGTAAAATCCATGCGAGAGCCGCCGAACCGACTTTGTCGCCGTTCGCGTAAAATAAAAATCTAATCGAACTGAAAGTTATTTTTCTAGAAAGAGTTTACCTAGACCTATATTCTGACAAAGTTTGGGGATTTCCGTTTTTTTCATTTTGCACACCTCCAGGTGATATTTACGGACGGCCGCTCTTAAGGTTGGGTGTAGACAAAACGTGGACCCCCCTTTCTGGACCCCCTTCTGGACCCCCCTTCTGGACCCCTTTCTGGACCCCTATCTGGACCCTTTCAGGACCCCTTAATTTTTCGGTAAAAAAAATAAAACTAAATAAAATAAAAATTAAAGTATTATAAATAATTAAACAGGGCACGCAACTCACCTGAAATTCTTCGATCGGTGAGTTCAATTTTCTGGCTAAATTCCACAGGTTATTCCCAGTTGAAGCTGAAACTCCTTCTTTGCAATCAACTACTTAGTTAATTTCGTGATATATTTAAGGGAAAAGTTGCGAAAACGTCAAGAATCCGCACGTACAAGTTCACCGATCTTACCCGCCATTTTGTTCCGAGCCGCCATATTGGCTTTGCCGCTGACCATGCCCGCGCTTCAACGCCTCGCATATTTTTAGGATTGCCAGGGGGCGGGGAGGGAGGGGGTCTGTGTGTCCGGCAAACGTCTAGATAAACTGACAACATTGCCCACAGTAAACATTTACAGCATGTTTCCATCCCTGAATTACTACTCTATCATTCTTCGAAATTGCTATGTAAAATTCACACCCTCTCCCCCAGCTGGAACATACATTTTTTTACCCAAATCAAATGCCCTTTTCCTTCTGGGAAACTGATTCTGAGTTACATAGCCTATAAATAAACAAAAGCAAGAAGCTGGGGCACGTGAACATACAAATCCTAACAATTAATGAGTAACTACTATGCAAGATTCAGATGTTTTAGGACAACAGTACAAGGAAACTTACACGCTCTGAAAAAAGACTGTAACACTTTCTGGTTCCGAAATAGGGCTGTGAACACAGCAAATGTTATTTTCGTAACAAAAGACAAAACAATTTCAAAGGATGGAAGAGATTGTAGCGTGATTTTAATTGCAAATGAATCACTCACCATCCCCAAGCATACTGGTCAGCGGCAAAACCAATATGGCGGCTCGGAACAAAATGGCAGGTAAGATCGGTGAACTTGTACGTGCGGATTCTTGACGTTTTCGCAACTTTTCCCTTAAATATATCACGAAATTAACTAAGTAGTTGATTGCAAAGAAGGAGTTTCAGCTTCAACTGGGAATAACCTGTGGCATTTAGCCAGAAAATCAAACTCACCGATCGAAGAATTTCAGGTGAGTTGCGTGCCCTGTTTAATTATTTATAATACTTTAATTTTTATTTTATTTAGTTTTATTTTTTTTTACCGAAAAATTAAGGGGTCCAGAAAGGGGTCCAGATAGGGGTCCAGAAAGGGGTCCAGAAGGGGGGTCCAGAAGGGGGTCCAGAAAGGGGGGTCCACGTTTTGTCTACACCCCTTAAGGTTTTAGGAAGATGGTCTTCCGACTGCTATCAACTTTATATTAGAACACCTCAAAATGTTTTACTGCCTGCTGCGCCGAGAATGGCAAGTGTTTCCTTGCCTTGATTACACCAAAAAAAAGGGATTGGTTTGCTTGGGGGGATACCTGCTCCGCACGTATCAGTGGCGGTCAAGTCTCGCAGCGACTTCCCCAAGCTTTGTTTTCGCTCGTTTGAGTTGCGCTAGTTTATGCTCTTTTATCTGTCTGCAGTTTTGTCTGATCCAGCACGTGCCGGCAGTGTCGGCTCGTAGTGCTAGGACATCAGTTAGGCTTGAGCAAGTTACAACTCCTACACTCTAGCACGATGCTGGCCGGAGGTTCATCAGTCGTAGTGCCGTTTAGAGTTAGGCTTTTGGTGGCGTAAGCTTTTTTACCTGCCTAAAAACTTGTTCGATCCAGCACTGGTATTCGCGCTGGGGAGATAAGAAAGGCTTATGGTCACGCAATGGAAGTCGTTCTGTCACGCCGATCGCGGAGCGGTGTTCCCCTTTACGCCAAATATTGTGTTGTTTATTGCGTTTGTTTTTCTCGTTTCCTTCTATGAAACATAAAGGAACTGCGACATTAATACTATGTTAAAGGCAACAGTTACACACTCCGATGAAACATCTGGATGCAACTGTAACCCAGCTTATTAGTAGAAATTTTAAAAATTAATTGAAAAGGATATAATACTATTGTTAAAGGCAACAGTTACACGCTCCGACGAAACATCTGGATGCAACTGCTACCCTTATTAGCAGAAATAATTATGTTAAATGAAACGGTTGGATACTCGATCCGATGATACATCATATTCTTAGCAGAATTCAAATCGGGCATGAATTTTTCATCTTGTTGACTGGCAGTGCACAGTAGGTTCCACACTATTCTCTCAATGTGCCAGTATATCTTGTTCAGCGGGACCTGAAAAAGCAATAGTGGACACATTTAATAACAAAGCCATGGCATATTAGGCCCATAGGTTAGGGGGTTTAACCACTTCAACCCATTCTTCATGGGCTAAAGCTAACATACATGTAATTTTTTTTGTTTTAACAAAAACGATTTATGACTACAATAAGTCATGTTATTGCAATGGTAATCTTATTGCAGAAGTGTATGAAGAAATCTGCTATATATACATATACAGTGTATGTTGTAGTTCAATTTTATCCTTAGTTCGCAATTTTCATTTTCCCTTGTTTCATGTTCATTTGTCATATCTTAACAGAACAAAGGAAAATGAAAATTGAACCAAGGATAAAATTGAACAACAACATACATGTATACTACACTACAGCCTTGAACTCACATCCCAAAAACTGTGCATACTATGAATGAAAGACTGAACTGCCAGTATCATAAATAATTATTAATTGATAAACAATGGTCATGTTAACACACCTAACATTGGGCTTTGCAACTGCTGTTTGCTGTTCTGCCTTCTTTTGCTCTGTCAATCTGTCACCCTTAAAGTATTCTGGACCATAAAGATTTATGCATTGTTTTCATCTCACAGCAAACTGTGCCGAGCCCAGGAGTTGTTCTGTATTTCTTATTCCTATATGCATTGCACAAAGTTGGATACTACTCAGTTCCTTATCGTTCGAATAAAAATTATGTCATCACAAATTGCAGTTGATCTAGAGGGATTATAATAGACATTTTATATTAGTATCACTTTTCTGCTTTAACTCAAATTTTTACTACATTTGAAGGCATCGATGGAAAAAGGTTCTTAGTGCATATCTTGTGGTTCAAAATTTTCTTTGGTTTGAAAAATTTTAAACCAGTTTAATTTTTATTTTCCTCTGTCCTGGATTCATCAACATAATCTCAGACAAAGGAAAATAAAATCAAACTACATGTACATGTAAATTGAAAATTTTTAAACCAGAGAAACATTTGAACCACCGTATTGTGGGCGGCACGGTGGTCTAGTGGTCAGCGCGTCGGTGTTACACAATGTCACACGTGTTACACGGTGTTACACGGTGTCACACGATGTTACACAGTGTTACACGGTGTTACACAGTGTTACAGGGTGTTACAGGGTGTTACATGGTGTTACACAGTGTTACACGATGTTACACAGTGTTACACATTGTTGCACGATGTTACACAGTGTTACACAGTGTCACATAGTGTTACAGGGTGTTACACAGTGTTACACAGTGTTACACTATGTTACACAGTGTTACACGGTGTTACACGGTGTTACAGGATGTTACACGGTGTTACACAGTGTTACAGGGTGTTACACGATGTTACACAGTGTTACAGGGTGTTACACGGTGTTACACAGTGTTACAGGGTGTTACACGGTGTTACACAGTGTTACGCGGTGTTACAGGGTGTTATACGGTGTTACACAGTGTTACACGGTGTTACACGATGTTACACAGTGTTACAGGGTGTTACACGGTGTTACACAGTGTTACAGGGTGTTACACGGTGTTACACAGTGTTACAGGGTGTTACACAGTGTTACAGGGTGTTACACGGTGTTACACAGTGCTACACGGTGTTACACAGTGTTACAGGGTGTTAAACGGTGTTACACAGTGCTACACAGTGTTACAAGGTGTTACACGGTGTTACACAGTGTTACAGGGTGTTCAACGGTGTTACACAGTGCTACACAGTATTGCAGGGTGTTACACTGTGTTACACAGTGTTACAGGGTGTTACAAAGTGTTACTAGTGTTACAGTGTTACATGTTACTTTAAAATGCAAGGCTGATTAGACAGCAGATTCGTTCGATTTCTTTTAATATATGCCCGATATTTCGGTTAGACAAAACTAACCTTCATCGGGGGCTAGGAAAGCTAAGTGAAGATGAAAACAAACGGTTACAATATTTAAAAAGGGCTAGGATAAAATGCTGACACACGATAGGCTAATAAACAAGTAACGGTTGAAACTAGAAACGGCTAGTAATGAAAATAACAATAAATGTGTGGAGGGTTAAATTTCTTCGCGTCTGTTCATTCCATTAGGTTCAAGTATATTGGCTATTGTGATTAAATATGATTCTCTCGCTTTACGGATCAACAACAACAACAACAACAACAATTTTATTTCATTATAAATATAACAATATTTATGTCTCTTTTAGAATTAATGAGTTCTAATGGGATGATTTGGAGGTCGGTAATGGAGTGTCCGGTGAGGGCAAAGTGATCTGACACGGCAGTAGGTTAATCCTGATGTTCTTTCTTCAAGGCTTTCTCAACTGTACGTCTGTGTTCCCCAAATCGGTCGCTCACTCAATGTAACGCCACCAAATAACTGAGGAGTTTGGAGCAGACATCAGTCAACTTCCTGATGGGGTTCTACTCGTAACTCTGGGCGTGTCCTCACCAACATACCACACAAAGACGGAATCCAAGCCTGTAGTGATTTCCTGGACCAACGTCTTAACCAAACAGTCAAGACTACAAGAATTTGCGATCTCATTCGCATGACTCTCACAAATAACATATTTACTTTCAACGATCAGTACTACACTAACAGACAAATTAACGGCACAGGAATGGGTACAAAAATTGCTCCATCTTACGCCAATCTCTTCATGGGTAAATTCGAACAAAAAGCCCTAGCATCTGCTCCAAAATCTCCCCTTAATTGGTGGCGTTACATTGATGACATATTCCTTCTCTGGACCCACGGCGAAGAGAAACTTCATGATTTCATCGAATATTTAAATAGCTTGCATTCTGCAATCAAGTTTACCAGCTCCTTCTCAGACACTGAAATCCTCTTCTTAGATGTTCGCGTTCTCCTTATCAATGGGAAATTAGAAACTGATCTTTACGTCAAACCTACAGACAAGCACCAGTACCTCCTAAAATCGTCCTGTCACCAGAGAAGGCATAATTATCACTTTGTAAAAGAATAAATCCAGAAAGTAAATTCTATCCCACGTAGTACAGCCCTGGAAACATCAACTGACACGAAAGTAACAAACAGGATACTATTTGTAGTAACATTCAATCCAGCCCTCCCTTACATACCTAAAACGATTCAACGAAATCTCAACATCCTTCATTCTTCTAAAAGATGCAAAGAAGCATTCCCTTTCCCTTCTTTGATTTCCTACCGCAGATCCAAGAACTTGCCTGACATTCTTGTCAGAGCTGTACATCGCAGACCACCCCCTCAAACACCTGGAATTTTCCGTTGTAACAGAAATCGGTGTAAAAAATGTCCTTTTATCAAAGAAGGAGCCACGTTTTACACCTTCTTCTCTACAGGTGAAAAACGACAAATACGACATCGCATCTGCTGCACATCCACTAACGTCACTAATGATCCAATGCGCCAAATGCCAAACACAATACAGGGATTCTGACACGGTGCGCGGGTGCGGAACCGCACAATTCGGTCAAACCCGCACAATTTCTAAAAATCCGCACAATGAAATATTTGAAATATTTGCTTAAAATTTTAATTAAGTCAGGTATTTCTATTGATTACCAAGATTTCAAGAAACGTTTTAGGCTATTTTCAGCCCATTTTCCTTCCAAACAATCAAGAAATCCCTGGCTTTCCTCGAACAGTTCGAGTGGATCGATATAAAAATCAAAGGGCTCTTAAAGCCATCTCGTTAATGCGTTAGAACGTGAGGTTAATAAAAAAAATAGAAGAATTGATAGTGAATATGGTAAAGATGCCTTTGTAACAGATTTTGATAATATCATCAAATTTATTTATTGGGTCAATTACCATCATTTTCGAATTACATACCATTATAAGTAGTTCTTTATGATCCATTGTTCAATCGGCAAACACTGAGCACGTAACAACGCTGAAAAACTCATAAAAGAACATTGCTTTCCCCGTGAAATGGCACTAAATCGTTCGTGACCTTGATGAATGCTCTTTCAGTCTTTGTGATTCATTGTTCAATCGGCAAACTCTGAGCACGTAACAACGCTGAAAAACTCATAAGAACATTGCCTTCCCCCGTGAAATGTCACTAAATTGTTCGTAACCTTGATGAATGTTTCCAGCAACAAATAAGTTTGAATTTGTCATGACACATTTGCAAATAGAAACACTTACTTTGAAATCGAAGGATAGAAGCGATCACGTTGATTGAGTGAAAGTTTTTAAAAGAGAAATAAGACTTGGATCTTAGAATCTTTTACTGCGGTCGTGACCCCGGGGGTCGTGATGAAGACACACTGTCAACACTATAATAAGTTTGTTGCTCGCCAGCGACGAGCAGGATTTGTGGGTTGTCACTTCTTATAACAATTCATTGTAGAATTCAGACTACCCAGTCATTTGAGAACCCTAACCCTAACGCTAACCCCCCCTCCCCATGTAACCACAATAGGCCATTTGCACGATGACGTCATATGACTACAACTACCACAATCCTTCAGTTTTTTTGTTTTGTAGTGCAACTTAAGGCCATTGTTATTTAAACCTCACTGGGATTACAAAATTTAAATAAGAAAGGAAAAACCAATTAATTCTGGTAGTTGTAGTCAAATGACACCATCGTGCAAATGGCCAATTGTGGTTACAGGGGGGCGGGGGGGGGGGGGGGGGGGGGTCTGGTGTCCTCCCGGGCGCTGAAGCCTCGTGGTTCGCCTCGCGGCGTTTCGCTTTCGGGCAGTCTTGTCGCCGTATTGTTCCACGAGTTGTAGAATTCAACAGGAACGAAGCATGACACGTGTAGTGCATTTTTCCCTAAAAGGAGTAAAGGGATAACGCGGCTTTCAAAAGACCGATGCCGCCAACTGCGTGGCCGATTCTGTAGATCGGAGGTTGACGTCGAAGCACTTTCCTCCGTAGAGGGGTACAACCCCAACGATTTCTTCCTTAAAGTCCGGTAACGACTGCGCTATACTGAGCGAATCAAGAGCCAGGTTTTCCTCCGCTATCAAGCGGACAGTTAAAGTGTGGGCGAACGGCTGGTGCGCGGGACGCGCGGCCATCTCCACGTAACGCGAGGGCGAGAAAACTCGCGAGACCAAAACCAAAACTACAAAATTGAAAAGCACGCACTCACCAAAGCGAAGAAGGACGGTTACCACACGCTTTCTTGCTTGTGGTGAAAAAACGGCACCAAATCTTGTGAAAAAAAGCTCTCCTTAGTCGTCGAAGTTGAGGACTATTCTGGCTTTTGGTCTTCAAAAAGTGGAGCACTGATAAGAACAGATCCCCCAATGCAGTACAGAAAAGTTGTTTGCAGAGGGGCACGGGTTCCCCTCTTTTGCAAAAATAATAATAATAATAATAATAATAATAATAATAATAATAATAATAAGTAATAATAATAATAAGTTTCGCTCTGGCGCACAGGTTACGCTTTGCGCCCTGTGTTGCTTTTATAACACTGTGCATACAGATAGTTTTACTGCAATAATAATAATGAAGCCATAACATTTTCTAAACACGTCTATTGTATAGCCAAATTATAGACCCCATTTTAGTCACTAGCGTGAAAATGTAAACTTTGTAATCGAAAATTAGTGATTTCCTGTTTTTAAAATCCCAAATGGCTACTAAAATAAAACTACGCCCATTTCGTGAACATAAATCTCTATTGGCCGATTTGCATCATGTGATGTTTTCATGTGCGTATTTTTGCTGCGAGCCCCCGAGGAGTAACACACTAATCTTTGGTTTGCCTGTGGTTCCAAGTCTTATGCGATAGTCACGGTTATATATTAGAATTGTGGGATCTTGCAATTGTTTTTTAATAGCTCCTCAGAGTTTATTCCGCGTTTAAGTGTAATGTGTTTCTCGGAGCTAGGCAGTATCTCCATTGTCAGAAGTATGGCGTCATTACATCCGGTTTGAAATATTTGAATCTCCAGCATGATAGCTGTACACTCTTTATCAAGTTTCCCGGAAAATGACATCATGAAACTTAGCGCCCCATTTCTCTGTTAAACACAGAGTATAAAATTTGTACTAAAGTAATCAAACATGCGGGATTCCTGACCGCAGTATTTTTGAAAACCTTTTTCTGATCCGGGATACAATCGACTATGTAAACCATAAACAGCTTTCGGCCGCTGTTATTAGCATGGATTAGGAAAAGGCTTTCGACCGGGTTAATCACGGCGTTTTTGCAACGCGGTTTAGAGCGCTTTAATTTCGGCCAAAATTTCCGGCGCTGGGTAAACATTGTTGACACCAATATTACCTCGTGCGTTATAATCTTTTATAAACAATGGATTCAAATGGACAGACTGCAAATAACAGTAGTTGCTAAAAAAAAAAAAAAAAAAAATATATATATATATATATATATATATATGTATATATATATATATATATATATATATATATATATATATATATATATATATATATATATCTGTGTTGTAACTGTTCATGGCTCTCGTCGGCCTTTTCGCTCAAACGGGGAGTTAGACAAGGTTGTCCGCTGTTGCATTATTATTGAGTATTATTTTATTTTGTATTAAATTTTCCACCGCAGAAATATACTAACGGGACCTTTTTAACAGTGAACATATTGCTCTCATAACTCCGAGGCGACGGGCACAACAGTCATCTGTATTCCGCCCATGTCCAATATACACGAATGGGTACGATTCGTCAAAGTAAGCTCACCATCCGTAACATTCGCACAAACAGTAAAAGCAGTAGCGATTTGTCCAAGTGGGCTCACCATCCGTACCATCCGTACAAACAGTAAAAGCAGTAGCAATTCGCCAACCGCATTCACCGTTCGTACCAATCGTACGGATCATAATGCAGCATTGACAAATCGTACCCGGTTGTGTGTATTGGACAACACTCTCCGGGCTGGCTGCGAGCGTTTCTTCTCATCATGAAAATTTAGAATTTTTACACACGGCACTCATGTAAAGCAGGTTTTTAAATTTTCGCATTTAATATGATTGTTGTATAGTTATTGATTATTAGAGTAATTTTAGAGTAATTTAGTTCTAGCTATTATATATTTTATAATAATTCTGTATACAATTAGGTTTTTATAGTTGTGACTGATAAGTTTACCGTGTCTAAATAAAGTTATCCTATCTTATCCTATCCTATCCCGATTCAACTCCAGACCCCAGGGGGGGGGGGCACTCCCAAAAATTTGGGTAGGGGTGTGCCGTTGAGTATCTGAAAGCCTGACCATGTTCCAGACGAAATAAAGGTAATTTTGCAACCCTGTTCCAGACAAACTGGCAAAAAAAAAGACACGCTGTTCCAGACAAACCACAAAAATAGGTACCCTGTTCCAGACTAGAAGAAATAAAAATGTAAAGTCTGTTCACGACTGTTATTGTTGCACATTTATTCATTCTAGACCATGCTTTCATCAAGCGTTTACCTTAGAATGTACTCTAGTTGGGCAAATGCCATCATTATTGGCAAACAACAACTGATTTGATCGTGAGTAATCAAGGCCGAAAAAATCGACCCTGTTTCAGAGCCAAAGTAGTAGTAAACTCTACCCTGTTCCCACCCTGTTCCAGACTAGAAACAGTGATTTGTATACCTGTTCCAGACTCAGAGAGTCAAAAACCATACCCTGTTGAGCGGCACATCCCCGTATAGCCCATATATGGGAGTGCCCCCCCCCCCCCCCCTGCCCGGGCTCAAAGACACCTCCTCAAAAGAACCAGAGACTGTTATAATACTGATACGTTTTTACAACAACGTACAATAATTCACTCACTAGTTTTCTCGTTGTTTATGTTCATATTGGCGCCAGAACAGCAACCATAACTAGGGGAACTATACAAACCTCCGGTCAGGAAGTAAAATTGCAGTTTAATACCGATGCCTTGGATTTTATTTATACTTGACCAGAAATCCGCAAACATTTCCTCCCAGAAGAAATTTTAGCTGTCTCGACGCGCAAAAATTTCCTCCCGCAAAACAAATTCAGTCGGACAATCCGCAAAATTTCCTTGTACACGGTAGCTAAAGCAATAAAACTATGACGTCTTTCCCATACTATTGCATAATCAAACCATAATAGCAATGATTCAGTATTCCAAAATAGAACAAACGCAAAGTTCATGCTATTTTGCTCTGCCATATCGCACATGTTAAAACACAAACTTTCCGGTCCCATTTAACTTTCTTAAAACGTCTCCATTGGTAAAAATACACCGTGAAATTCTCAAACTGCGTTTCCCAAGAAAACGCATTTCACCTATTTTTATCCTTCTAAAGCAGCTTTAATGGCTTAACGACAAATGATTGAAAATTTGAAACACTGATAGGTAACGTGAGATATCGAAACTTAATAAGAACTTTAATACCTTTGCGGTGACGTAATGTGAGATATGACAAGTTCATGACAAGTTCTGACATCCCAATACCCTAGGGAAATTAACAATAGGTCCGGGGGTGCAGTATGTGACGCCGTTCTTGAAATCCTAACCGGTTTAACCAACCATATCCTCAATGCCCTAATATAGCTTCTATAAAGAAGAAAGAACTAACTTCCCGGACAAAAGTCCACCAAACTTAACAAAGAACCTTTGTTAACAACTTTTGTCCCTTTTCTAGTGATTCCTACATCTCGTTTTCGCGCATGCGCATTAACGAGATAACAACAAGGCGTTCTCTTCGTCGTCCTGGTAACTAGTCTCAGTTTTACTTCTTTCCGACTTCGCGTCGCTTTTTAGATCTCGTTTTCCAGATATTATGTCTTTTTTCTTAGCAGCCTGTTGATATTTTTTCCAGCGCTTTCGCTTCCTCTTTCAATTTAATATGTCGGGGACCGAAGAAGAAACACCGAAGAAATGTACCCGGTCGCGCCGAAATGAATGTCACTACGTCTGAATTATTTTCGCAAAGAACTAATCAAGTTTGCGAATCGACAAATAAACTAGTAAAGCGCTGGAACTTCGGATTGATAGGAGAAATTCATTAAGTTCTGATCAGAATACTGGATTTGATTTTTCCAATCAAGTGGAAGACGTAATGCAAAACAAACATGCTATCAAATTACATTTAGCACGCAATTTGCATACATCTCGAGGTTGTGTTTTTGCGGCAAACTTTCGAAGAAATTGTGTGAACCTTTAATGGAAATAATTCACACTACATAAAACGTACGGATTTTTCATAAAGGAACTCGCTCAGATCGGGAACATTTTATTTAGAGGTGGTATTTCGGTTTTACCCGATCGAGTTCATCGTGTCACGCAATGTGATTTTGAGACAAATAGACTTTGGTGAAGAAAAACAGCCGCAAATTGGCAATTGCTGGGTACATTTTAATCCCCAAAGTAAAACATCTATTTGTATTTTTCATTTATGCAGAATTTCCTCCCTGTCGTATTTTTCTGGCGTGGCTAGAACATTGCTGATTGAATATTTGGTTGGTCACAGCATTGCGCAATCCTGCACAATTTCCCGCACAATCGAAGTTATTTCCCGCACAATTTGACCCAAAACTCCCCCGCCCGCACAATTTTAGTTTTTTTTTCCCGCACCCTGTCAGAATCCCTGACAATGCATCGGTGAGACTCAACTAAAAGTTAGCGACCGATTTGGGGAACACAGACGTGCAGTTGGGAAAGCCTTGCAGAACGAACATCAGGATCAACCTACTGCCGTGTCAGATCACTTTGCCCTCACCGGACACTCCATTACTGACCTCCAAATCATTCCATTAGAACTCATTAATTCTAAAACAAACATGATCCGTAAAGCGAGAGAATCATATTTAATCACTATAGCCAATACACTTGAACCTAATGGAATGAACAGACGCGACGAAACTTAATCTTCCACATATTTTTTGTTATTTTCATTACTAGCCGTTTCTAGTTTTCAACCCTTACTTGTTTATTAGCCTATCGTGTGTCAGCATTTTATCTTAGCCCTTTTTAAATATTGTAACCGTTTGCTTTCATCTTCACTAAGCTTTCCTAGCCCCCGATGAAGGTTAGTTTTGTCTAACCGAAATATCGGGCATATATTATTAAAAGAAATCGAACGAATTTGCTGTCTGATCAGCCTTTCATGTTAAAGTAACATGTAACACTGTAACACTAGTAACACTTTGTAACACCATGTAACACTGTGTAACACCGTGCAACACCCTGTAACACTGTGTAACACCGTGTAACACCGTGTAACACCCTGTAACACTGTGTAGCACTGTGTAACACCGTTTAACACCCTGTAGCACTGTGTAACACCGCGTAACACCATGTAACACTGTGTAACACCGCGTAACACCATGTAACACTGTGTAACACCGTGTAACACTGTGTAACACCGTGTAACACTGTGTAACACCGTGTAACACCATGTAACGGCAGAAAAATCGTGTAACACTCTGTAACACCGTGTAACACTGTGCAACACGGTGTAACACCCTGCAACATTGTGTAACACCGTGTAACACTGTGTAACACCGTGTAACACCCTGTAACACTATGTAACATCGTGTAACACCGTGTAACACCCTGTAACACTATGTCACATCGTGTAACACCGTGTAACACCCTGTAACACTGTGTAACATCGTGTAGCACTGTGTAACATCGTGTAACACTGTGTAACACCGCGCAACACCATGTAACGTTGTAACACCGTGTAACACTGTGTAACAGTCTGTAATACCATGTAACACTGTATAACACCCTGTTACACCGTGTAACTTGTAACACCGTGTAACACCTTGTCAAAAAATGTTATAGGGTGTTACACAGTGTTACAGGGTGTTACACGGTGTTACACGGTGTTACAGGGTGTTACACGGTGTTCATGTAACACCGTGTAACACTCTGTAACACTGTGTAATACCCTGTAAAACCGTGTAACACCGTGTAACACTCTGTAACACCGTGTAACACCTTGTAAAACCGTTTAACACTGTGTAACACCCTGTAACACTCTGTAACATTCTGTAACAAGGTGTTACACGGTGTTACAGCATGTTACAGCTTGTTTGCTGGCCATCTTGTCGCTACCGCACAACTTTGGTCCATTCGCCGTGTAACAGTGTTACATGGAAAAGGTCTAGAATTTTCGTCCCTAAATCGGGCAGCATATGCCTGTATAAACTGGATAACCTCAGGGAATACTCTAGACATGGCTTTAGTTTGTCACTGTGTTAAAGCAGGTTTCTCATAAAAACAAAACCCTCTTAATATAGATACCAAATATCATTCTAATAATAATAATTAATCAAATTGTTATCTACAATTTTTAACCTGTTATGTTCAATTTGCAATATTTGTTTCCGTATTGAGTGGCGTGCCTGCGAATTAGCTGGATAGCTAAGTGCCTGTCCACTGTAAACAATGTTTACATTACGTACAAATATTATATTCTGCGCAATCAAGCAAAACAAGTAAATCAGATTTGACAATCAAAACACATAAGGCAGTCTTGTATTTCACTCCAGTTAAAACATGTGAAGTAGGGGTCCTTTGGAACAGATTTGCTTGAGGCAAGCTTTATTAACTTTGCAGTTTGATGACGACAAAAGTTTTGTCCAACAATAACTTGACCAATTGATAAGGTTATGGTCCTTTTTGGCATGTGCCATCTTTGTTCTACAATCATACGACCAAATGTACTGTAGATTGTGCTGGTCAATAGTTGCTATTTACTACTAGGTTCCGTAGAATAGAAAATTTGATTACCCAGGGGATACCTTCTTGTATGGGAGGGGATGAGGGGGAGGGGATGGGGGGAGTTGGTCTGGAGTGAAAATACTCAACTCTGAAAAACCATATCATTCATCTTCATCATAAAAAATGTGTAGAAACTTGAGATTTATTGTTCATTAATAAAAAACTGCATTTAACAAACTCATAACTGAGACCAATATCATTAAACTAAATTTTATCAATTATTCTAGCTAGTTGGGCAGCTTCAATTGCTTTGAATTCGATACATGTATAAAGATTCAGTCCTTACCTTTTTAGGGCAGCTGTTTGGCGGCGTTAGCAAGAAGCAACTGGTATCTTCATCTACTTGCTGTGAATACATCTGTGTTTCATGGCGATGGCAAAACTCGACACCGATTTCCCGCTTAAACTCACGGCCACGTGAGTGCTAGGAACGATCGACTTGAGCTGCTTGATCTTCGCGTAAAATGCTTAGATTAAGGTCGTTTAAGAACGTCTGTAAAGTGGATAAACGTCTATTCCTTAAAAAAATATATAGTGAATCTGCCGCAGGCGAAGAAACGCCGCGATTACGCCAAAGGACAAAGTCAGCGACCTCATGAACCGAAGCCGCCATCTTTATTTTGCAGATCGAAACGTGTCTACCGAACTCGTGCGGAATCATGGGATATATCACTCGGAAAGCCTCGGAAAAGACCTCGTGGCGTGTTTATCTCTGCAATTCATCAGACTTTAAAAATTTCATGCTGACAGTGTAATGATTCTGTTAACAGAACTTTAATCCCGAAGTAAACCGCAACTTAATTTAGTCGGAAATCGGGTACTTCCAGTTCAGACCCCGCTCCGATTTGTCATGATACCATCAGCCCTTCTTCAATAAGTCATTCAATGACTTCAAAATGACTGATAGTTTTATTGATCAGTTATGTAGTAATGTGGTGAATTATTTTATGCCAATTTCTGTCATGAGTTTAGTAATGTATGTACATGTACTTTCATTATAATATTCATCAAAGGCAAACCGTGCATTCAATCCTACAGTGGTGGGCTGCGCACAAACAGCAGGATATCTCGAGGAGGTGCAAAATGTAAACCACCATTCTTTTTTAATGTCAGTGGACATCTTCGCCCATCAGTGAAATATAGTCTCAGTTCATGTAAGTTATTACAGAGCACCATATCTTTTAAAAATCATTAGAATATTTCACTTTTACTAAACAGGTACCTTCTTTTTGGATTGACATTCTGGAGTGGAAGGCACTACAGATGGGCTGTTTTGGACAATGGAGTATGGCATCATCATGAAGGGATGTGGGAGAGGAATTCCAGAGGTCAGAGGCTGAAAATATGCACATGGAAGTGGTCCAATCCAAGCGGCTTCCTCCTCTCTCACTATGTTTACATTTGCGAAAAGCTTTTGCATTAAAAGGTGGACGGTATCCTTTGATCTTTTGTAAGTTTAGTAAAATGTATAAAGCAATCGGCCAAAAAAAAATATCGTGCAACCCGAAAGTTCTCCATTCCCCCCATCACTTTTCTAAAGGTCCGTCCCTCAGCCTCCGCAACAACGGAAATCACTTCCGCTTCCGGTGCCCAGGCTTAGCGCTATTCAGCATTTAAATTATACTTTTCGCATGAAGGCGGGCAGTCATTATTTAGGTCTTGTTCAAAGTGAATCCAAAGCTGTAAGATAGTAAGATTCTTCGTAGCAGTTACGTAGCAGGGTATTCCACCGCTCTGTTAGTATCACTTTACCGGTTTCCTGTCACATTGTTTAGTTTTACTTTACTTTTCAGAAACTATCGTTGTTTACATCACGGCAAACAAGTATAAAGATTACGAGTCACGATTAAACGATTTAATTGATTATCCTGTGCGTCGCTACAGTTTCGAACTTTGAATTATTTGATAAAGGCTAGGGTACAAAGCAAGACTAGGACTAGGACTAGGCCGCGGTGTCATTCTCTATTTTCGAATTGCTCATAATACACTTTGTTTGCCCCCCATATTTTGCATAAACTATTGTTTGTAAATGCTCTTGGGAGGAAAATAGAGAATGGCGGTCGGAACTTCGCTCTGATCTTTTTGCCAACTATGGTAGGTTTTTAGTATTTGGAAGACAAAAACCCTCTGGCGTTAACTGGAACCCTGTGTTGACTTGCAAGAAAGGACTCGTGATGGAGTAAGTTTTTCCCTTAACCCTATTCAGCCTGGGCTTTTTTTGAGTTTCTGAGCCGGGGGGGGGGGGGGGGGAAACAAAACTGTCTCCTTTGCGGTCCGCACAATGGAGCGATGACGTCATATGACGTAGTTATTAGGTAATTAGTTATGCGGCCGCCATCTTGGATCCGCCATCGTGGATTTCTGAATTCTTTTTAAAACCTCTTAAAAACCGTCCAAATTCACTCAAAATTAAACAAAACCAATAAATAAACTCTAAATATGCAAATTTAAAAAAAAACATGGCTGTCAAAATCTTGTTGCCATGGAAACATCAAGTCACGTGATCAAAAAAAAATTATTTATTTATTTGCACATATAAAAATACAAAACAACACGTAATAAAATGTAAATATAAATAAATATAGCATGAAAAGAGTACACAAAAAGGAAATAAAATTATGAAATATAGGGTTTATATGAGTTATAAGAAAAGAAAATCATTTTAATTTTCGCATTTCTCTATTTTCCATTGCAATTTTAGTTTTTCTTGGAAGTCTGATTGGCTGGGTATCTTTTCGGTTATTTTACAGGAGTAAACATTTTTTGGCGAGTACAACTAATATATTAAATTTACGTTTGAGTAGTAAGCGCAGATTCGAAGGCAAAGTAAAATCGTTGAACAAAATTTGAGACTGACAAATTTAGATGTGTTTTGTTGTCTTCGTTAAAATGTAGTATTGCGTAATGACTGAAATCATTCATGACTGAGCACTCCAGAAATGTATGTTCAAGGGAGTCAGGGAGTTTACAGAAGAAACACTTGTCATCCGTCTTAATTTTGTACTTTTTAAGCTCTTTATTAGTTACTAAAATTCGATGAAGTAGTTTAAAGGAAAACTGTTTTAGCTTGTTGTCCCTTGAGAGGCAATAGACGACCTCGAAAATTTTTTCCCATTTGTTAGCAAAAGGAGGGTAATACCTAGCCCAAGTTTTAACAGAGGTAGGCTCATCTTTCAAATTACTACGAAACAATGAATAGTAGTCCTTACATCGCGTCTTTGAGAGTGAGATATTGTTTTCTTCAGAAAGCTGAAATACATTGGAATCATCAAGGTAAGAGTCGAGCGGTCTTACAGTAGATGCACCCTCAGTTTTTAGGCTTGATGGTATAGAAGCAAGTAATTGAAAATAGTAAATAAAATTAATGTCTATTCCGTATTTCTGCTTGAAGTCTTCATAAGTAAGGTAGTTGCCATTATAATTTAACAGATCTTGCACAAAAAGAACTCCTTTGTCGGCCAATTTCTTCCAATACAGAGATTTCCCTTCAATTGGTATGTTTTCGTTGTTCCATAAAAGTAGAGAGCTGCTGTAGCAATCATTGTAAAGACTCTTTAACTCCTTAAAATAATCTAAAAGTTCAATGTAGAAGTGAGGAATATTCCTGTTAAGTTTCTTTGTATTGTAATTACATTTAAGTAAAAAAGACAGCCCTCCATATCTATTAAAGAATGCATTTGGTATTGCTTTCCACGCATCATTGGACCCACTTAAAAATCTACTTATCCAACTTAGACGTAACGATTTGACCGTTGTTCTGAAATTTGGAAAGTTAAGGCCTCCTTTACTCTGGGCCTGATATAAAACAGTTCTCTTAATCTTATCATTTTTATTCTTCCATAGAAAGCTTAAAAGTTTTCTTTGAACAATGTTTATGACTTCCTCAGGGACAGTTAGCATTGAGGCCGCATAAACCAATTTGGAAACGCCCAAAGATTTTGCGAGGAGAGTTCTTCCAATAAACGTCAGGTCACGGGATAACCAAATGTTTAGCTTAGTTTCCATTTTTTGAATTTTGATTTAAAAGTTTTGATAGTCATTCTTATCACTATTATAGGATACGAAGGTGCCTAAAATTTTAATTGGATCTTTGGTTGTGCTTATTCCAATAGGACAAGTTTTGTTTTCTTTCAGCGAACCAATCCACATGGCTTTTGTCTTTTTCTTATTTAGTTTAAGACCTGAGATTTTTCCAAACTCATTCAAAACAGATATGTTCTCTCTTAATGAGTTAACGTCCTTGCATATGAGGGTTGTGTCGTCAGCAAACTGACTCAACTTGGCCTCAACCGAACCCGGAAGTACAATTCCTTGGATATTGGGACTTGACGAATTTTTTGTGCAAGTATTTCGGCAGTTAGAATAAAGAGGAGGGGACTCATAGGGCAACCCTGACGGACTCCCCTTGATACTTTAAAGTAATTTGTCATATAGCCTCCATTTAGTACTCCACTTTCCACATCACAGTAAAGCGTAGATATCCATTGTCTAATATTAGGTCCAAAGTTGAAAAATCTTAATGTATTTTGGATAAAATGCCATTCTAATGAATCAAAAGCCTTCTCAAAATCTACAAATACCATAATACCAGGGATTTTATTCATCTCTGTGTACTCCATAATATCATTTAAAAGGCGGACATTTTGGCCGATGAATCTTCCTTTAACAAAACCTGTCTGATCGGTATGAATTAAGGTGGGTAGTTTAGGCTCAATTCGTTTGGCAATTAATCTTGCAAGTATTTTGTAATCCACGTTTAAAAGCGTTATAGGACGCCAGTTGGTTAAAACAACAAGATAATTTTCATCTTTTGGTATTAAAGAAATGACCCCTCTCCTTTGAGATATTGACAACTTCCCCTTACCGAAAGCTTCCTTAAAAGAATTGAGCATCCTATCGCCTAAGAACTCAAAAAAGGTTTCATAAAATTCTTTGGTAAAGCCATCGTCACCTGGAGTTTTGTTGTCGTTGAGACCCTTTAAAGCATTTAACAGTTCTTCCTTTGAAATATCGTATTCCAGGTCTTGATGCTCCTCATCCGATAACTTAGGAAAATTTAAATTTTTGACAAAATCCTGAAATAATTTATCATTGTTGTCGTCATCACCAGGTTCCACTTTGGTAGATAAGAGCGTTTTGTAAAACTCCTCGATTTCCTGATTCACTCTTCGGAAATCCGTGATGATCTCGCCTCCGTTAACATTTAATTTCGTTATAACTTTCCTTTCATAGTTCCTTTTTTCTGTATTAAAGAAGTATTTCGTTGGCTTTTTACCATCTTCCATCCACCTCACCTTCGATCTAAACATCGCTTCTTTCCCTCTTATTGTATATAGGTCATTTAATTCATTTTTGAGCCGATCGTATTCCATTAAAACCACGTCGTCTAAACACCCTTCGTTGCATATTTTGCCATCTATTTCTTGAATTTTTTGTTGAACAATTTCTGCACGGTCCCTTAATCTTTTCCTTTTTCTTTTTGAATAATCAATTGTTTTAGATCGTATTTCCATTTTAGTAAGTTCCCAGAGCAACTGATCACTCTCAGCATCCTTATATTTCTGTTCAATGAAGGGTAAATATCCTTTTATCAGCTCTAAATATTCTTCATCTTCCAACAAAGAATTATTGAATTTCCAGTTCCCAGGCCCCCGTCTAAAAGCGTTATCAATTTTTAAGCTAAGGAAAATTGCTTTATGATCAGGCGCAATCGATGAGCGGGTTTCCGTTTTTACGACGTGGTCAGTAAAATGCTTTGCTATCAAAAAATAGTCAATTCGCGATTTAATTTTTAAACTTTTTGATTCATAGGTATAAGATCGTGTATTCGGATGCATTGAGCGATAAATATCTACCAAGTCAAGCTCTTTCATGAGACTTAAATGAGCATTCCTATAATTCGTCTCCTTCCACGGTAGTCCCCCACACTTATCTAGACGACTAAGTCCTGTATTCCAGTCACCGGAGATGATAGTTTTGGATGTATTGGCCTTTGAAACTAAGAGATAACTCAGTGTTCTTATAAATATAGGTTGTTGACGGTAATCAGTAGGTGCATAAATATTTACAATTGAGATACTCTCTTCCATTTTCAAATTAGCCAAGATCAACCTGCCTTCAGTATCAGTACAAACATCATCTAATATAAAAGTACTATTTGGACTCACCAAGATACATAAGCCTCTGGAGTGCTCTGTGCCATGGGAAAAGATGATCTGACCACCCCATTCTGAGCGCCAAAATCTTTCGTCTTCTCTCTTAGAAAAGGTTTCTTGTAAACAATAAAGTGAAGCTCTTTGATTTTTCAGGTACGAAAAGATTGCCCTGCGTTTTGTAGGATTACGCAAACCCCTTACATTCAGTGACAAAACTTTTAGCGAAGCCATATTCACGCATACAAAAAGACAAAAGTTTTAAAAGAAAAAAAAAACAAAAAATTGTCATATGAAATCGTTGCCAGATAAATTTTAGGGAAAGTACAAAAGTTTGATGGCGTTTGAATACATATTTAAGAAGTTATGAATGTTGAAAGCAAGCGCGGGCACTTTGCGCCCCCCCCCCCCCCCCCCCACCCCCCCCCCCCACCCAGGCCGAATAGGGTAAAACCTGAAAATGTTTAAAAGTCAGTAAGAGAAACGAGCACGTGAGTCAAGCTCAACCACAGAAGACGATGACGCAGGCACAAAAATCCTAGAAAAATTAACTAGCATCCAAGCAAGAATCGAAAATGGATTTTCTAAAATCGACAATGATATTGGAGCTCTGAAAAATGATCTTAAAAGCGAAATTCATGCTATTAAATCGGAATTAAGCGAAGCAACGAAGTCGCTGAATGTAGCATGGACAGAAGTGCAATCTCTTAAACAGAAGAACAAAGATTTACAGGAGCAGTGCGACAGCACCTTAAGAGAGAACAACAATTTAAACGAGGAGATTAGCTTGCTTAAAAATCGTGTAATTCAACGGGAAGATTACTCTAGACGAGAGAATCTTCGCTTCTACAATATTCCTGAGAATCCTGGAGAGAACAACGAGGAATGTTCGCGTAAAGTGATGGACGTGCTAGGTGTACTCGGCGCGACTCCAGTTGACATAATGTTCCATGCAATACACCGAACTGGGAAACCAAATACTACAACCACTCCGAACGGAGCTGCGACAACGATGCTTCAACTGAGCAAGGGGAAGGAGCGTCACGTCCTCCACGTCTACGGCCAATTCTAACCCGTTTTGTTTCAAGAATGGACTCTGACTGGGTGTGGGAAAACAGGAAGTAATTATCGAATAGCTCTCGAACTTTGAATTATATTGGCTTCCGGTGGATAACGATACGCATCATTCGATGAGCGAGCGTGGACTCGATGAATCTCTGCCAAGACGTTACCAAACGAATTTCGATTCGAAGGTGTTACAAGCTTTGAAACAATGACAGTTTTTTTATTCGTTTTAAAAATTAAAAATTATCTAAATCGAGAAGAAGCGAGATGGAACGTACACAATCTTTTTTGTAGCGTTTATGGGGTTAACACATTATGCTCCAAAAATGAACTATTATGCTCTTTGACGTCACCCTTCAAAACGGACTACTATGCTCCAAATTAAAATAAAAATGCTTGGCTGCAGCTAAATTATGCCGAAAACATTTTCAACCCCAACTTCCACCCGGAGAAGAAAAGGCCTTGGCAGCCTGGCATAAAAAGGATGACCAGGCCTAAGGAGCAGAAACGCTTCAGAACCGGCCAACTATTAAAAATAGCGTTATACGACTATCAAATAGCTTTACATTCTACAGTTTTTACTCAAAAACGGACAAGAGTAGCTATAAAAAGGCTGAACCTAACAGCGTAGCACTTTGAACAAGCTTATAAACTAAGGTGAAACTTAACTAAGGTGAAAGGTCGGAAACACAAGAATTAAGATTGACGACCGGGCTATTTTTCAATTTTAGCAATTCTCAAAAACAGTAAGGTTATTACCCGACCGTCTACACAGTACATTTAGACCGTAGAAAATTTCACAAAAACAACTTTTTCTCTGTCTAGAATAACTATTACGACTACTTTCCGAATAAAATACAGTTGTTGCTTGTCAAAAAATGCCCGAGAAACTGATTTGGAAATCAAAAATGCAAAAATACACAAACATATTTGCATAAGGCGACGCGAGTATAAAATCTAAGTCTTGTTTTGTTTACATAAAATCGTTTTTCAATCTATGTAATGAATGAACAAACACATAAAAATGGACAACACAATCTTCTTTCGAAAAAATTTTATTGAAATCTCCATTAGTTTATGTTTAAAAGCAAAACGCGTACATTTATAGCGCATCGAGGCCGAGCCGTGTCTTCAATGAAATTCAGTAAATTAATACAACCGAATTAAGCTACACGTTTATAAACAATTCTCCAAAACTAACGAGAACACAAATAAAAAGTCAATCACAGATTGATATCAAGATAAATTCCCATCGAATAATGTAATTTGTTTTACCTCAAGTCCCTCGCTTGCTTGAAAATTCTTTAAATCTCCGCGTTGGTTCTGAAATCCGTAATAAAAACAAACATCTCCCGCATTGATATAAACGTATGAAGGTCCTCGAAGCAAGATTTTATCCCTGAAAGCTCTTCTTTTTCCACTAAAGCGGCTTCTGAGTATCCCTTATTTAGTATCCCTGTCTTGAGTAGCAAACCGCGAAAAAATGCAGGGAAATAACGACTTTACTGCTCCACTAAACACTGCGAAAGATCCAACTTTTTGAGTGTTTACCGAGCTGACGGCTGTGTAAAAAGGTAAAGTCGCACTCGAGCCACAATGGCCCACACGGCCGGAGCTTAACCCGGTTTCTGTAGCATGAAGCAACTAGGAATATTGCTACTCCCCCCTGGATGGGATGCTAGTCCATCGCAGGGTTACCCCCAGCATTTCATCGCCGGTACCCATTTATACACCTGGGTGGAGAGAGACAATGTGGAGTAAAGTTTCTTGTCTAAGGAAACAACACGACGGCAGAGACCAGGCTCGAACCACCGACCTTCCGGTTGAAAGTCCGACGCGCTAACCACTAGACCACCGTGCCGCCCACGTCTTGAGTAGCAAACCGCGAAAACATGCAGGGAAATAACGACTTTACTGCTCCACTAAACACTGCGGAAGATCCAACTTTTTGAGTGTTTACCGAGCTGACGGCTGTGTAGCCGCGCGAAAAACAAAGCCTCAAAGATCCCGGATGTTGATGACGGCGTACGCGCATGTTTTGCGAAGTCATACGCGCCCGCGAGCTAGCCGAAAGCGTACGGAGAGAGGGCGGAGGGCACACAACGCGCCCGCGTAACATTCCGCTAGCCATGACCATGAAAAATGACGGACATGGGTTCTCTATGAGTATGGGGCTGCGCAGCCGGGCCTTCGGCCCGGCAAGTGCTCCGCTAAAAATAGCGACCACATCGCAAAGTTGCGCTATTAAGAGGCACTCCGTCTAAGATCCGACCAGACAATTTCCGACGGTAAATGAAATTCTTTCATTTTTTCTGCAGAAATAAAACATCGTGTCCTTAGTACGAAAATCGTATTTGTTTGGCCTCGTTTCTTTTAATACTTGAGTTTAGTCGTTTTTCAGAAGCGGCCATAGGGTAAGCCAATCCGTCGTTTGCAACACTGATTTTAGACTAAAACTCTACGCGTCCTGTGACAATGTAAGCTTTCACAACAACCTCATATTTACATACAGATATATATCAGTAATGAACTTTCTTTTAAACGTAAAATCAACCTGGTTCACGTTGCACAAAATTAACTATGTTATAATTTTTTTCGTACACCCTCCTATCGGTACCAGGCGAACCGGTGGCGAAGTGCCTCCATAAAAATTGTCATTTTGCAAAACTGAGACTGGATCTAAAAGTATCTCGCAAATATTTTATCAGACCAAAGTCTGGTCTACAAATAACTGCAATAAAATTTGTGGGCACTCGTCAGATAATAGTACAAAACTTTCACACAAATTCACCAAAATAGAAAATGTCATTATCATTCGGCCATTTTAAATGCAACCTTCAATTGCATTTAAAACATGTTAAACCCGCCAGAAATTGAAAAATAGACTATATAACAGTTCAGACATGAAAGCATTTATAAAGCGTACCTGAATTCTCTTACAAATTCGTCCTCATTCGTACACTCCACCTTCCAACAGTTGGATCATTGTCACGCAACACCGGCCTGTGTGAAACAGTAGTTTGGATCACCGAATACAACAAAAGCCCAACTTATGTTCATTCGATATTCGAAGGAGAAGCCTCGTGGTATTTGATGCGAATAACAGCGGCTACTCTGTTGGTTAGGAATAATGATGAGGTGCTGGTTGAACTCGCCTTGTCGGTATAAAAACAGTGTGTATAAAATAGTGCTCTCGTGCGGAATGCCGTTCAGTTTGTAATCTGCTTGACATGAGAACCGATCCAGTGTAAACAAAGTTCTTCGTAAATCCTTCATGATGTTCTGAAAAAACTGCCCAATCAAGCAACTACTGGACATTATCTCCACCAATACAACAACTGAACACCATTTTATATTTTGAACCAACAGCTAATCGAGTGACCGCTGACCTTTTCGTAACAGGATTCGCGTGTGACCTCGAATTAACATCTTTCCAAGTGTTTCGTAGTTTGTTTCCTCCTTGCTTCGTTCAGAAAAAATTAAATATGTCGGGTTTTTTGTTCTTTCTATTCACTTGTGAACGGACAATGTGGCGTGACACTGTTCCTTTGACGGGTGCAATGATGATATCTCAGGGCACATGACAAGTTGCCATTTGTCAAACGAAGACGTGTGCGAGAGAGATTTAATTTCGGCCAGGGCGGCACTTTTTGGGCTAGATGAAAGCCAAATTGGTTAACCTTCAAGGCATCGAATCCTGCATCGAATGATCACAAGTTGGGCTTTTGTCGTATTCGGTGATCCGAACCGGATCCGAACCACCGTTTCACTTAGGCCGGTGTTGCGTGGCGATGATCCAACGGTTGGAGACGGAGTGTATGATACATGAATGAGGATTAATTTGTAACAGAATTCAGTCAATTCAGGTAAGCTTTATGATTGCTTTCATGTCTAAACTGTTATATAGTTTATTTTTCAATTTCGGGCGGGTTTAAAATGTTTAAATGCAATTGAAAGAAATTAAACAAGCCTTTTAAAATGGCCGAATGATAATGGAATTTTCTGTTTTGGTGAATTTGTTTTAAGTTTTTGTACTATTATATGACAAAGCCGACACATTTTATTGCAGTTATTTGTAGACCAGACCTTGGTCTGATAAAATGTTTTCGAGCTACTTTTAGATCAGGTCCCAGTTTTGCCGGAAAAATCACAATTTTTATGGAGGCACTTCGCCGCCGGCTCGCCTGGAACCGATAGGAGGGTGTACGAAAAAAATATAACTAATTTTGTACGACATGAACCAGGTTGATTTTACGCTTAAAAGAAAGTTCATTACTGATATATGTATCTGTGTAAATATGAGCTTGCTGTGAAAACATACACTGTCACAGGGCGCGTCGAGTTTACGAACGACGGATTGGCTTACCCTATGGTCGCTTCGAAAAAACGACCAAGTATCAAAAGAAACGAGGCCAAACAAATACGATTTTCGTACTTAGGACATGATGTTTTATTTTTGCAGAAAAAATGAAAGAATTTCATTTAAAGCCGAAAATTGATCGGTCGGATCTTAGACGGAGTGCCTCTTAAGGCGTCAAACTACATTTTAGCACTAATATGCCGGCATTAAGCTCCATGCTAAAACTATAGCATTATGCTCAAATTTATGCAGGCATAATGTGTCAAATGCTAAGTTTATAATTTCTACTTAGTAACGTGGCCTCTGTGTGGAAATGAGGCTGAAGTTGACTTTATTTTGATAGAAACCTACCTTGTTTTCATATGTAAATGATGTTGTTCTAACAACATGATTTACATATGAAAAGAAGGAAGGTTTGTATCTGCAAACAAAGTCAATTCCACCCTCATCACTTTCACTCAAAGGCCAGGGTACTAAGCATACAACTGTAAAATGGTCTATTGGAGAAAGCGGAGACAAGGAGAAATCGTATGCGCCGTGGCAAAAACTTTACCGGCAGAGCGTAAAAAAATTCCCATTTAGATTGCTTTCCGTCACGGCTTTAAGCTTAATAACTACACCACAGCTATCTATGTTAACAGCAACATCCTAGTAATCAAAATCAGTTAATGAATGAAATACGGTGAAATGATAAAAGCACTGAGTTAGGACACCTGCATGAAAGAAAGTTGAAATGAAAAATACTGGAAATGCAGACAACTTCACATGTAGAGTTCTGCAAATCACGTTAATTTAAACAAATTGAAACAAATACAATGTAGTTGAAAGGTATAACTTATATTACTTGTAAGTATTTTCAAAAACTGAAAGGTCAATTTAGATCTACAACAGCTGGTTCATCGGAGTTGAAATTATTCATAACAAATCGCAACTCGAAAACAATGATAAGAAAACTTCGAAATTCCTCAGGGAACCGCGCTCTATTTTAGTTTTGCCGAGATAATAAAAACGCACTCTGTAAGTTCAGAACCCCAGCAACGCACATGTACAAACTAAAAACAGTTAAGTAAAAAGCAGAGCAGCTCAGTTTAAAAAAAATGGTACGTTTAATTATTTCTCAACTGATGCCAATCATCAAAACGCAGTTCTCTTGCGAATAATTTCGGAAAACCTAAATAAACTTGCTTGAAACTAACCGATTTGGCGTGCTCGTCTCCTCTTGAAAATCGCTTTGAAAAACAAATTATAGTAAGCGGCTTATATCCAAAGAAAAACCACGATAGGAATGGGTTAACAAAGGCTGTGGAAGTTGTTGGCTGTTTAAAATACAGCGAAACTTCTCTTGAGCGAAAATAGTAAACACCATACCACCGTTTATATTTTAAAATCTATACAAGTTTTACTCCACCTTCCAGCCAATTTGGAAACCAAAATTCTAACCTGAAGTCAAACAAACAAAATATTTTTATATTTAAGCGATAAGTTATTAGCGAAAAGGAGTGTAAAAATAAAATAAAATAAAATAAAAAAAGCAGAAAACACGTGGCTTCGCTTCTTCCGTATGCTTCAATTTCTTTGTGAGGTTTCACTACATCCAGAACTGAGAAGAACTACTCTTCCGACGACTGGAGGACGCAGAAAAACAGTTGGATGGCAGGAAATGCTATGATGGTGAAAAAAGATGGCTGTCCGGCAGACAAAAAGGAAAATCACGCGTGTGCCTTTTGGAACGGATTTCAGCGAATATTTGCATTTCATAACTCTAGTCTCTGACGGGAAAAGAGCCTTTTAAATCTTAATTTGCTGGAGCCCTAATTGCTGTTAAAAATGGAACATTTGAATAAGACTAACATTAAAAAAATAAAGCTTGTGGCGAAAATCGTGCATACTGAAGGGTATGCAAGATTCGCCTACCGCCTTACAAAAACCTGTAAAAAAATTAATTTCAAATTCTCTGACTGACCTGTATCCGTTCAAATTTTAAGGACTTGTTGAGTTTAATTTGGCCTTTTTGACAGTATACATGGTTTTTCAGTCCTAGCCGAAATTATAAATTTAGATCTAGAAAAACAACGATGTGGTCTATTTTCAGAATTACAGCGAAGAAAATCACTGTTGTGAATAGGGCAGTTTTGGCTTAGAATGTTGACTCTCATGCGTGACTAATGTGATCTCATTAGCATACGCGAGAAATAATGTTCCTGCTTGTTTTTTTAGCCACGAGTAGTTGTACGAATTTCACAGCCTTTTTCTGTCTTCTGAAGGAACTGGCTTGGTTGGCTTGGTTTTCCGAATTGGAACACATTTCACATCTATCGCACTGATGCAGAACTGAACGCTAATGGAGGAGCACTGAGAGAAAAGTTCAAAAACATTATAGCTATGGATAAAGCTCTGCAAGCCACAGGTGGTATTAAAAACTACACAAGCAGCATACCACACGGATTTTTCGAGAGAGTGGAAAACCAACCTGGCTGGCAAAACTTCGACATGAACATAAAACTTTCCAAGGACAACTTGCTTGTTGTGGCCCGCACCGCTGCGGTTGATGGGAAGGGTGCTGTGTTGCCCGAAAATACAGTACGAGTGATGTACAATCTGAACGAAACGTACGTAGAGTATCAGTACCTGGAAACTGACAAGAGTGAGGGTTGTTTCCATGAGGGTTGTTTCCATGCAATCGAAAACTTTCTTTCTGAAAGCAAATCCGTGCGCTGCTCCTTCCAAACTCTCAAAACTTGTTTCGTGCGCGAATGGGGCGTATATTAAATCGACCAAATCCCTCGTGACTTCCGTCTGGTACTTGCGTAATCTGTTTTTGCACTGATTGAGATAATGTTCCTGCTTGTTTTTTTAGCCACGAGTAGTTGTACGAATTTCACAGCCTTTTTCTGTCTTCTGAAGGAACTGGCTTGGTTGGCTTGGTTTTCCGAATTGGAACACATTTCACATCACCTTCTCCCCTCCTTTTTCTTGCGTTAGCTAGCTTTTCGGTCTGTTGGTAGATTTTTCCGCCATCTTGTCTGCATAGCGACTACGCGTATGCTAATGAGATCACATTAGTCACGCATGAGAGCCAACATTCTATTAAAGCCAAAACTGCCCTATTCATAACAGATAGGCAGCAGATAGGCAGCGAGGCGCCATCTTGTCTGCATAGCGACTACGCGTATGCTAATGAGATCACATTAGTCACGCATGAGAGTCAACATTCTAAGCCAAAACTGCCCTATTCACAACAATCACATGTTAATATTTTCGTCGAAGGTGTTACGTACACAACTGATCTTATCCCGTTAAACGCGCTGAAATTTTCCATATAATAATTTATATAGATAGGGTTAGCCGAACAGCGTAACTCTTTGAACAGAAAGCTGATGATAAGCTTAACAAGAACTCTGCGAGTATTACAGTCGGACTTTTAGGGTCACTAAAAACCAATTCAACTTCAACATTAATAGCCTACAATTTCTGACAAAACGTTGGAACACTATGTTCTGGATGGTGGGTAAATGGTGCTTCGCTCCCTCCCCACCTTTCAATGTTGTTAGGAAAATTAAATAAATACGCGCGTTTACTGTGTTATCCAACATTGGATTAGGGGAAAGGGGAAGGGTGTTCCAACGACTTTTGACAATGATTGTAGATGATGCTTCTAAAATACTCTTTCCTTTCAACAGTGTTGATCCTTTTGTCCTTTTTGTTCAGTCGATCAACTGTTAATGCTTTTGATTTTGAATGCATGACATGTATGACCAACACGTAAGATAATATGTGGTCAATGTCATTGCTCTTTATACTTCAATATGACTATTTTAATGTTAGTTAATTAATTTTTAGGTAATACCATGTATACAAATAGAATAGCGAAATAAATTGTTGTTGACTATGAACGTAAATCTATCTGGTCACGTCTGCAACATTGCACTACACTAAGTCATGCTATTATTAAGCAATAGAACACATTTTCTATGAGTTTACCGGCGTTATAAACCCACGCGGGATGTTGGGAGAACACTCGAAAAGCTTGTAAATCACTCGCCTGCGGCTCGTGATTTACAAGCTTTTCGAGTGTTCTCCCAACATCCCAAGTGGGTTTATAACGCCGGTAAACTCATAGAAAAATGTGTTCTATTGCTTTTATGAAATAACTATGAAAAGCGTTTGGAAATAGAGAAATTTGTTGTAGTTCTGTGCCGATCAAGTAGCTTGTTCTCATAACATTCATCATATGACCGGGAAAACCAATCAGAGCGGCTGAAAGAATGAACTTTACACGATGCCACTGACAAAGCTGCACTGACAAATTCACGGGTTCAACGAAAGTGATGAAAAGTTTTAGCGCTTTGAAATTCGTCAGTTGGAATTTATCAGCTGAAAGAAGAAAATATATTCAATGATTGAAAAGTTCTTTGAATGGGAAATCCAGAAAATGGTGTCCGGAATCTGCCGCCGCAAACATGAATGTACGAGGAAAGTTTGAAAGCCTAAAATTTTTATGGCGTATGTTGGATTCAAAGATTGCCTTCTTGTCAAGAATTTTTCAATTGTAATAAAGGTTAGTTCCAGAAACTCAGCTTCTGAAAATGTTTTCGACTTTATCCACTTACTTTGAAGTGTACAATGAAGCCCGTACTTCTCTACATTTTAAGTTCTGAATGAAAACTGAGCTCATTGTTTTTTAAGCCTACAGTTGAATTGTTTGATCATTCCATGCAAATAATTTGTTTAACCATAAACCTATAATTTTTGTTAGCTTCATATTCTTCTTGCGTATTGATCATCCTTGCTTGGACACATAATCAGAATTTAAACTGCATCCGGTACAAAAGTATTCCATGAAAAAATCTCAAAAACAAAACACGATAAAGCGTATAAATGGGATTGGCGTAAGATAATTATCCTAAACAACAAAGCTATAAGCTTAAGCCTTGCTTTTTAATTCCACTGTGAAAATCCGTCTTATTTACAAGTTATCTTAGGATTTGTAGGAACATTTATAAAATTCAGTTCAGTGAATTTCAATCGAAAATTCCTCAGTTTGAAAGCCATTGTTTTCTCTTTGGGATCCATAATTTTTGAGCTTTCCACTAATAGCTAAACCTTCAGTTCAATGAACTTCACAAAGTACATATCGAAGTTGTTTTGATTGTCATTGATCGCTGCATGTAAGCCTTTCCAAGCCAATGTTAAATGAAAATATATTCCTGTTTTTGATATCAGTTTTAAAATATTAAAGCGTAGTGTTCTTTTGTCGTTAAGCCGTTTTTTGCTTGCGTGCGTGGGAACTTTTTTTTTATTTTGTAGGTTTGAGCAGCAACTTATCGTTTACAAGAAACATATTTTCTCTTCTCATCTTCTAACAGACCACAATATGCAATAAGACACTAAACCGGCTCGAGTTGTGAAATTCTTTTTCCTCACGCTTGTTTTGATAAAGTGGAAAATTGAACTTTGTTTACTTTACAGTAACTGTTTCGCTTGCGCGGTTTTCTATGAGTTTACCGGCACAATAGTTAATAGGTCTTTGGCCAATCAGAACGCGCGTAGTATCTCAGTTATTTTATAATAATGTATAAACAGAGGCATCACAATCACCATTTACAATTTATCTGCACATACTCCACTTTGATGTCTCTCTGACATTGTTTTGGGTAAATGTTTGAATTGTTTGGTCACCCGAGGTATGTGTTTAAACTGCTAGTGTTTTGCTTCAAAACGCACGGCCCAGGTCCTAACAGGTGGACCAAGTGACAAAATTTGACTGGCCAAGTGCACTAAATAATGTTACTTTGGGGTAATGTTAGCATCAAAACAACTTTTGAGTAGCTCTAAATGTTCTTTTACGAGGCATTTCAAATACCTTAAGGTATTGATGAATATTTTCTTAGAGCAGCAAATGGCAGTTATTCCAAGTATGGTTTGAAAAATCCTCCACAAGTCTTGGAACCTATCAGCAAAGGTTCCTCGAAAAAATGAAAAAAACAACCCGACTCAGCAGCCATATTTTCACAGCTGTTGGTCCTAAATTTTTGAAAGGGCTGGTTAAATCATCGGCTTCAATCTTCACTGGTTTGTCCTTCAATTCTGTATATCCATAATTGAAATTTTGTACAAAGTCATTAAGCTCATTCATCGTAAATAAAGAATGATCTAAGAACCATTGTAGAACATAATAAAAAGACCTTGACTTGACAAAGCTCCCTCTAATATCACATGCATGATATCTTGCGGTAGTTTTTGTGTAACATTGAAATATGGGGCATCCATAAGAATGCTTCTTGAGACAACTCCATACTCCCTGGAGTATTGTGCATGTAAATATGAATGTTCTTGTCACTGGTTGAGATGATACTCGTGCAGTTCCTTGTCACGAAGATAAAATTCCTCTTCGGTAAACATAGACTGGATGGCTTCTGTCTGCCATACAGTGCCGACACTTTCTTTTAGCACCACCGACAGACTCTTTATAACCTCCCAATCAATTACTTGCTGGAGTGTCTGCTACAAGAGCCAAGAGAGCACCCCGTAGACAAACAGTTCCACCGTTAATTTTAAAATGATGGCCCAGATCCCCTCCAAGAACTTGCAATTCCTCAATAAAGGGTTTTAATATACAGTGTACGCCATATTTTTTTCAAGTACTTCTGTTCAAAAATTCCAACAAGGTGAATTGATTTTAATTTAGAACGGTACTCTGAGTGTATATTTGCAAGTTGGATATTGCAAGCTTATGTTTTCGTCTTGTTCGCTCATTTGTGATCTGAAGATAGTTACGGTATAAATATGGTATCTATTTCACACTCAAGCATATTATTGACAACGGAAGATAACTTTGAAAGCTAGGTTGACATTCTAGATTAAGTTGTATTTAATTGGTAATTTTACCAAAAGCCAGTGATAGAGACATTATTATATTTTGCAATTCCGTGACTGTTACATCAAAAACCAATAAGTGGGTTGAGACGAGTAACGCGCATTCACAGCTTCCGAATATTCATTGTTTGCTTAGTACGATATTTGGAAACTCCTCGGTCCCTCGAGATTGAAGGAAATTGTTCTAGCGAATTGACTGGTTAATATTTTTATCTTGCTTTCCAATTATGGCCGAAACAACTTCTTAGGAAATTGAATAATCGGAAGCTTGTTTAAAAGCGTACAAGAGGCAGTTGCACGTTTCAACCCACTTATGGGTTTCTGGTTATGTGTATTATCTTTGTTATAGTGTTGCAAATAAATAACGCCGCCCTAGAATAAGTGCCGCACCTGAAATCACAAAAAAATAAGGAGCGCCGCGGCGATCTTCATCGGCACGGATAAAGATCCGAGTCTTATTTAGAATGTCATAGTCTCTGGTGGAATAACAACTTCTTCCACTTGTTTTCAGTTCCTAAAAGTTTATTCTGTTTATGAGCTATCTCAGAGGTAAGAATCTCCGTTATCGCATCCAGCATGAGCTATTTGAATCTCCAGCACAACTGGCTGCTGTTATGTAATGTGTCTGAAACTTGCCAGTCAATTTTAGGGGGTGTGGGGAGGGCGGAAGAGCCAAAACAACGGTGTGTCAATTGAATTTATCGGGAATCAAATGCTGCGACAAGAGCAAAAAATAACGATTTTCCGTACAGTCTCACCGAGCGATCGTGCGGCGAATTCGAGCCATATTTGTCACGAAAAGGAATTTCATGCCTTAGTTTCGCTTATGAACGGATTTAGCAGACAGCAATTCTAATAAATTGTTATTTTCTAGAATGATTTATACATTACGTTACGTCGTCCTCGATAATTTATTTCGTAATGGCGGCTGAAGATATAAAAGTGAATGTATCAATTCCGATGAAATACACTCGAGCGATGGAGTTGTTTGCCACCACACTCAAATAACTCGTTCATTGCATTTGCGCGCATTCATAAGTAAAAAACGAAGGATCTGACCACAATTTTTGCAACCACGAGATGTCTTTGGTGTCACTCTTACTTTTTTCAGAGGCGCTGTTCATTTGTAGTAACCATCGGACGTACAACGAAGGGGAGGGGTTTGGATGTCCCACCCCCTTCACTTAATTTTTTTTCGATTTCTTCAAGAGCATTTCTTGTTATCTCATGCCGTCTTCAGTACCTGTTTGCTTATCTTTGAGGCACATTTTGGTAAAATTTGGCGACAATCAGTTGGTATGGTAACGAGATATGAGGTCATAAATAGCATGACGTCAAGCCATTTTTGAATAAAAATGCGCATTTTTCACCATTTGTCGATGAAACTACCAAAAGTAGCACAATGTTTAATTATATCATATCATACTTTACATCTCTAGCAAAAAAATATTCGCAATTTCTGCATTTTCAGCTTAATTTTAATTTTTAATAACTCCAATATGGCGGAAATATTGGCGGCCATTTTGGATTACGTCACGGACCCCCAGCAGCGCCGTAACCCATAATAATTACGTTATTTTGTTGAACACATAAACAGGCTACCTATTACAGGTAAAATGTTTCCGATATTTAACTATTATAGCGCGAAAGCGCGCGTGATATCGCCTAATACTTAGCCGACGAGGCCGTAGGCCGAGTCGGCTAAAATTAGGCGATATCACGCAAGCTTGAGCGCTATAATAGTTTTATTATTCAACACATTGATAACAAAGCACAGTTTGAAGTCTTTGAAGAAAAAATATCCAAGCCAAGCCTTTTATTTTAAAAAAGCTTACATATGTTTTACCGCGCGAAACTTGCAACATCACACAGTTCATGAACGAAAGTGGCGCCTTTGTCAATATTGTGCAAGCTTGAATACTATAACTGTTTTGTAATTCAACACATTGATAACAAATCACAGTTTCGAGAAAAAATTCTTTGAGATATACAACCTTTCATTAAGTAAAAAGGCTAACAACAATATTTTGCCTCGCACCATTTCTTAAACAACAAACAGCGAATGCCGAAACTTTTGCTAAGCTAAAATTAATTTAGCGTACACAATCAGTTGAGAGTTTCTACGAAGAGCTTTCGTTTACTCAAAGAACGGGACAAAGTAGTGACTACAATAATTAAAACACAGTAAAATGGCATAGAATGTCTTAGTTACAAGTGTTTCGTATCTTGAAAAGGTCAATTCAGAATCAAAACAAATGGAACAAACACACGGCTACGAACCTAAACATAGCGGCGAAAAGTCGGAAAGAACGGCAGCGTGGACAGTATGTCTTACAAAAATTCACAGCTAAAGGATACAAGAAACGGTTAAAACATCGTAGCTGTAGTTGATTTGGCTTTTTATTCCCTTCCATCAGCACCAAATTTTCAAACATCGAAGTACGAGCTGAGTCAATCAATGTTGTTTACAAACTTGCTCGTTTCTTAGCTCCTACAGCCGTAATGACGAGATCAGAAACTATTCTGAGGAAGCATCAGGCCTATATTATATTCCAGAGGTGATTACCAAAGGAATTTTACGAAAATTGTGCTCCTTCATTCACTCCTTGTCGAGCGGTCAAACTTTGAACCAGTTTTCATTCAGCTACGGCAAGAAACACTGCGACCAGTACAGCGACCGCGACAACGCGAAAATTTCGCGCCTTTTTTGTCCAATCATGTGAACAATACTTTTTCTCTTTTCTTTTCTTCTCCTTGTTTCTTTCTTTTCCCTTTTTTAACTAATAGTTCACGGACTTTTTCGCCCCAAAACACGAAATTGCAGCCAGCAGTCATTTTCACTTTCCTTCAAAATGCGAAATTTACCGCCATCGCTGGTTATACGTCATGTAGACATAACGCATATCGATAACTTTTTGACCATATTTGGGCAGTGTATCAATGTGTTGAATTATAAATTATATTATAACACCGCAAAAACCCAATGGAGGGGTTGCAACCAACCCCACCTCCTTCCCCACCACCCGAGGTGACTTCTGGACAAACTTTCCATACATAAACGATCAATCTCTTAGCCTACCTAGTCCAGATAGTTACAGTTTCTTACTTACTTACTTGTCACTTGCCTGTTTACTTAGTTACTTACTATGTGATGTATGTGAAACCAGGTTCTTAAATCTAACTTTACCCTTCCTCCGTTAAACAGAAACTTTGTCCTATTACTAACTCTAACGATTGCAATATTTTTCGTTTCCATTTCCTTTTTAACTTCTTTTTTTATAGTTTTCCTATTCAATTCACCAACGGCCCTACCTTAACATTTATTAGAAAAAATACACTGTATTGATCTGCCCAATTAAGGCAAACAATAGACATAATTTGCTTGAAACGAAAAAATGAAAGTGTAAGGTTACGGAGAGCTGCATTATAGACAAACATTGTTCTTGTTTGAGTCCCTTGAAATTAAAATCAATTTATATACATCCGGAGCATAATTAGGAAGACTACACCTACCAAGAAGGTACACTGGTTGAGAAAAGTAAAGTACAAGTTGGTTGTACTTGGTTGTACAAGTACAACCAAGAATGAAATAAAGAAAGCATCGTTAATATATATTGCAGCGAATAGGGAGCAACCTACTGTACACATAAACATGTTTTGTTTTTTTTAGAACAGGTCAGTGAATATAATGCATATTGCATATCACATTATTTCGTACTTCTCTTAGTACTTACAATTTCCACAGATTTCGGAGGTTTGCAAAGGTGTCATTTGAAATAGAGGTTATGAGATTGTTTCCCAAGTGCCTGAAGTTTAAGAAGAAAACTTAGTTAGTTTGTTAATGATAGTTTGCATTTGCTGTTGTTCTTTCATTTTGGTCGCTACATGCAGCTGTTACATTCACAGGCGCACGCACACACAAACACACACACACATATAGAAATATGAAGGAAAAACCATGGTGTGTTAGTATATCTTTAACAGTAAGTTCGCTGTTTTAAATCCATCTTACACCTTTTTAACAGTGTCAATTTTTGGTAAAATCAAAGACTCCTTGCGAGCCAAGTCGTAAATATATGAAACAACCATCGGACCTTTTCCTACCCTACACAAGGTGGGTTATCCTCTTAGATTGTACATGTTATGACTACTTCCCTTATGTTGCAGATCCACGTACCAATATCTTTCACAAAAGAAGGACCTCTAAAACCTTCGTGTGTAGCTGAGGGAGTCCTGAGTCCGTGGCAAGTAAAATCCACTGTGATTTTTATCAACAATGCATTAAAGATGAATTACAGTCCGTACTGTGCAATCTCAGCTCTAAATGTTTGTCATCCTCACACGAAGGAATTTTTACTAGCGAAAATGAAATTTACGGGACAAACTTACCTTTTCCTTCATTATTAATGTCAAATATCCTTGCCAAACAATAATAACAAGTAAAAGAACCCCAACGTTTTCCCAAACCGACGTGTCATGTCATTGAACATTCGTAAACACAAGGGCCGTAATGGCGGACTTGGTTTAGTCTCATTTAATCCATGTATGCTATACCGAAGTGTAACATATCAACAATTTAATATAAATTTAATATAAAGTTTACGATGAGCGAGTGACTTTTCTCCAGTAACCGCGATAAGTCGTATTCACGACTTAAAAAGGAGAAATGAAAGAACCAAATTATGTCTTTTCTACAACAGTTTTCGTATTTTTTGTTTGAATCGCTAAATGTGTTTCAAAAAAGAATCATGCGGGCTTAATCAGAACATTAATAACCAGTTGAAACATTAAATGATCTGTTTCCGTAAGCTTTATTAAGCATATTTAATATTTTAATATATTTAATATTTTAATTTGATTTAGAATCTTTTCATTGACATTTAATAATGTTAGATCGATAGAGGGTATTTCTGAATAGCTAAACATCCAAGGTTCCTAGCTTTACACATACTAAGGTCATTTTACGTCATACGATATCATATTCGGCACAAGACCACTCAATAAGGTAGTGGACCCAATAAACCCACACCCACAACTTATTCATTAATCTCCTTGTACCACGATTGGCGGTATAAGTATGAACCTTGCGTAACTTTGGAATTGGATGGAGTGGCTTTTTCTAAACTTGTAGCATTTTTCTGGTGAGCGCCATCGCCTACATTTATTGGTTGTGTTTCTGACAATATTGTTCTGGCCATTTTTAGAGAGGAACAAATTGGTTGACAGTCTTAAGGTTTTGGGTAATTTTCCATGCGGTCTTTTTGTAATTCCAAATCAATTTGCGGTGATTCGGTTTTATTTACCCTTGTAAACGTGTTACAGTCAACTCGCTTGATAAGTTTGCGATGGTACTTGGGAATCTCTCGCTAGCTTTCTTGGCACTTGCAGTCTCCATTCTATGTGACTTACAAGCTAATTTTCATTCAACTGTATAGTCTACTGTAAATATGTTTGTGCTTTTTCCATAGATAGGAACATGTAGGAGTGCATATGCATTGATAGGAAAAGTACATAAGGGCGTTCTACCACAAGGATGCTCATTTAGAACTTAAGCAATATACCAACTGGTTCGAAGAAGACAATTTAGGACTAAAAAATCCAAGACATGAAAATAAAAAATGTTACGATAAGTTTTAAAATACATACGGTCCAACAATTTACAGTTATAAACTCAAGCAACCTTTTAGCTTTCTAACAATGTGATTTCTCATTTCGGTTTTAGGTCAATCAGTTATACAGAAGGCTTTGCTGTTTTTGCAACTTTTTTGCGGTAAATCTCGGTTGTGGTTTATGGCAACTCCCTATGCCCCTCTCTATTAAATTTGAAGAATCCCTCGGGTTATGATGCGTCAAAAAATGTTTCTTTAATATATTGTTTATGTCGCATTTCTTTGCTACCCTTGAATAAAGAGATTGTAGCCACCATTAACGCTGAAGTCACTTTGTCTCTTCTGCAAGGAAGCAACTCATTTCTCAGTTTAAAAAATCGCGATATGCATAGCCGTTTCCGCCAATAAATCTAGCAAACTCCCTATTAATTCCCTATTATGACCCAGCCGGGTTTATATTGACTTCTACATTGTGAGAACACACCTAACCCGCGATAAACATTAGTCAGGGCTTTTCTTATCCCACAGTATTAGAATTTAAACTTGGTTATTTTTAATACTCTGTTGAACATTTAGATACCTTCATAGTTATACCACTTTCAGTGTACACCTAAGTTGTTCTTTTAAATTCAAAAACAAAATTAGCCAAATCAAAAGGCTCTGTGCTCTTGTGCGCGTTCACGAGTTAAAAACGGATCAGTACCATTTTGTCAACCACGAAATATCTTCAGTGTCACTGTTATTTTTGTCAGACGCGCTGTACATTTGTATTTAAAAAAAAAGGCTTATGGGCAAACTTTGTCCGTACGTAACTGATCTGTTAGTGTACTTAGCCCTTAGGCTAAATACTCAGACACTCTGAGTTTCTTACTGACTTTCTCTATGACATGAATGTGAAACCAGGCTCTTAAATGTAACTTTACGCCGCATCCGTTATTCATATGAAAGAATGTACTGGAATAAATTTTGATAAACAGAAACTTTTGAGGTATTTCCATATTGTAACTTAATTGTAATGTATTTCTTTTTTTCATTTCTTTTTATATTTCTTTCATTTCTTCACTTCCAAACGGCCCTGCTAATGCTGCCTTCTGATTTGGAAGACTACACCTTCCAAGACGGGACACTGGTCAAGAAACAGCTAGTATGAAAAACCAAGAATGAAATAATAGAGCATCGTAAATATATACAATAGCGAACGGGGAGGAACCTAATGTATTCAAAAGTAATATGTTTTAAAATATTCACAACAAGTCACGGAACATAATGCATATTGCATAATACATTATTTCCTACTTTCCTTCTTAGTTGTTTTCCAAGTACCTGAAGTTCAAATAGAAAACTTAGTTCGCTAATAATCGTTTGGCTGTGTTGTAGCTTTTTCGTATCAGTTGTCAACACGTGCAGCTTTACATAGGCGCAGACACACACATAAACACAGAAATAAAAAGCAAAACCAATGTGTAATAATATAGAGTGTTTTCACTCACGTGGTCTGCAGCTATGCTAATTTATTTGAACAAAACAAAGTGTTTGCATTAGAAAAGGGTTTAATCCCCACAGGATTAGCTTGGGACACCAATATGGCCGCCGTTTTATCGTTTTGGGACACCAACATGGCCGCCGTGACGTCATGTGAAAACACTCCATACCTTTGACTGTAACTGGCGTCGTTTCAAATCCATCTTATACCTTTTTTATACCATGGCTTTTCAACCAAAGTTTTCGTACTTGTTTGAATGTGTAAAAGTGCTAAGATTAAAAAAAATATCTTTGGCAAGAATCATACTTCATAATTTGAACAATAATTGCAATATTAATCATTATTACATGCTTAGTTAGTACGCGCGCTGTGGTTGGTCAATTTAGCGGGCCGTATTTTTCAATACAGCCCGCTAAATTTGAGAGTCCCAGCATCGGCCTAACGTACGCTTACAAAAGTTTATATATATATATATATATATATATATATATATATATATACATAATTGTATTTTATGCTCACTGTTCATACAGTTTGAGCACTCTATGGATTGGGTGGAGAGCCTCGTAAAAGGTGTTCACTATTGGCATATTGCTTCGCTCACTGCTTGCAGTTTGAGCACTCTCGTGACTCCACAATGCAATCCAACAATGTGTAACCGTACATCCTGTGCCCAAGTTCAGGAATTGCCATAAAGCCATTATGGTAACAACCGGGAGGGCACATTGTATACATAATTGTATTTTATGCTCACTGTTCATACAGTTTGAGCACTCTATGGATTGGGTGGAGAGCCTCGTAAAAGGTGTTCACTATTGGCATATTGCTTCGCTCACTGCTTGCAGTTTGAGCACTCTCGTGACTCCACAATGCAATCCAACAATGTGTAACCGTACATCCTGTGCCCAAGTTCAGGAGTTGCCATAAAGCCATTATGGTAACAACCGGGAGGGCACATTGTATACATAATTGTATATATATATATATATATATATATATATATATATATATATATATATATATATATATATATATATATATATATACACCCGTTTGCAAATACGGGAAACAGTGAATTTTGTTTTCCTCGAATCTCGAATCTCGGGAAACAAAATTCGCTGTTTCCCTCGGGACCAGTCATTAAGTGTTTAATATCTACTTTGGCAGCATTTTATGGATACATACAAACAGGACTTAGACAATGGGCTACAGTAACACATGCTCCCAAAATTGTCTGCAGACCATATTTTACTCAATTCATACTCAGTCATGAAGATCAAGTTAGCTGATCAACTCCTAAGTGATAGTATGGCAATAGCTCTTCAATACCTTAAATTGCTCTAGAACATGGAATTGATTCCTCTCGGCGTGCAGACCATGAGCACAAGTCGGACAAAATAACAGCCTTGGGCCGCAGTACCGACGGCACAAACACATTTCTCCGGTAGAGTTTCTTCCTCTACTCATGTTGTGAACAGTTTATTCCGTATTTTTTCCCAATTAAATATAGAGCCGTAGTTTCTTCTATAAGCTGCAGACTGTTGAGCCTCATCAAGAGAAAATTGGAGAACATCGTGGTCATCACTGAGGGAAGAGGTTCCTTGGTTCGGAGACTGGTTCGGCTGAGAATCAGCAGCATTTGAGCTTACCACAAACGGGGTATGAATAACGGTCTTCCCAGTTCTTCCGAGGACAATCGTTTTCACAGAAACTGGCTTGAACTTCTTCATAATTCACGAAATTTAACAAAAGAGCTCGAAACGTTAAAATGGCCACAAAACAAAATGGCGGCCTTTGTACGATCATTTCACATGGGTACAATCCATATTCTCAATTGAGAAATAATGGGTGTTACCACTTGAGAAAATGTGAGACGGGTGGGTGTGCCTGTGTTCACTAACAGATCTCATATTCGTGCAGTCAAAGAATGTGTTCATCATTTGACATAACTTGCTAGTTTCACTAGCTTCATCTCTAATCACTTGACGAAGAGCTATTGCCATACTATCACTTAGGAGTTGATCAGCTAACTTTATCTTCATGACTGAGTATGAATTGAGTAAAATATGGTCTGCAGACAATTTTGGGAGCATGTGTTACTGTAGCCCATTGTCTAAGTCCTGTTTGTATGTATCCATAAAATGCTGACAAAGTAGATATTAAACACTTAATGACTGGTCCCGAGGGAAACAGTGAATTTTGTTTCCCGAGAATCTCGATGTTTCCCGAGACGAAGTCGAAGGGAAACATCGAGATTCGAGGAAAACAAAATTCACTGTTTCGCGAGGGATCAGTCATTAAGTGATTTGTTATATAGCAACGCAAAAGAAAACACAACACAACACAACACAGTTTGAAAAACGCGCCGAGCACTCGATCCATCATAATCATGCCACCTTTTGGCATGGTCTGATCACGTGCGCTAGCGGGTAACAGTGCAATGTTACCTTCTGACGTCAAAATTGTTGCCCGCTTTCGCAAATGTTGCCCGCTTGGCACAATTGGCGGGAAACAGTTTGTTTGTTAGATGTCATGTGACGATGAATCAACCAATCAACGCGCGCGATGTATTGAGAAAAACTCCAGCTATATAACAGTTGTCATTATTCCACATGTATCTTGAAAAACGACCACTACCCGAGTTAAACAAACAATTCCTACATACCTTTTACTAACCGAGTTCGATGGCCGTACTGTAAAATACGGCCCGCGTTTTTCCCCTTCGATTTATGGCGGGGAAAAACAAGGGTTCGTAAATTAAAGGACGAACAGAGAAAACGAGGTTACTAAGATATTTAATAAAATTCTAAATCGGAGAGAAAGGAAAACCTTTCAAGTCAAAAGATGGACAGCTTAATTTGACTGCACTACGTCACAAGAAGGCGAAGAGCAAATTTTATTGGCTTTCAAAAATAGTGTGATCGGTCCTCGATTCGGCGTGAACTTGCGTGGCTCTTGAATGAAAACTATATAAACGCATTCAGCAATCAGTGCTTGCATATATTATAAATGTATGGTCTTGTAAGTCAGTTGAATCCCGTCTAAGACATAAGTCGTGCGAGTGTCGCGAAATTAAACGTTTCTATTTATTTGCTTGCGGGGTATATGGGTAATCACATGAAACTAGCGGAAACAACCCCGCTTCTTTCTCATTTTCAGAACATTTGAAAATCGGGGTCCTTAAACCTTGTGCCTAATGCGGGGTACATAGGTCATCAGTTGAAACTCTCCAAACCATCCCCCTTTTTTCATATTCTAAGTATTTGAAAATCGGGGTCAGTATGTGATGTGTTAGTGCGAAGTATAAACTAGGTATCCAATGAAAAATTGCGAAATCATCTCCATTTTTGCCGACTTTCAGATATGTAGAAAACACGCATCAAAACGGGGTTGATTTCTGGTGTTTCCAGTGATTACTCATGTACCGGCATACCGACCCCGATTTTCAGATATCAAAAAAGTGTCACCTAAAAATTGGGTTGATTCCGGGTGTTTTCAGTGATTTTCTATGTACACCACACCAAATCATCGCACGCTGACCCCGTTTTTGAGATATTTAAAAAGAATCACCAAAAAACGGGATTGATTTCGAGAGTTTCCAATGATTAGCTATAAACCCCGCACTAACGCATTGCATACTGACCCAGATTTTCAGATATTTTTAAAATATTACCTAAAAATGGGGTTAATTTTTTAGTGATTACCTATATACCTCACACTAAAACATCGCATACCGACGCAATTGTCCCTTTCGTAAACGGTCGTTGCCATTTTAGTTAATTTTCACCAATTTTAGAATAATTTTTTTCTATCAGAAAAAGAAAAATGCAATTAATTACTTAGAATCGAACCCGAAAATATCGCCTAACAATGGGGTTGATTTCGAGAGTTTTCAGTGATTAGTTTTGTATGATAGTTATATACCCCGCACTAACACATCGCATACTGGCTCCAAGTTTAAGATATTCTAAAATTGTCACCAAAAAACGGGTACATATCCAATAATTAAATGCAATGGGCCGCCAACGAAAATGCTGCTGACGGTGTACGTAGGATATGTCAAAGATCTGACCAGCAAAAAAAATAACACAACAAAGAATGCAATGGCTGGTACTACGTAGAACACCGTAGAAAAACTTAACGCGACAACGGCATGATAGAATTCAAACTGAAAGCCAAGATGCAACCGTGGACAACTGTTTCGACCTGGTTGGGTCTCGTCAGCACGGTGTAGCAGCAAGAAGTAGAATGTTCAACCAGCACGAAGGCCAGTTGTCTATTAAATGCACGCGGTAATGACCTCAGGGTGAAAATCAAATGCCAATGTCCGCCAATCACTGAAAACTCTCGAAATCAATCCCATTTTTAGGTTACATTTATACTTGGTGATTACTCGTCCCCATACAGCAGTCTTCTCACTAAAGTGAACTCCACTTCTTTATGTAATAGGCGCGTTCAGAATTTCCTTAACCCTATTCAGACTGGGCTTTTTTAGGCAATCTGTGACTGGGGGGGGGGGGGGGGCTCCTCAGATCCCCTCTTCATATCTCTGGAACCAGTAAGGCTAGGACCATGAAATTTTCACAAAATGTTCACATCCATACAAGGAAACCTCACACCCAGTTTTGACCTGCCACACCCAATTATGACGTCACAATGACGTCATTTTTGTTTTCCCGACGTTTCTTTGATATTTTTCCATTCAGATACTTAAAATATCAAATATAACTGTAAAATCATCTCTTCAATATTAAAACATAATAAATACAAACAAGGACAACACTTGTAAAGCGAGAAAAAGCAAAAAAGGCGATAAAACTATAATTTTGAAATTATTGTCCGCCATCTTGGATCCGCCATCTTGGATCCGCCATTTTGGATTTTCTTTTTTTTTGTTTAAATTAAAATTAAAAAAAAATATCTAAAAGAGAAAAGGATCAGAATGTATAAAACACGTATCAAACTAATGTCTATTATCCAAACAATGAACTTAGAAGCGTTATTTAATAAATAGTACAAAATTTTTGTCTATAAGTAAAAGAGAGCAAAAATTTACCTACCCCTCCCCCCAAATATTTGATGTTAAAAATTTTTGATGTCTTTCAAGAACTAGTCCCAAGGAAAAATTATTCTAACAAGAAAATGCACTATAAGTCAAAGAACAAGATCATAAAATAAAAAAAATTCACCATATTTTAATATTTTGAAAACGTATGTGTCAAAAACCGGTTGCCATGGCAACATGGTTAACCACACTGACATGTTTTGGATAACAAAATGGGTTACAACTTGGTGTTACGGAGCACGAATATATGCTAATTAGTATAGCACGAATATATGCTAATTGGTATATATGCGATGAATATAGTAAAAGGGTTCATGGTTTCATAGGTTTCATGGTTTCATGGTTTCATAGGTTTCATGGTTTCATGGTTTCATGGTTTCCTAGGTTTCACGGTTTCGTGGTTTCATGGTGTTTTAAGTTTCATGGTTTCATGGTTTCATAGGTTTCATGGTTTCATGGTTTCATAGGTTTCATGGGTTTCATGGGTTTCGTGGTTTGATGGTTTCGTGGTTTCATCGGTTTCATGGTTTCATGGTTTCATAGGTTTCACGGTTTCATGGTTTCATAGGTTTCATGGTTTCATGGTTTCATGGTTTCATAGGTTTCATGGTTTCGTGGTTTCTTGGTTTCATCGGTTTCATGGTTTCATGGGTTTCGTGGTTTCATGGGTTTCGTGGTTTCATGGGTTTCGTGGTTTCATGGGTTTCATGGTTTCATGGTTTCATGGTTTCATAGGTTTCATCGGTTTCATGGTTTCATGGTTTCATGGGTTTCATAGGTTTCATGGTTTCATGGGTTTCGTGGTTTCATGGTTTCATGGGTTTCATGGGTTTCGTGGTTTCATGGGTTTCATGGTTTCATGGTTTCGTGGTTTCCTGGGTTTCGTGGTTTCATGGGTTTCATAGGTTTCATGGTTTCATAGGTTTCATGGTTTCATGGTTTCATGAGTTTCATGGTTTCATAGGTTTCGTGGTTTCATGGGTTTCATGGTTTCATAGGTTTCATGGTTTCATAGGTTTCATGGTTTCATAGGTTTCATGGTTTCATGGTTTCATGGTTTCATGGTTTCATAGGTTTCGTGGTTTCATAGGTTTCATGGTTTCATGGGTTTCGTGGTTTCATAGGTTTCATGGTTTCATGGGTTTCGCGGTTTCATGGGTTTCATGGTTTCATGGTTTCATCGGTTTCATGGTTTCATGGTTTCATGGTTTCATGGTTTCATGGTTTCATAGGTTTCATGGTTTCATAGGTTTCATGGGTTTCATGGGTTTCGTGGTTTCATGGTTTCATGGTTTCATGGTTTCATAGGTTTCATAGGTTTCATAGGTTTCATGGTTTCATGGTTTCATAGGTTTCATGGTTTCATGGGTTTCGTGGTTTCATGGGTTTCGTGGTTTCGTGGTTTCATGGGTTTCATGGTTTCATAGGTTTCATGGTTTCATGGTTTCATGGGTTTCATGGTTTCATGGTTTCATGGGTTTCATGGTTTTATGGTTTCATGGGTTTCATAGTTTCATGGTTTCATAGGTTTCATAGGTTTCATGGTTTCATGGTTTCATGGTTTCATGGTTTCATGGGTTTCGTGGTTTCATGGGTTTCGTGGTTTCATGGGTTTCATGGTTTCATAGGTCTCATGGTTTCGTGGTTTCATGGGTTTCATGGTTTCATGGTTTCATGGTTTCATAGGTTTCATGGTTTCATTGTTTCATGGTTTCATGGTTTCATAGGTTTTATGGTTTCATGGGTTTCGTGGTTTCGTGTTTTTTTTTTTGGTTGTTGTTTCGTGGGTTTCTTGGTTTGTAATATTTCTTAACTGGTTTAGTG